>VZRF01001862.1:1012128-1282457 GCA_013396875.1 Vireo altiloquus
CCGCCACGCCGCTGCCGCCGGGGTCCGCCGCGGGCAGCGGCCGGCGCTGGGGGCGCGACGGGCGGAGCGGCGAGGAGGCTCTTGTCGCCGACGCCCGGGGCAGACCCGGAAAGTTGTGTCGCCGTCTCCGACGCGCAGAGTTAATGTAGCAAGTGCAGCGCCGGGAGAAGCCCCCCCCGGCGCTCCGCCCTTTCCCGGGACCGCTGCCTCCTCGCCAGCAGCCGCACCGGTCCCGTGCTGCCCATTTGCGTCCTCCCGCCGCCGCGGGCAGCCAGTGGCTCTACGGGTCAGGAAAGGTCCCTTGAGGAAGACACCTCCCCTCGCCGGGCGGTCGCGAACACTAACTCCTCAGCTCCAGCACCTCGGAGAACACAGGTTGTTGCGCGCAGCTCAGGGTGTTTCAGAGCTTTGCAAAACTCTTGCCGGAATCGATCGCTGCACCCCCAAGCACTCGCACGGGGGTAGGGGACGGCGAGCACGGCCGAGGCTGCAAAGACACTGCCGGCGCCGGGCGGGCAGAGCCCCGGTACGGACCCCTCGGGGCTGCTCTCGCCTCCCGAGTCGTGCGGGTACCAGGAGAAGCGAGGCGGCAGCCACAGCCCCCCGGGCAGGCAGGGGCTGGTCTAGGGCGGGCTTTGCTGCTGCTGCCGGCTCCCTGCGGCCCCGGCCCCGCTCAGCCCGGTGCGGCTNGGGAGCCGGGGCGAGGGCGGCTGTGGGGCCGGGTAGGGCCCTGCGCTCCCCGCCGGCCCGCACAGCTCTCCCTGCGGCCCCGCGTGGGCATGCGGCTCTCACTGGCGCGTCCCCGCCGCCGGCTCTCCGCAGCCCACCGGCGCGCCCCGGTCTCAGCGTCTCGCTGCCCTCCTCGGGCCGCGGGTGCCGGCGGGGCCGAGGGAAGCGACGGGCGAGCCAAGCGCCCTGCCCTGGTACCGAGAGTCTGGCCGCGGCACGGACCGCGGGCCGTGGGAGCGGAGGGTGGGGGAAGCTGTGGGCACCGGGGCGGCTGAGGAGCCGTGAGAGCAGCTTGCTGCAGGGGCAGAGGCCGCGGACCGGTGCGTGTTCCCCTGGGAGAACGCAAAGCGAAGCAGCGGGCTGAGCGGAGGAGGTGGTGGTCACACATCATCCCGCTGTGGGATAGCACCAGAAGCGCCTCCGCGGATTCCTCTCCTGCTATGCACATTTGCGTATGGTTTTCTTAATTGGGTTTGTACGGTCAGATAAACTTCATAGTTGTTGTTTCTCTTAATTTTATTTCATTTAATTCATTTCATTGCCGAATGTGGATGCAATAACTATATAAAATTATAAGTATCCTTAAGGATTCTCCATCACCCCTGGCAGTTGCCATTTTTTAGAGCTTTTGTGCAAATTATGCCCAACTAGTTTAAAAGTTTAATGCTTTTCCCATAGAGCAGTTTGAGAAGGTGTTGTGCTATCTTTTCTTTGAAAAATCTCCATGACGGTTACCTAGAAAACACAAACAGGACAAACAGAAAGTTTTTCCTTTTCTCAAACCATTCTCTCACACGTGTAGGTGAGGTGTAGCTGTGGAAACCTTGAGGCGTTTCTAAGCTTATGGGAGTGTGTAGTAAGTTAGGCACTGCTGTGTTGCATGTCCCTAAAAAGTCAAGCCATTTTCTTCTTCTTCCTTAGCAATGTCAATATAATCTCGTGGAGAAAAATGACCAAGCTAATTTTAAACTTCCTAATAAAGATTAAGTTTAATAAACTTATCTATGAATGTCAAAAACTAACTAGGAAATGTTAAAACCTACAGGAAAAGAAGAGAATGGTAAATACATTTCACCTTTTTTCCCCTTACATTTTTCTCCTATTTGTTCCTTCTGAGCTCAGCTGGTGAATAAAAGGAGTTAATGATGATAATGAGCTTACATTTACAGTGCCTTTCTTCCTGAAGAGTCCCAAAGGGCATTACAAACAGATATGATAAATTCACTGCTTGTTCTTAAAGGGTACTGGGAATTATTGCTGTTGGCTTTTATGTGAAAGTAGCAGACAGGAGCTAGCAGACATACTGCCCTTCTACATACTTTTGCAAGAAATATGAATCATGAAGAAGAAGGTTAAACAGTGTTTGGTTGACACCACCGATCCTTTAATGGTGAGATAAGAACTGAGTTGTGTCTAGATTTTCCAGTGTCAGCATTTCACCTGCTCTATAATGGAGAAAAGCTATTTCTGAACACAAGGAAAAGTCTTATAAACTGTTATCTTTGTCACATTTATTTGCTTCATTAAGTATTTTGTTTATTGCAAAGAACAGCACATACAGAAAATTTGGATTTTGTCGATTTTGTTCAGCCAGTCTAAAAAGCTCTTCTTTTGCTGGCTTTAAAACCAGTTGATTTACCATTATGTTAGTCCCCTGTTTACAGTTGCTGCCCTGTTAAATAATGAAAGTTAGTGTCTGAAAATTGCATTTTTCAAATATCTTTGGTCCCAAATACTAAATTGAAATTTTGCTGCAGTGCATGTAATTTATCAGTTTTTGTTTGTTTGTTTGGGGTTTTCTTAGGGAAGGAGTTCACCGTGGGGTTTTTTTGGGGCTGATGGTGCATTCTTCCCATGTCTTTCAAATAATTCTGTTACTTCTTATGATAAGATCTTTCTTTAGGATAAAGCTCCTACTCTGTTATTTTCTGATATTGCCTACAGTTCATTCAGGCTTTCACAACTCTGCTAAAGAAGTTGTACATGTTTTGACAGTCTTTCTACCAATTCATGCATCAGCCTAGAAATGATCACAAAAACCACAAGCAGACTTTTATATTTATAACATGTTAAAAAAAACCCCAAAAAACAACAAAAAAAACCCAACAGAAACACCCAAAACCATTTTTTTCTGTTAGATGGGGAAACTAAAATTCATAGATGTTTTTGCAGCCAAAATCTATAAAAGGAACACCAATAAACATGTTCTTACATGAAAAAAAAAAATAAAAATTGAAAGGTTTCCAAATGCATTCATTCTGTTCTGTTGGTGTTCTACAATATTTCATCTATGATAAAAAAATCAATGTCTGCACTGCTGATTTTTTTGACATCTCCATCTACCTGAATAAGTAATACTGAACATGTTACTGTGTTTCAGCAAGAAGGGATTACTGCTGTTCTTTTTACCTCTCCTCAGGGTTCATAGAATCACAGAATGTTTTGTGTGGGAAGGGGCCTTCAGGATCATCTAGTTTCAACCCTCCTGCCATGTACCTTCCATAGACCAGGATGCTCAGAGGCCCATGTAACCTGGCCTTGAGCACTTCCAGGAACAGGGCATCCACAACTTCTCTGGGCAACTTGTTCCTCACCACCCTCACAGTAAAGAATTTCTTCCTAATATCTAATCCAAACCTCCTCTCTTTCCTTTTGAAGCCGTTCCCCCTTGTCCTGTCACTACATGTCCGTGTGAAATGTCTCTCTCCAGCTCTCTTTAGGTACTGGAAGCCTTCTCTTCTCCAGCTTGTCTTGGTAGGAGAGGTCCTCCAGCCCTCTAATTACCTTTGTGGCCCTCTTCTGGACTAGCCCCAGCAGGTCCATGTTGTTGTTATGTGTGTGTCCCCAGAGCTGAGCACAGCACTCCAGCTGGGCTCTCACCAGGGCAGAGCAGAGCACAGGGGCAGAATCCCCTCCCTCAGCCTGTTGGCCACGCTGCTTTGGGTGCAGCCCAGAATACTGTCAGCAATGTTCAGCAGTTCACCACTGAAGAACAAAGAGGATGTTTCCCAAAACAACTTCTGTCCTTTTCGGTTTTGAGCTACGGTGTGCTCAACTACTTCACACTCGTTTCTTCTTTCTTATTTAGGCAAATTTAATAGGACAGCTTTTTTTGTCTATAAAAAAGGTAGATTTGTTTATGCTGTCTTCTTACATCTCACTGGATTTTGATGTGTATTGTTTTGTCATAAAAATCTGAGTGTGGAGAGAACATAATTAGTGTGATGTGGTATCATTGGGCTTTTTATTTCAGACAGATAAATATACTCTAATCAAAGGGAGGAATTTTGTTGTTGAATTCAATTTCTTATATGGTTGGGTCAGGCTCTATAACAATAAACAAATGCTGAAAAATTTGAAATTTAAATTCAAGAAGGAATTGAAAGTTTAATGATAGTATGGTAAGTTTCTTGTAATTAGTATTTTGATTGTGCATTTATTGACATCCCTTAGGACATCCCTTATACTCTGATGGCTTCTGAGTATAGATTGCTCTTCTGTCTGGTTTCACATTTTAAATTATAATGCTTTTCCCTTTAACCTTTCTCATTTGCTGGAGTCTTGAGTTCTGATTTAAAGGATAAACGTCAGTGCTCATGTCACACAGTCCAAATAGATTTGTTTGATAAGATATCCTTGTTTTTAAAGAGAAGTTTCAGCAACTCTTCAATTAATATTAGTAATAAAAAAACAAGTATCTATGTTATGTGGAAACTGTGATGTGGTTGATACTCGCATTGATGCTTTTCTGTCCTATTTTATCCAAAAGGCAGAATGATATATTTCCTATTTACCAACAATGATCCTTGGATTGAGAAGTCATGAATTCTTTTTTTTAGTTTAATTACTTGAGGAATAGGTTATATTTATATGATGTAGAGCTGTGAGAAAGAGTGTCTGTTATTAGTGGGTATCCTTGATAGAACGTAGTTTGAGACAAATAGGGTGAAGCCAGTGTGTGCTGTCCACCGACAAAAATTAGTTCTATTTCAGTGTCTTCTGTTAGCATCATCCCTTTTACCCTTATGATCATCTTCACAAATTTCTGTACAACTGCTCCAACAGTAGCAATCTTAATACTAAAGGTGAGATGCAAAGACTTCTTTGTCTTTGCCTGGCTATGAAATTTATATCAGTGAAAAAAATAATAAAATCTTTCCTTCTTAAAAGTTTATCTAAGCCTTTCGCTCTAGTTTGTAAAAAGTGTATGAAGGCAATAAGAGTCATATGTGTTAGGTCATGTTCAGCCTAAGTGATTTTTCTTTAAGAATCCACCGTGATGAAATTCTTTTGATCATTGTGTTTCAGAGAATTCTTAGATATTTGTTTATTTGTTTGTGTCGGGTTTTATTTGATTTTGCTACCTGCTTTATACAAAATATTTTTTTTCTGTGTTTACCAGACTTTGACTATTTCAATTCATTTGAATTGGAGCCATAAACCCTAAAAAGCACAAACTGGTATTCAGAATTTCAAGTCAGACTGCCGTTGTGATACAGATAATCAGCATGAATGTTGCTCCTGTGGGTCACTACTTGCCTTGGTTTGTTACTTAATGCAAAACTGAAGTCCAAGGGAAATTAAGATCTGAACTGTGGTGACTTCTTTGTTATGCTCCATGAACTGTGGAAGATCTTTGAGGCCATAACAAAGGTTTCACAGCTGGTGTGGAGAAACTGGCGGAAGAGAAAATGCTCCACCATTTCCAGTTGCAACTGTACTGAGAAATTCCGAAGAATTTCAAAAGGTTTTGGCAGCACTGCTGTCCTTGGGATGGCTGAGATTGCCCAGCACAGCAGAACCTCCTCTAATCCAGCTTGCAGTCCAGCCCAGACTGGGTGATCACATGTATCTCAGAGTGGCAGAGGCAGCTGAGTGGCATCTCAGTAGCTGGTTTTAAGCAGCCTTGTGCAGCTATAAAGAGAAATTAAGAAAATGAGAGGAAGGGGAGCTGAAAAAGATTCTGAAAGAGAGGGAGAGAAGTCAAGAAGGCTGGGTGAGGAAGAAGGGATTCTCTTGAGAGAATCAAGAAGAGAAGAGCTTAAAGAATAGAATGGAGAAGGGAGAGACTGTAATATAGACACTTCCCTTGAAATCATGGAGCAGACAGCTTTAGATTATTTGTCCCTAGCCCCTGTTGTTATTTCCTGTTGTTGTGGTCCCTGTCTCTCCCTTCTGTGTGCATCTCAAGATTATTCTGTACTTTGGTGTGCTAAAATATACTTAATAGTTAACAATTAAAACCTTATGGTTTTTACATGCAGATGATTTTCTCCTTTCCCATGCCACATTAAGCTACTAAATATGTGGCTTGGACATACATTAACTTTTGTGTCCAATGAAGTGCACTCCAAACAGTCATATGTTTCATAAGTAACGTATGTTAATTACCCTTCATTCCAGGGCTAAGTGTAGGCCATTGCTTTGCCTGGAGAAGATGCTTGGTTTTTTCTGCTGTGGGCTCTCCCTTCTCCAGGGAGTAGCTTGGTGCTTCACTTTTTTTTTTCTTTTTTTAATTTAGACCATAGTTTCTTATTTTCTGCCACTTTAACATTACTCTCAGTAGTTTCATCTGACAAGGTAATTTGCATATTGTTTACCTTTTCTTTGAGCTTATTAATGAAGTTATTAAAATAAGAGACAACTTCATACGTTGCAGTAGACCCACTACCTACTTCCCCACAACTTAGTGCTATCTGCTGCCATTTCTGATCTGCCAGTGTTTGTGATCCTTCAACCTGTTTTCAATTTACATGGCAGTGATTACATCCAAAGCAATTTGGATTCATTTTGGGAGATTTAGTAAGACACTGTATTAAATCCTTTATTAAACTCATGCTGTGTATCTCTCATCCAGGATTTTTGCAGTTCTATCAAAAAAGCAATCATGTTTCCTGGGCACACCATGTTCCTTATGAACCCATGCTGCTTATTGCTCATTGTACCATTATCCTTTGAATGTTTAGGGGAGTGTTAGTGTTTTGGAGTCGTGAGTTTTGTTTCTTTTTTCTGTTTATTTTCTTTTTCCCCTCAGCAAATGTTCTGTTCTTTCTCATTATAGAATGTGCTTGAAATTAAACTCCTTGTTTAATAAACCACATTTCTTCTCTTTATTGATGTTTGAGGTTATATTTGGTATGCTACATGACTCTTCAGAAATAGTTTTTGAGGGCTCTTTTCAGTGTGCCCTTTAACCTGGGATAATTGACTGGATACTACTGTTTTTCTTACTTTTTTGCTATCCGTAGCAATTTTTTGTTTCTTGTCCTGATTTAGGTTAGGATGGAGTTAATTTTTCTTTCCGGTAACTGGTGCAGTGCTGTGTTTTGGATTCAGTATCAGAAGAATGTTTTTAACACATTGATGTTTTAATTGTTGAATATTATTGCTTACCCTAAGTCAAGGACTTTTCAGTGTACTGTGCTCTGCTAGTGAGGAGCTGCACAGGAAGCTGGGAGGGACCATGGCCAGGACAGGTGACCTAAACTGGCCAAAAGGATGTTCCATACCACAGGACATCATGCCCAGTATATAAACTGGGAGAGATGGTCTGGGAGCTGCTCAAGGATGGGCTGAGCATCAGTCAGTGGATGGTGAGCAGTTGTCCTGTGCATCATTTGTTTCTCTTGGGTTTTATTCTTCTCTTGTTTTTACATAATTATTATTACTGTTGCTACTATTATTATATTTTACTTTATTTTAATTAATAAAATGCTCTTATCTCAACCCACAGGCTATAGCTTTTTGTGGTCCTCTTTCACATCCCACCAGGGAAGGAGGGCTGAGGAGTGAGTGAGGGGCTGTGTGGTACTAAGTTGCCAGCTGTGGTTAAACCATGGTACTTGTTTTCAGTCAAACCTACTTTCAATAGGAACAAATAATAAATACACATATGTAGGAATCATGAGTTTAGCCCACCTCTCTCTGACCAAAGTAGCCCTACATTTGAACCATCCTTGCACTTATTTTATATTGTTCAACAGATCCCTTTGGTATGATTAACTTGTCCTTGGCTTTATCCTGAAAGCCACTGAACACTTTGACAGAGGTCTGTTGAAATTGTAAGACTATATTTCCTTTTCATTGCTGAAGTCATCATGCAGTGTTTTTGGGAATATTCATCCATTCAGGTTAAGCACAAGATTTTATGCTTTGTTGTTGCTCAAACAAGTTGTCTTCTAGAGTTCATCTTTTCCCTGAAGAGTAGCCCACTGTATGTATTGTCTTCATAAGTAAAAACAACACCCTAGGGAGAAGAGTTATTTAAAACTATGGTAAATGTCATACACATTCTTCCTTTCACGACTTCTTAGTTCTCTATTAAGGAGTGATCCAGAGTGTGTTAAAGTTGTAGACAATGAATTTCTATCACACCCTTACTTGTCAAATGTCATATTTTGCTTTGGTTTGCTCTTTTCTGTTTTGGTTTTTTTCTTCCTATTATTTCTTCTTTTTCCTCTCTACCACTTCTGTATCCCATGATGAATTGATAGCTTCTGAAGGATGACAGGGAATAAGGAGATCAGCTAACTGCTTCTCAGCAGCTGGTGGGTTACTTTTAGGGCATTTTTATGTTAGGACCTTGCGAGAAACATTTCTGCAACTTGTAGATATTCTATATTAGAAAAATTTCTATATTTATTTCAGAAGCTGAAATCCTTGCCCTCTATTGCATTGTTCCTATTTGCCAGCATCTATTAATGAGGATATAGTATAAAGTCACTGGTAATGTCACCAGGTCATTGCAGAGAAGAAGCAATCAGGGATGCCAGCTCTTCTGTCACTGGTCTTATGAATCACAGATGTCCTGGACCACAGAAGGTGTCTGAGGGTGTTGTTAAAAGCTGCCTATAGTGACATTAAATTAGGCTGTGGTTTTTCTACCTAAATAGCATCAGCACTTATCTCTGCATAGGTGGAAACCTCAGTTTTCTGCATGAGTTAGTATATTCTTCTCTTAAAATCATTGGTAAATACCCTGATTTAAGCAATGACCATTGCCACCAAAACATGTCAGTCAAATAAAATATTATCAGGAGGCACTTGTTATCTGTGCCCAGTAATAAACTCCAGGATACTTTTTACAAGACTGAAAATATCTTGACACTGAGAGTATGACCATTTCCTGTAGCAGAAATGTCTTCACTTGAGTGGTAAGTAAATAACTTGTACAGTGGGACACATTTTTGGCTGTGGCTGTTCTTTGCTAACCAGGCCAGCAAAGATACAGAGAGTTAATTTCCTTTTAGCTTCTTTGACTTTAAAGCTTTTAAAAACTGCTTTGAGGTTCAGGGATGCTCACAGAAATAGTGCTCTGGACTGCTATCTGCAGCCCTCTTTCCTCCTGAGGGGTGTCACAGAGCCATGCTAGATGATGTTTGGCAATCAGCAACTTTCTTAGATCAGGGAAAACTCACTTGCCTTGTTTTAGCTGCTTTTTAATATGTGTAGTTCATAGTACAAGGAGACCAGGAAAAAAAGGTCAAGGATCCAGTTTGATCACTGTAAAGAGCTTTAGAAATGTGTTACTGACCTCCCAAAGAACTTAATTCCATGGAAGCCTAAGCAGCAGAGAAAGCCATATGTTTTCTGGAAGAAAAATACATTATTGGCTGGAAGAGGTTATTAAAACTGTTTTTAAAAATAGTAATTCAAGTTTCCAAATAAAATAATCTTGAATCCCCTTTCAAATAACTATGATTTGAACAGAAGCTAATTGCAATTATTTTTCTCTCTACCTTTACTTTGAGAATGAAAGTTAAGGGTTATTATAGTGTGTGAAATGAATGTTATCTCTTTTGATAATGCTTTTTTTTTCCTTAGCAGCCACTGTGAAATTGTATTTCATTTGGATGCTGGCAAAATGTTAGCTTTCTGTAGAGTGAAACACAATACGCATTTCATGTGAAACATGTATCTTATATGAGCTTGGTTGAATTGTATGTCGCTGTGAGCTAAGGCTTCTGCTACATCCCCTCCCACATTATAAAGGTAGGGAAAAGCAGGAGAAATTTATGTGAAGAATTTTCAAAATGTATTTCATTATTTTAAATATGAAAGGACTGTGCTATTATGTTTGTGAAGATCCTTCTGTTTTCAGGCTGAGCCTGTCTGAAAAGCACTCATCGTTCAGCTCCAGTCACTTGCTGGAACATGGCTTGAAATAAAGGGCTGCTCTTTCTAACCTCTTGCAAGGAAGGCTTTAGCCAGAGCCAGAAAACAGAGCACAACCCAAGCTGCCAGCTTGTTAGCGTGAGAATCCCGCCTCCATAGAAGTCTTTGGATTAATGACTTCAGACAGACAGATGTGAGACTCGGAGGCCATGTGTGGGGGAAGGGGTTTCTTGTCAGAGGCCCTGGAGTGTTCTTGGTGATGAGAGTAGCTTTATTCCCTGAAAAACACAGTGTGTTGACTGAGCAGCTCTGAAAGAAGGCTGGCAAAATGGAAGGAAAAATATAAATATTGCAGGTATCTTTGTGCTGGAAAGTAATGCACAGCAGCTGCTCCAAGTCCATCCAAGAAAACACCCTCCTTTATCTGTGTTTGCTGTAAAAATCTTAAGCGGAGTTCTTCACGTCTGAATACAGTAATGTTACCAATGCATCGTTGCTAATGGAAGTGATCCGAGTTTCCCATGAGCCATCACTGCAGGAAAACCGATTTCTGTGGGGTAGAAGATTTTGTAAGCACCAGATCTGTCATACCAAATCCATCAAGACTATCCCCTGCACACTAGCCTTCCTGCTATGCTATCAAAAATAAATCAAAATCAAATGAAATCTAAACATCTTCATCAAGTCCTTATAAATGAGGGAATATCCTGTGGGACACAAGTTACAGTGTGTGCATTGTACAATAAAATATTTGCATGTTCTGTGACATCTGTTGAGTGCAAGAGTCTATAGTCTTGAACAGCATTTGGAATGCAATTGTGCGCACAGAAGAGACAAATAGAAAACTTACACAGTACTTCATAGTGTGCTTATAAAATTATTATGGGGATATAAAAATGCAAAAACACTGATATTCTCAAATAGATTTCTTTACATATTGTGCATTCCAATTTACTATTAATTGTATTTTTAGAACCTGTATACTGTATGTTGTAAGTGCACATATGCACATACACTGTTTCACACAAACACGTGTTCTGTCATACACTTATTAAAGTATATGTCACGCTTTCCATTTTGTGGTGTATGTTAATGTTAAAACCAAGAAAGTAGAGGCATATTTTCAGTCTAAATTCCTAACACTGGGAATGGGTAAATGGGAACAGATGTGATGTAGAAGGAATTTTATTCTGGAGGGCTGTCATAACAGAATTAAGCTATCCAGCTGACTTCATTTCAGTGGTAGAAACTTTCAGCAGTGGGTGGTGTATGAGCAGAGAGTCACACCAGTTTAGAGCTCTGTGAATATCTCTTAAATATAGCCAAAGTAAAGCCTGGTAAAAGATTTAGAAATAATAAGCAGCAGCAGATGCAAAAATAAAACCTGTTGGTGGATGTAATGTGTCACACACAATAGCCCATCACACTGAGATAATGTGCAGCTGCAATGACGTCAGCTGCCCTGTCGAGAGCCCTGTGATGGGGTCTTGCAATGATGCAACTGAATAAAATAATAACAGAGGCTCTGTCAGTGTGTGCAGTGTGGCAGTAGGCTGGAGACTTCTGAGTGCCCTCTTGAGGCGCGTGACCTCCACCAAGAACACAAACATCTTCTCAGGTCTGGGCACCAATAACTTCTGATCCATTCAGTTAACTGTCTTTCGAAATTTCCCATGGACCCGGCCCTGCAGCTACAAGGCCAGGAAAAGATCTTGCATCATCAGCATAATGTTAATACTCTGTCCTGTGTTCAGTAATGATCCCACCCAGAGATTTCATATTTACAGCATGGGAAATGGGAAAGGAAAAGAGCCTTGAAGGGTGCCACATTCAAATTCCTTTACTCTGACACATAATTACCCAGCAGAGCCAGTTACCTCCCATTTTTCAGACAGCTGGAAGAAGAAGAATGGTCTTACATGTAAGATCTTGGGAAATACAAGCTCAGTAGCTGGCTCTGAGAGAGCTTGTTTAGTGTGCCCTTGAGTAAATGCTTCAACTGACCACTATTTTGTCCTTTACAAGAGGATCGCTATTTCTGGTGTTCTAATTTTCTTGGTATTTTTAGGCTTATGGGTTGACACCAAAGTACAAACACACCCAAGTATCAAACACTCCATGTTCCAATGCTCTTTGGACCTGCGTGCACTTCCAAGCACACAGTTCTTGCACTGCATGCAGTTCATTCAGATGAACAGTGAATAAGACTGTGGGAGAACAGCTTTAGAAATATCAGCCATTTCCTCTGTCTGCTAAAAGGAAATATTATGGATTAGATATATTATTTATTTAAGAATCCCAGGAAAAACTAAACAATACTGAACTTCTTGAGGGATGGAAGAGGTAATGACAATGGTAATTAATGCTTCCCTCAAATTTAATTTCTAGAAATTGGCAAAATTGAGTAGGATTATTTGCTGAATTTTTAGATAATTTTCTTGAGAAGTTTCTGGGTAGAGCATTAAGGAAATTATCTGTTGTTTCGATCACTATGAAATGCTGACACCTCTTTCCTTTGGAAGCTCTCAATCACAGTCTTGAAATGTATTGCCAAAGGGCAAAGAAAGAGAAGGTTCCCTTTTATTGTTTCCCTGAAACCTTATTCTACTGGAGCTGTTTTTATTCTCTGCAAGTGACAAGCTGTGCCCTCCTCTCATGGTGATGTAAGGGCAGGACCTTGAGGCACCGTAGGCTCATGACAGGGCTGTATTTGGAGTCGTCCCCTCTATCTCACACACACACACACACACACACACACACACACACACACACACACACACAGTATCCTGCCCCTGACATACCCTGTCAGGAAATTTCTGTGTGTGTCTGCTGATAACAATACCAGCTGTTAGTGACCAGAGACAGGGAGGAGGGAATGCAGGGCAGTCAGAGGAGGTGATGCTGGTGAGCGCTGCAGCACGGGGGTGTGAGCTCTTCTGTGTGCCTTGCTGGAACTGCAAAGGCTCCATTAGCAGTAACTCCTCTAACCCTCTACCTGCTTCCTACAGTGGGTACACACTGAAAGGGCTTGTGAGACGTCAAATATGACGTCAAAAATAATGTCTTGCTGCATCTGAGCAAAATGCCTCTTGATCTCAGCCATATATGCTGCTAAAGATCTTTTTCATAGGTTTATAAGACTGGTATTCACAAAGTGAAAGAGAGGGGAGTGCTCATCGCTGTCAGCACGAAGAAGGAGCAGGACCTTGGCTGCAGCAAGAAGTGTTTAAAAGTCTGAATGCTAACATCTCCTACAGCAGTTCCCTGAAACAGCATCCTGGATAAAATAAGGGAAGCCTTGCTAGTATTTTATGGACCAGCCTGTTGAATGAGTGGCTACACTTTCAATCTAACATGTTACTGTTTCTGATTACCACTTTTTGATGTATTTCTATCCACTTATTCTGGAATGCCTATTATATCAGACAGATATGGACTAATAGCTTGGTAGATTAGCAGAGCAGGTAGACAACAACTGAGAAAATTATCTATGCCTATTAATACAGGAATGCTATTATGTTAATTGTGTATTCACAGAAGAGCCAGAGGGCAAGTATATTGTACCTTCATATAACAAAGTGTTTCAGTTCATGCTATTACTAATTATATCTGAGTTCATACTTTTCAGAACACTTGTGATTTTTTACTTGTGTTCTTCCCAGCAAATTTCTAAAATTATATTTGGTGATACATTCTGGTACCAACTGTGCAGAGTCTGCAGTAATTTGTTATTCTAGAGATAACTGTCAAGTCAGACCAGCTCAGAGAGGCAGGACTTTTAGGAATGGTAAGGTAATTTCATTACCATGTTCCCTAGTCCTTTTTTTTTTTTTTTTTTTTTTTTAAGGAAGCTGCTTATTGTACACAAACATACACAGAATTATGAATGCTGCATTGCCTCTCTAGAAATATGTCTATCATATTTCTGCTGTGACATGTTATGTCACTCATGGGTGCTGCATGGCTCTGTATAACTGAGATACTCAAGTTCCTAGTTTTTCTTACTGGTTTCTCTTGCCACATATAATCATAACAAGTGTGGGAGTGGATCTTTTTTTGAATCCTGCTACCAGAATATTGCTATATCTGACAACTTAATATTTAGACAGTATAAGGGAAGACCAGACAAAGCATTCTTGTCTTAAACTGCCATGGTAGTATCCTCTTCTCTAGATCTGGGAACTGGAGAAAGATCTTCAAAAAAACCTCATTCTCCAGTAATTTTCTGAGTTAAGTAACAACTGTCTCCAGCAGATGCTTGTGAGGCATGTTTATAGAATTCTCCAGCAAAAATCTCCCAGCCTCTGTGGGAACAGCCTCAGAAAACAGGATTTTTGCTTTACATTGAGATGGTAAGGGAACCTGTTCTAGTTTGCTTGAAGGTAATGACCAAGGCAGGAGAGTTAAGGATTTACAGACCACAGTTACCTGTCTCAAACGCTGTTCAGGCTGCAGAAGGACTTTGCCATGGGATAAGCACGGAATGGAGCGGCAGGATGGCTCTGGGTCTAGTGCGTGAGCTCTGGGTCTACCCCGCACATCCTGGGTAACGCACCCAGACAAAAATTCTCACCATGGCAAACCACGTAAAGAAGCAGCTGCTGGTACACATATCACTGGTTAAACCAAGATCACCCCAAGTTATGGGACAGATGGCACCTGAAAATACTAAGGACCATTGAAACCCTCCTGAGTATACCTCCATGCATACCCGAAACGTGACAAGTTAAGCCACCATGACAGGAGCCTGAGATAAGATAAAGGTGGTACTGTTGCCCAGGTGTTATCTCAAACCAAGGGGGAGGTTAACAAAGCTGGGGGAGAGGAATGTATCACTGATAATGGCAGAATTTATGGAACACAAGGAAACCCAACTCTGAAACTGTGCTGAAATTAGCCTAGACCAGATAAAAGGTAATTCTAGTGGGGGGAGATTGTGACCACCAATTCACAACCCACTGACTCAAGAAACCCATCAACTCAAAAGATGAGAAACACTGAGCATGGGACTCTTCAGCATTAGAAGTGAGGGAATTGTTTAATCAATATAATAAGAGAACTGTGTAGCCAATGAGCATTAATTCCTTTGTTTGCTAAGATCTATAAATAGTAAAAAGTGTTGAATGACCTCAGGATCCCCACCACCAAGAAGCCCAGGGTGAAGAAGGACCAACGAGTCACCTTTGGATACACAGGTGCTGCCTCTCTTCTGCTTGATAGCTGTCTTTTCCTGTCCCCCCTCCTCCTATTTCTTTCTCTCTCTCCATCACATTTTATTGTTAAATAAAAACTGTATGATTGACTTTACCATATGGTCTCATTTGGTCTCAAAGACATTTTTCAATAGTCAGATCATAACAAAGAACACTCCTGAGAGAATATAATAGACCTGCAAAAAGGTCTGTCCATTCTACCTTTTTTTTTTTTCCTGTGGCTACAATAAGTTGAAAAGAGATAACCTCTCTCTTAACAAGCAATCAAGGATGTTTGAGGGCTACTGGAAAATGCTCCTACTTGCAGTGATTATGCTGTTGAATTTTTTGCCTGAAATGTTTTGTTATGATTGAAAAAAGAACTAAGGAAAAGAAGTTTGATATAAAAATGCTAGTAAAATGTGAAGAGAGGAGTAACATGTTCTTCTTTCCCTGGGATCAGACCAGTTAATCCACAAGGGCTTTTTAGATACCACAGCACCTTAGTCAGAATTAGAGAGAGAGGCTTTAACCATTTCTGCTGACATGTGCTTTAACATGAGAAATGTTTCATGTTCTTTGTCAGTTCTAAAGAAATATACTCACTTCATTGCAAAACTGATGAAGTTTGAGTACCATTAGCAATAACCATCTCTGAAAATCCTCTAAGGGTGGTAATGCTACTGCCATTGAAAACTCAGCAATCCTGCTGTAACAGCATAAAAATTAAACTGATGAGCTGCAACTTAAGTGTTTAACAACGAGATATCAGGTGAGCTATTCAAATATGCTGCAGCATAGCAATTCATAGCTGTAACTAACAGAATGCAACAACAGGTATTTGAGAGATGAGTGAGAAGCATGCAGTGTGAATGCTGAGGTAGCTATAATGGATGGCTGAAGAAATGAAGCAGCAAAGGGAAATAATTGTTTAAGAGACAAGAGATTTTGTAGCTCTGAAGCTGACAGGGAGCAGTGTGTTAAATGACTCATCCAAACCGATGGAAGTTGATGATACTGTAGTAGTAGCAGACAATTTTTCTATTATATTCTAATGGTTAAGGTTCTTGCCCAGAAGATGACTGTTCCAGAGCAGCACAGCCTTCTTCTTCCTTTGTGTAGTCAGGAATGTGGGAATTTCAGGAACACAAAGGAAGAAATTGTGGCTCCAAAAATCAGGGCTTAGACACTCATCTTTTGAATTACAGGTTAGAGACAGTAGCTTCCATGGGGAAATAACAACCTACCTTCAGTTCCTCACTTGGAGTCATTCAGACACTTGTCTCCTGCCTGCTTGGCACCCTAGGGCTAGGACTTTCCTGGGAAGCAAGTGCACATAGCCCCCATCTCTGTTCCCCAGGGCATTCCTGCACGTTTGATTCCCTACTCACTGAGAAGTGATCCCAAGCAGCAAGGGCAAAACTTGTGCCACAGAAAGCCGCTGGTGACTGGGCAGTGGCTGAGCAGTTTGCTGCCTATCCATCTGCTGGGAGGAGGAATCCCTTTCTGAGCAGTACTGACAATATAAGTCTTAATGTGGATGGAAAAGAGAAATTATTTGGAGCAGAGTGTATGAGATGCTTTGTCAGCAGCACTCCAAAATGGGGAACTGCAATCCTGGCAGTCCTGAAACCAGGGGGAAGGATGGAGGTCTGCTGAGCTCTTGGTGTTCTCCTGAGGGTCCATTCAAAGATTCAGGTATTTGTTTCTAGCTTGAACTTGGGACAGTACCCTATCACTCTAAATAGGCCTTTCCCAGAGCCAGAAAAACCATACAAAAAAGAAAGGGATTTGACTGATCAGACACTTGATCTGACACTCCTTTCTTCCACTGCCTCCAGGCTATTTTTCCTGTTTGTACTGAGGCAAATAACTATGACTGAAATCAGAGCCAAGATGAGCTCAAGTTTAGCCAGAAGGATGGTGTTTTGCAATGATATTAATCAATCTTATGGGACCCTGAACCTTACATATGCAATGATTACTTATTCTGTTGCTGTTCTTGCTTCAATTGACAGGAGGGAACAAATAGAGCTTTATACCAATATCAAACAAAAAGGATCCATGGCCTTGAAGCCCTGAAGCTCTTTTTCCTGAGCCAAGAGAAACTCCAATACAAAAGTGAAATGCAGAATAATTTGTTAAAGTATATTAATCATGAACCTGAGTGAATTACTACAATACTTGCAGAAAAATCCTGTACCAAAAATAGTACATAAGTTTTGTAATGAAAATATTGATCATGAAACTGCCTTACAATAATACAACACTTTTTTTTTCTCAGTAATGGCCTTAAAATGTAAGGTTACATCAAAATTATTTGTATATAGGTAATGAGTATTATTAGGGGGTGAACAAATTAGATTCCAACACAGACCAAGGGATGGCTATTTCTGTACCCTGTGTAATAATGAGCACAATTTTCATGTTTTTCTTCAACGAGATTGTTCTATATAGATAAAAACTGAGCTTTAAAGAGGATTCTGTAGGCAGTTTATACTGGTGTATGTAGCTGTTTTTGCAGGCAGAGAATTTGCAGAGAAATAAAAAGCTTTTTAATATCTGTAAGTACAATTGCCCAAGAGAGAAAAATGACAGAGAAGAGGAGGATGCCATTCAAAATTATGACAATTACTGTAGGACTTGTTCTTTGAGTGTGTTCCATAACAACCGTCAGTCAGTATGAAAGTGAATCTGTTCTTTATCACAATTTTTTCCTTCAATTTGTGTCCAAGTTGGCTTGCTGAGATAAACTGGTGGGCTGCTGGCACTCACATTTTCCCTTTGGAACTTTAAGAGAAAAAAAAAGATTAATTTCTGGAAAAAAAAAAAAACCAAACAAAAAAAGCCCACATAAAATTGCTTTAACATTACAGAGAAAAAATGAGAACAGAGGAAGTTATATTTCAGGCCTCCCAGTTTCAACTGTGTTTCCCTAATTTGAAATTGCAGTGGTTCTATGAACTTGAGTCACATTTGATTTTTTTCTTGACCTTTTGTAGAAGTAAGCAGGTGTGAGGGAATAGTCAGTTCCCTGTGTACATGTTATACTAATGAACACAATCTCAGGAAGGGAAGGCGAAGTTGGGGCCATGCTATAAACACCAAGAAGTTATTTTCTGTTGCCCTGCCTCCCAGCCAGAGGGTGATCAGGGCTTTTCAGAAAGCGTTTAGCTGATACAATCTACCCTATTGTGATTTGCAATTTACAGTGCAAGTGATTGACTGATGTTGCTTGTTAGTGTAGTGAATATGTTTCTGTATATGTTTCATCAGTGTGGTTTAGGCCGTGTTGAAATTGCATCAATTTGCAGTGTTAACTGTTATGCAGCATAAATAGAGCCTGCATGGAAATTTGAATTGGGAACTAAATGAACAGATGCAGAGGTAATTCCAGCTGTCACTATTAATATTTCCTTTTTTTTTTTTTTTTTAACGCATCCTTCTCTGATTTTAAATACAGGTGTGGGGCTATGTGTGGATAAACCAGGAACCCCTTTTTACTCAGCTCTGGCTCACCCAGGTACCAGATAAGCTGGTGTATGCAGAGAGCACCCCAGGGCTGCCACGTTCTGACCTGCACAGAAGGCACTGTCTGCCTGCCCTGCAGGAAACACCTGTCATGTACCCAAGGAGTTGTGTGCTACTGATACTGCAGAGGAAGACATCACCAATACACAAACAGATTCTCCTTCAGCCCTTTGTGACTTTACAGCTCATAGTTTAAGGGCCCCTTAGTTCAGTTTCCCTCTGGGGCCATACCAGCGGAGAGGGCACAAATCTGGATGGAAACCTTCTGCCAGATGCCAACAAATAGCCAAGATTTGGTAGAAGAAACCTATGGGGTTTTAACATTATATTTTGTTTACATAGACAGAAAAAGAGTTTGGCATTAATGTCATCAAATGTGTGCAGATATCTTTACCTATATACTGACCTGAATCCTCAGCTAGGTATTCCTTCCTCCCTAGATGAGGTGGGGACATAGGGAAAAGCAAGCGCTTGGAACACATTGCTGAGCTGAAGGTCTGCAGAAAAGAACATTTCCTCTGGCATTATCACCTCATTTATCTGTTTTAATTTTGGAGACAAGACAAAATGTTTCCCAGGCACCCCTAACCTACCCAGCATATCTGCACTTGCTGCATATTTCTCCTTAACACACTGGTTTTACAGATCTAGATCCTAAAATTTGTAGGGAATAGCTCCCTCCCCTGCAAAAGATGAGGTATTACTGCAAGTCATAGAGGACCAATCTTGTACCTATTCCTTGAGGGTTAAAGGGAAAATCAGCCAATTTAATTGTATTGCAGTGGTAAATTGCACTTGCTGATACATCTATACAGTATTTTCTATTTTTAGAGTGTCTAATTTGTGAATTGTACTCAGACATCTAGATTTTAAATTCGTTTACAAATAGAAGAGTCTTTAAGAAACACAATAGAAACAGTTCATTAAGGAAATTCTTCTGTAGAAAAAAACCAAAAAAACTTCTTATAGACTTACGTTCTCTGGTTGGAGGGGTTATACAGCCTTTCAATAAAAAGAAGATAAAAGAAGCATCTGTTTCATAATCATCATTTAAACAGCATAGTAGTGTCAGAATGCAAATACTACAAGAACTGCAGATGCTGGGTCAGTCCTCAAAAAGAATTTGATGTCCAAGGCGTTGAGAACAGTGTGAGATTAGCATATAATAAATAGCACATACAGAGAGCAATCTTTTCATTAAAAATCACTCCAAAGCTCTCAAAACCTCACTTTCCTGCAGGATAAAGCTTTAGAGTTCATTTTCATGAATTGTAATATGTCAGGTGTTTGCAAGAGAATGTATGAAGTACTGTAACAGATTATATATCCTCTGGAAGAGCTATGACCTAAGAAGAAAATTAGTGGGTTTACTAAAGATGCAAAGTGATTTAGATAATATTTTCTGTTTGCATTTGCTTAACTGGTATTTAAAAATATCCATACTAATTAAGACCCCTGGGTACAACAGCAATACAAATAATAAATGTATTGTGAGCATTGATCAAATTCTCCTTCTTCCCTTCTCCTAGGATTGGAAGTATGAAATGACAAGAAACATTATAATAATTAAAAAAAAATAGAAATAATATTTACAATCATAAACTTCTATGTTGTTATCCAGTAAATTTGTAAAGGTTTTTTAATGGGCAGCTCCAGCTTCTGTGTGATGGCACGAAAGCCTGCTCATCCTAGGATCAAAATGGTCCCCTTCTGGTGCAGACTGGACAGAAGGAGTGAGGCACTTGGAATTTAAAAATGGATTAAGAAGTTTATGTGTTGTCCTTCGT
Source organism: Vireo altiloquus (assembly GCA_013396875.1). Lineage (NCBI taxonomy): Eukaryota > Metazoa > Chordata > Aves > Passeriformes > Vireonidae > Vireo > Vireo altiloquus. Next base: position 1,032,482 of record VZRF01001862.1, read on the forward strand.
TAGAAACTAATATAAGTTTGTCACATCCTATGTATTTTTCAGGCCCACAGTTGTAAAACAGGCTATTAACCTTGCTCTGTAGCACCTGCTAAAGAGCCCAGAATTTTTACATCCGCTAACATGTTTCTCTCGGTTCTGAAAGTATGATTACTAAGAAGCATGTCTACTTTTAGCCATTCTCACTCCATCAACTGGCAAAACACATGTAAGAAAAGTTGTCAGAAGGAAACTGACTGTTTTAAGGGCATTAAAAGGCGGTGCTGCACTAACAGGTGGTGGTGGATTTACCCTGCTTGGACACCAGGTGCCCACTTAGCTTCTCTATCATTCCTCAACTCAGCAGGACAGGGGGAGAATATAAGATGGAGAAAAAAATTGTGGCTCAAGAAAAAGGCAATTTACTGAAGAAAAAGTGAAGATTGAACACCTGTAAGCAAAAGGAAAACAAAATATTTTATTCTCTACTTCCCATCAGCAGACCATGTCTGGCCTCTTCCTGGGAAAAAAGGTTTCAGCACCCACAGTGGTTACTCTGGAAGGATAACACTGTAAATAAAAAATGCCCTTCCTTCCTCCTCCTTTCTCTTAGCTTTCATATTAGTTATAAATTATATAAAATATGAAATATCCTTTTGGTCAGTGTGGGTCAGCTGCCCTGATTTTGTCTCCTCTCACGATGTTGCCCACCGCAGCCTACCACTGGAGCAGTGGAATGTTGGAGCGACAGCACAGATGCTGTGCCAGCTCTGCTCAGCAGCAGCCAGAACACAGGGGAGTTATGGACACCTTCCGAGGCCCCAGGGTAAAGCACAGCTCTGTGGGGGCTCTGGGAGGGGAACTGCCTCCATTGCAGCCAGAGCCATACACAGGTTACATGTCTGTTCTCATTTCCTTGAGACCTGGTTACCAGGCAGGGTGCAGGGTACAGAGCACTCCAGGTCTCCACCTGTCACTGCTGACATCTAACATTCTCACTCTTCCCTTTGCTTCCTGATGAATATTTACAAAGATGGAATAGGAATTCAGATCACAGTCATTACCAAGCTATTCCTGGAATATGGGAAATAAACCTGGCAGAATTAGTAACATGAGGCTCTGGATGCACTGGCCTTTGTTTCCTTTTCCTTTTTTCGTTCATCAAATATTTTAAAACTTGAAAATACGTTTCTGTTGTTGTTGGCACGGTTTTCTTGGGTTGCACATTATACTCTGGAGTCTAATTTTTCAGCTCGAATAAAGGGCATAACCTTAGTTAGACTGATTATACCGCCCCAGATTCTTTCAAATTACACACTGGCCCACAGCTGAAGACAGTGTGTAAATATATAAATATACATATACATTGCAGTGCTTATCTTTCAAAGATATCCCATTAGATATCCCATTAGCAAAGACAAAATAGTGAGAATAGTTACTGTTAAGAAGCCAGACCCATATTACAATACAAAGCAAGACTTTTAAAGTAAGATTGAATAGGTGGATATTAATTTAGGTTATTAATTATAGAATAAATACACTATAGTCTGAAGAAAAAAAAGAGAGCAAAATCTCATTATTATCTTATTTTGCATTATAAGACCCAATATTAAGCTATATTGAGAAATGCTGAGACTTATCAGGAGCAGCTGAGGTCACTTAGTTGGTTCAGTTTGGAGAAGAGAAGGCTGAGGGTGCCTAATCACAGTCTACAACTTCCTCAAGGTGGGCAGAGCTGTTGATCTCCTGTCTTTGGGGAGCTGAAACAGGACGTGATGAAATAGAATGAAGAAGTTCAGACTGAACACTAGAAAAATATCTCTCATCTGCCAAAAGCTGAGGAAGAGAATAAGAAACAGTGCTCATGAATAATGTCCTTTGATGTGGTTTAGTGGTTTAGGGGTATGCTGTGCCAGAGAGTTCATATTTCTAATTAGTCAGGAATAGCCTGGAAGTAGGAACTGCTAAGCAATTAACTGTGGGTGTGGATCCCATCAGGAATTAAGCACAGGGAAGCTTTTGGTGAAATCCCACTCTTCCTGAAATTGAAAGCAAAACACACCTATTGATTCCTGCAGCATCAGCAATGTATTGACTGCATCATTTACCGGTTCACTAGCCAGTTTGTCCTTGATCTGTTGGCTTTTCTCATCCTTAATGCATCCACTGTGACTATCACCTCCCATTTCATGCTAGAATGGCCATGTAACCAGCAGCTTTTTCAATCCGCAACAGCAAATATTGAGAGTTTCACCTGATGGCCTAAAATCACAGCTCTACTGATTAATGTCTCCTGCAGTGAGGCGGCGTGGTTGCAGTGGGTAACACCAACCCTGTCAGCAAAGAAATCTTCACTGCTTGTGGGCTTTGGGACTGAAAAGAGTTAAAACCAAAACGAGTGAGGTGAACTCTGGAATGATGTCACCTCTCATGCATTGCTGAATAAATAATTCCCTGTGACTCTGCAGAGACTAAGGACCCAGTGCTGGAAGTAAAAGGAAAGTAGGACTTGTGTCATGACTGCATTCAACTAAAAGTTAGTGTCTTCTAGTTGCTTTGTTGATGGCAGCATCCAGAAAATTTCTAAATGTTCAAAGGAAAAATGAAATATATTATGGATTTTTCACAGTCTTTACACTGGTAAGAGTTATGTGCAACATTAAGCTTAAATTGATTTTCAGTGTTTGAGCACTGGCCTGGACAGTGGATCTAATTAGTATCTACAGTTATTTAAATAGCAGAATTGAATGCCTGGGTTGCAACAGTTCTCATCTTGGTTTAGAATTATGTTTTGTTAAGGAAACTCTTCTTATGATTCTGAGAGATGAATTTAATTGGGAACTGTAAACATCAAACAAAACTTGCCTTTGCTATTTAAGCTGTGATAGTTTTGCCCAAGTACTCATCTTAAAAACAAACAATGAAAACAGAACCTGAGCCACAGAAAACCCAGCTGCTGTAAAGCATATCTCGTGGGAACCATAAATCTATATTTATAAAGAGCTTAAATTTGCCATGCTGCTTTGTCAATACATTTGGCCTTTTGAGGTCTTTTCCACCAGCTTTGTGCAAAGCAGGCAGAAAACTGGCCAGAGTGGTACCTGTGGATCATCAGAAAATTCAAATTCACTGCAGTCTAAATCAGAACTCCTTTCTTCATCCTGTGTAAAGAAGGTATTTTGGGAGTCAACAACTGCTAAAATGGGTCCTGGGAGGGCTCTGGGTCTCTACTCTTATGTTCACCCAAGAAAACAGTCCCACAGGAGCTAGAACATGATAAATTTACCAGCTGACTCAGAGAAGAAAGATATCTGTCACAGACTGTGTTGCAGTCCTTAGATACTAGTTACATTTAGACAAAAAATTATGTGTGGCTATTACATGCTCGTTTCCTTTCAGAGTGAGAAAACAAGACAGATTTATAACTAAATGTGTATGACAGAGTTCTCACCTAATCCTTCAGCTTCTGAACACCCTCAGTTCCCAGTGAGGTCATGTGAAATACAGGAGTTACAGCACCTTGCAAAGACGTGAAGGAAAGGCTGTCCAGGGGCTGCAAGTTCAACAGATTCAGTGGCAGAGCTTCGGTACAGGGGTCACACCAGGGATATCACACATTTTCCTTACCTTGTGATTGCATTCTGAATGAGACATACTTAGGATGTGGGGGTTTTTTCTCTGCACAAACCATTATGGAGTTATAATAGTAGCAAAGTGTAATGTTAGCCCCTATGATTTGAGTGATGTTCCTCTAATTTGCAATCTCTTAATTAAGGTCTGACACGGCTCAGCTATTATTTACACTTATAGTGGTTGGCCATCTGGGCTTCACTAATAAATAAGCACTTTAATGGCTGAACTACTTAATAAACCTTCAGTGAGAGAAGATGAAAATTAAGGAAATTCTTTCATTATGAAAATATGCTGTGCCATCTAATTGTTCAAAAGCAGATGTCACTCAAATTCAATTAAGCTGTTTAATGACCTGCATGCTTATTACTAACTTGATGGAAGGTTTGGCACAGTTAAAGTAAATACAAATGGCTGGTATGATTTTATCTTGTCATGTTTTTGTTTTTTGCTACTTTCCCAAAATATCCACGTCAATCTGTGGTTTTTTCTTATGATATATGATAAATTTGAATTGTCTGGTCTGAAATAAGAGCTTATGAAAATTGTTAACAAACATATTTTTCTTATTTTCACTTGCAAATGTGTAGTTTTTGTCTCACAAAGAATGTGTCAAGTTATTCAAATGTGAGGCAGTCATGAGTGTTGTTGGTTAGATAAACAGCAAAACTCCCCAAGCAAGATCTTAGTTTAGTGATTTGGCTTCTTTTATTAGTGATAGATTGGCAGAGATATTAAGGCTGCTTTTTCTCTGTAAACAATATCTTACAACATGCCAAGCTTTCCAGCACGTTAATGAAATCCATATATAAGTTTCTCCTGGTTTATTAAGAAACAGACATGCAATATTCACTGATTATTAAAATAACTGGTTATTCAGCACTTCAGATTTTATAATGTGCTTCCCTCTTCCTTGTTTGCTTCATCCTCCTGACTTTTTTAATTAGCTCATTATTGCTTAGTACTTATTACTTACAAAATTAAGAATGGATTATCTTTGTTAAAAACTTAAATCCATATTGCAGACTTCACGGCCACACAGCTCTCATGGCATTATGAGGTGGCTATGTCAGTCTTTCCCAACAGAAATATGAAGTTGTGTGGATGAGGTGCAGCTCATCCTGGCTCTGAATGGTGGGATAGACTTAAAGAAGTTCTAGAGGTGCTGTGCTTCCCACAGCCGTGTGTACATGCCAGCTGCTGCCATGCTGAAAAACTTCTCCTCACAGAAGTCACTGCCCAACTCCTTTCCTTGGCCTTGGCAGCAAGGTCAGCTGCATCTGCCCAAAGCAAACATCAGTAAGAAATGTTTAGTCCTGAGTGGGAGTGGGAGAAGAACTAGAATGTTTTTTTTTTTTAAATCTGTCTTTTCCACTAGATCCGGTGCAAGTATCTATTTATCATAAACAAATTGAGTTTTTCAGATGGGTTGGTAATTCTGAAACAATGACTTAAACCCAAGAAGAAATCTTGAAGTGAATCCTAATGCAGATGCTCTGGATGGACAGCTTCCGGCAAAAGGGTGGGAAGAGAAGCCTGTCCTTCACACACTGAACTCAGATCCAGGATCTGATTTCCAGACTCCATGATGGGAAGCAGATGACCTGGGAGCCCTGGAAGCCCAGAGCCATCCACACAGCCCTAGAGCAATAGAGCCTGAAAAACAAGGCTCTTCAGCATCTGTTTCTGCCAGGCAGCTGGCAAGTCTCCAGCTGAGCAAAGTCTATGTCCTAGCAGAAGGCTTTGAATGGGATTAATTTCTACAAAATGCTTGCATTTAGATTTGTAATTTTTCATTTTATAAAACAATTTTAAGACTGCTTTTGCCACATCCCAGCCTACATTTTTGCTGTGTCAACAACTCACAGTAGAACTTATGTCCATTTCTCTCTTCTTGCAGGAAGATGGGGCTACCTGCAAAGCACTGCTCCACCCTCTAATTCTTAAATGTGTCCCTGTGTTTCAGAAAATAGCCAAAGGTACTCTTTGACTAGAGGTTTTGCCACATATATTTTGAGGTCACTGCAACTGTTGGGTCTTTTTAACTGTTAACATTTTGGATTGGAACTCACCCCATTTGTGCTTTCCCACGTACAGACATCATCCATCTGTGTTAGGAACTAGGTAGGTTTATTTACCTATTAATGTACTGATAGCAATATTGGAATTGTGAGGACTTTATAGTCCAGGCTTGGTTAAAACTTGTGACATAGAAGAAGTTTTAAGTTGCTCTGGAAGAAAATTTTAAATTTTAATTTGGAAACACGAGAACATAGCCAAGCTAAATTTCTTTGACAACCAAGTACCAGGGATTTTCTAGAAACCCTTCTGAATAGCTAAAAAAAAAATGCAACAAAATAAAGAGCAACAAAAACAGTGATTTCAAAAATGTGTGTCATCCTCCTTCTCATTTTTGTGTCATGGTCATTGTCTGCAACTACAGGTTCTTTTGGAAGGTGAATTGCAAGCATGTAAAACATGCTATTGTACTAGTTTGAAAGCAAACCAGTGAGAGACTCAAAATCAGAACTATGAATTAATAGGAAAATTAAAATAAATGCAATAGTACAAAAACACTGACAGAGCCAGGATACAACGTGACACCCTGTCGGGCAGGGTGGTGGTAGCAATCCCATAAAATGGTGGCTGCAGTCCTCCTGAAGTGATGGATGTGGTTCTGTTGAAGCAGTGATACTGTAGAAGGGTCTGGTCTTCCTCTGAAGGTCCAGTGGTGGTTATGTAGCTCTTGTCCTCAGGGAATCCAGTGGAAAGGCTGCTGTGGTGTTCCAAACCTCAGACTATATCCAGGTAAGAGTGCTTGGTTCCTCCCCCTGGGCAGAGCATCTCACCATGGGATGATGTAATTTATGAGTCATGCAGTGAGGCTTGATAGGCCATTAACAGAAAAATCTCTACAGAGGGAGTTACCAGGGATGTGTCATGGAAGAGATAAAGAACACTGCCTGGTTTTAACAGGTGGTAGTAGAATATGTACTTTTGGTTACATCCTACATTGTAACCTAAGACAGCTATTCTCTTTTCCTCCAACTCCTATGCTTTCTCTGTTCTGTACAGTTTATACTTCTAGGATGTTTAACCAGTAAAATTCTACTGAATTAAGCTAGGACACACATCTTCCTTAAGAAAGGTCCTTTTCTTTCCTCAGTTAAGTTCTCCTCACAGGTACTTGTCTGGGTGAAGTCTCACTTATGTGGACTCCTCTGGGCAAAATCTCACTCTGTCTGCTTCAGAGTTAAATGTAACATGGGCCTTTTCCTAAGGCAAGTCTGGCCATATCTTATAAAAATGATGATCTCTGCACCAAGTGCTGTGATAATTCAGCACAGGACTGAGGATATTTCATAGGCAAGCTAACACATGTCCTGCCAGTGCTCAGAGCTGACTGAAATCCATGCTGGCATGGTTAGTACAGTTCTGAGCTAGGTCTGTTCATTCCTATCCCTGTGGCTCAGAGTAAGGGTGGGGTACAGCTTGTGCAGCTCTGTACAGTACTGTCTTTTTTTTCAGTCTGAAAATAAGGGCTGATAGTAACTAAGGATATTATATTAAAAAGGTAGTCTGAAATTAACAGAGACAATTCTGAAACTCGAACAGATCTCCACATGTCCTCCAAAACAATAGCTTTTAAAAAATTAAGTACAAATACTTTGTGATATGCTACCCAAGGATTGCCCTTTCCCCTTGGTCTTTCCAGCTACGGCTAAAATGTCACTAATGCTCATCAGCTAATCCAGTTTGAGAAGTTACATCCACCATTTCTGTCAATTATTCCCACTCCTTCTTAGCTCTGATAATTCAACTTTTCACATGACTATTTTCACAGGTGCATTTGTGGAATAGTGCAGACTCTTTCTAACATTTCTTTTTAAGGAAATCTTTTATTTTAGGCCAGGACATTTAAAATTTGTTTGGAGAGCAGCCATGCTCAAATCCAGAGGAGATGATAACCTTTTGGAGAGGGGGTGTAGGAGAACACAGCTGGGTACAAATGTAAATCTGAAAGTGGATTTGCTGCCAATACAACAGCAGCTTCTGTGGACAGAGAGATGCTTCCCTCTCTCCACACTATCATCTAAAAATTGAAAAATCTCAGTTAAGCATTTTTAGCATTTTTAAATGGAGAAATTCTAAAAATTCAGAAAGGATTTGCAGAACAGGACAGTCAGGAACAGCTTCCAGGCTTGTAATGACTTCTGGAAGCAAGAAATAATCCAAGAGGTTTTGGTGATGAATGAACCCAAGATTTATTAAAGATGAAACCTCTTTCTCGGTGTGTTTTCAGGACAACCCTGCCTAAGTAAGAGTAGTTAAGGGAAAAAAAAGTACTATCTTTCTATTCACATGCCCCCTATTAATCTGTTTCATTTATGAGTTGCATCTCATCGTAAGCACACACAGCTCACAACAAAGTCTGTCTCCACATGCCTGTCTGTGAGGGACACAGTACACAAGATTCCCAAGTCTGGCTGTGCTTCCTGGTTAGACTGGCTTAAAAATTATGTATTAGTCAGATGTTTTCTGTCCATGGAGATAAAAAAGGAAATACTTCATATGTACTTCTAACAAGGTGATATGTTTGGTGAGGCTGAGGTCTTACTCTTTTAAGTAAATTGCAAAAAAATATAGTTGCTACTGCGATAAATATGTTTTCTGACTAATTGTTGTTCCCTTTCAGCTTGTTGTGTCAGAATTAATTTTTTCTTACCTGATCTGTGTTTGAATCTCATTTGATGGTCTCAGCTAAGTTTGAAGTATTACCACAGTGAATTAAATTGCTCTATTGCTATCCTGATTTAAAAAAAAAGAAAAAAAAGAAAAAAAAAGAAAAAAAAGAAAAAAAAAGGCAAGTACAAATCTTACTTCCCAAAGAGCATTATATCTAGCATGGTTTTTGTTCAGGACTGTCATTGCTTACTTCAGATACTAGAAGGTCAGACAGATACTGAGAAATAGTTTAATCTGACCACTTGTTTCATCCATCTGTCCTGAATGAATATCTAAATTTACTGGTAAACCTTGAAGCTGCTTCAGTTTCATAATGCTCTTTGTAACTCAAGTGGCTGAAAAAGGTAACAGCTGAGTACAGGGACTGACCTGCCCAGATGATAGCCACTGCCTCAAGACATACTGCATAGGTTTGCACTCTGGATTTTGCCTAAGAGGACACATGGCTAGCCAAATGAAGGAGCCTATGGCAACACTTATGAAAAAAAAAAAAAGTAATCTTTTTCTTGGACAGCACGGCAGGACTCATGAAAGTCTTACTGTGCTTGCATCTATGTTTGTCTCTTCTCTAAAGCAAATTTTTGCTTATCATTGTGAATTTGTGTATTGTGGATTTAAGTGGATTTCCCTTTAAAAGCATCCTGATGCTGCCAGAACAATAAGGGTAAACATGAAAGCTTAAACATCCTCCAGATAGATGCCAGAGAGATTCCCATTACAAAACAGAGGAAGAGTAAAAAGCTCATGCTAGAGGGTGTGTCATGAAGATCTTATTTACAAGGAAAGCACTTATTTTACAGTATCTGCAGATAATAATATCCAGATTGAGAGAAATCTGTGAAGAATCTCTCAATTCCTTCTTTTACATATTGATAAATAAAATGACATTTTCTTTCACTGAGTACATCCACCTTAGGGGCTGCAGTACTTCCAGTACTATTAAAAGAAGAGATGTCATACTCATTTGCTCAAGTTTTTGAAGCCCTTTCCATCCACTTGCATGTCTCTTAGTACTAGATGAATTAATAGATAATAGTGCCACTGCCTGAAGCACACAGCTGGGTAGAAGTGGTAACAGATTGTCTAATTTCTAAGGGGTTGATTTAACCTTAAATTATGACTGTAGTTCTGCACTATACAAAACAGATGGGTTGTTTGTACAATGAAGTGTTAAGTTCTTCTCTTGATTAAAATACCCAAGACCTCTATTAGCAACCATCAGTTAAGGTGTGTGTGTCTAGTACAGGAAAGGATACAATCCTGCGTGTTAAATAATGTGTTTGTCAGACAGCTGGGGACAGAAGGGCAGCACACTGCACATTTCTGCCCCATGTTATTCCTGCTCTTAATTTGTGAAATCAAAGCATTTATGGATCATAACCAAAATTTGAGGTTATCAAAATCCCACATCTCATCAAGGGCCTGACAGCTCCATCAGTGAACATGCCAGAATTTTTGGATTAACAGCTTTCCAAATTATTTATTATGTTGTTAATTCTCACACTCTTCTCTTTAACTAAGACCAGGACTCTCGGGGAGCAGCATCCAGACATCAGTGTCTTAGTGCAAGCATCTGCTCCTGAGCCTGAAAAGTTAGAGGCTGCAGTGGCCACAGGCACACACTCGTCCATACATGTTTTGAAACTGATCAGACACAGCTATTGTAAACTGTGATTTAATCTGTTGCTTCTATTCTGAACTTGTCAGCACCCTCTTTTAGACCTAGACCAACTGTTGCATTTTTTAATATACAACCTTTGAAAATGATGTTGAGGACCAACAGGAGAATACTGATACATTCTTTGAAAATTGATGGTGTTTTACACTGACGAGGTGCCAGTTCTTTTGGGATCCCAGTAAGAAAGGCACTGGCACTCAGAGCTGGTTTTATAATTTATAAAGTATGGAAATTGTAGAAGAGGTGAGAGCAATCTGAGGGCCTTTTGAAGCTGGGAAGTGCAGCTGTTGCAGCCAGAGCCCCTCCTTGTGACAAACCACCACTCGGCGTTCCAGAGTGGCTGGGGTTTGCCAGCTCGGTGTTCACTGGCACTCCCAGGCACAGCTTCATCCGTCACTGACAGCTGCCAGGTTTGGAATCTGGACTCGGCTTTGGAGAGTCCCGGGGACAGTGCACTCCAATACTCCTATCTCAGTAACGGTATGGTTACCAAAGAGGTGCATACACTATCTGAAGTGCACAAGATAAGGAACCACACATGTAATTATGGTTGAATACATACTGAATACATGGAAACTGGTTACCCCTGAATTTGTTATGTATACCTTGATCAGTTATGCTATGGTATAAAGCAGTTGTATGGTATCTAAAGCAAAAAACTGCTTTTCGATACAGTGCCTCTTCTGGGGCCTCTGCTCTATTTGAGCAAGTAGTCTTCTTGTGCTTTTCACTAGATTAAGTTTTTATTTACTATTTGGTTTAAGTTTCTGATGAAAATTTTTTACCAAAACTAATTACCAAAAGCAGAATATATCACTGTCCCATTTTCCTGTGTCAGTTTCAATTATAATTGATTTCCAATTCTGATTTGCTTTGTTGCACGTGCTCTTGACAGTATTTGGTACAGTTCTGTGCTTTCCTGACATGTATTAGCCAATGACCTCAATATTTAAAATGAAGCTCGTGTACCTTTGCCACAGCCACAAAGAAAAGAGTTCAGGATTCCCTGTTCCATCACATCAAATCACATCACATCAGGTACCTCTTTACCCAGACTGAAAAGTAGGCCAGACATTCACATTTTTCTAGGCCTTACAGCAGAGCTAAATGAGTTTTGAAAACTATTGCTATTTTTACACTGCCTTGATAAGCTTGCTGTGAAAAGGTACATTTAGAAGGTATCACTGTGGAGTATGATCTTTGCCAGAAAAAAATTATCTGATGTGAGTAGGTCCTGGCACTTGGTGAATGACAAATATTGTAATTTTGCCATTTCTTTTTCCATACAGTTTTTAAAGGATAAAAACAATTTCCAGTAACTGGACCCAGAGAAAGTAAACTTGTTTAGAAGTATAATTGTGAATTAGTCTAATCACTTACAACAGATTGGAATAATATTCAAAATGTTACTTATTATCAAATCATATAGAGCATGACAGTCAACAGATTTGCATTTGGAAGGTAAAACATTTGATTTACAGAAGTGCCATGTTAGATATTTAAGGTTCACTCCTCATTCCTCATTGTTCCTTCATGCGTAACTCCTGACCTTTCCCAAACCTTCAAAGCTTTTGAAACTTTCTTTTCTGCTTCTAGTTCCTGCAAGAAGGACCCCAGACACAGCACATTGCTAAACAAATGCATTGACTGACCTGTAGGGAAAAAGCAATTCTTCACCTTTCTCCTTACTTTTAAGGCTGTATGGTTTACTCTCAACAAAACAGCAAATAATGGAACCAGCCATTTCCCTTTAAGTCAAATGCAGTTTTCTGGGCAGTGAAACCTTACACATGTCATGGCTTAGGAATGGCAGTCCCCAATTCAGTGTCCCCACCGAGGCTCTCCAAACCATGCTCTGCTCTCTCTCACTCCCCCATTTCCCCCTCTCTGTCCCCTGTAGCAGAATGGAGAAAAGAACTGGAGACACAAAAGGCAAAGGTCAGAAGTTGAGATAAGAACAATTTACTGGAAAGAGCAATGAAACAAGAAAAAGAACAGTAACAGCAACAACACTGATGACAGGAGGTACAAGAAAAGAAATTATGCACATGGAAGAATCCCTATAGTAGAGAACACCAGAGATCTCCCTCTGCCATGCTTACTCCACTGCAAGGAACCTCTTCTCCTCAGGAGAGAGTCCCTTCTCCCCACCCCTGGCAATGATGTGAGGTGGTACAGAATAAGCTCTGCATCCCAGCCATGCCAACTCCCGGCTACTGCAAAAAATTACCCCTGTCCTGACCAGAACCAGGACACCACACCACCACACGTACCAGGGTACCTCTGCATGATGGGAAACCACAGGACAGCATGCCTAGATGGGCTTTGACATCTCTATATCCTGGGCTTACGCCAAACACAATCACTCCAATGTTTCCAGTTTTATTAATGGGATTTAATTCCTTTAGCATAGTAAATATGTTAGGAAAAGTGTGTCCTTCAAGATGGAGTAGCAAATGAATGTATGTCAGGGGAACACTTACCCATCCTGTTAAAAACAATAAAGAGCTCCTTTGATTAATACACACCCTATGAGTGACTGATCACATTTGTAGCTCCAAACATTGCTTCAGAGGGGCTTTGAGTTGCTTAAGGGCTCATTGGTAGACAGAAGAAGAAAGAAATAAAATCAAGCAGCAGGTTTCAGTTTTTCTGCTCTTTTAACCAAAAAATTCAAGCAGCAATTTATAAACTGCCATCATCCAGAGAATCCCTTTCAGTGAAGTTACACCTCCATAATTCAAAACCATCTGATAGCTGGCCTTTGAAATTACAGCTGAATATGGACTCAATTCTAAAGGTGAAGCTTGACCAAAACTGTACTTTTTTAGCAGTGTCAGTCCACAGGCTGCATACTCACAGTAAAAGGCGCAGAACAAATTTATACTTAAAGCTTTATGTAATAGAACAGCTGATAGAAAAAAACCCCAGCTTTTTCCTTGCTGGCACATATTTCCCCATTCAGCATATTTCCTCCTAGTTTACTTGTAAAAAATTCAAATTAAAATAACCTACTAGATGTAGATTTATTCCTAGACTTTCAGTCTACTCTGCTTATGTAGGAAAAGGATACTGAAACAGCAGTTTTACGGAGGCACCTTTGTAGGTGTATCAGAGTTGCAGCAGAAAACAAGGAAAAACACATTGATGCACATTGTTCTGGGGTGCAGTCCACCCAGAGCTTTACCCAAATACGAATTCATTAATTATAGCGTTAATTCTGCTCTACATTTTTCAAGCACTTTGGATCTGGTATTCCACCATCAGATCAATGTTCTCTCAAACCATAGTTCTTACTGGGAATTTAATGTACAGGAAATTCTGTGAACAGGAACTGCAGCAAACTGTCTCATAAAGACTATCACTTCTTTGATTACTGTCCTCTGGAATTGTTCTTTCCTTCAGTCTCCATCTCATGCTGATTTTTTGTTTCCAATTTTTAACATTCGCTGTATACTTTGAATAATACTTGAAGTAAATTTTTATTTGGATTTTTCTTCTCTCCTCCGCTGAAGAATTTTTTTTGCAGTCATCCCATTCCACCTGAAGAACTTGAACATAGGTATTTCCTTAATTTTTTCACAACTCTACTTAAATATTTGGCCTTGCCCTATATGGTAGTATCCCAGTTCCTGCCAGTTTCACATCTTAGTGCAATGGCTTTGGCCAAAAAGTGACCTAATGTGCATAAATTCTCATGATCTAAAACGCTGTGGTATTGAAAACCTAAGCACTCATCCCTGTTACAATAAACTCTCTTCCTTCTGTTGCAAACCTTGGCTTGTATCCTGTGGGCTCTACAGTCCTTCTTACAATCCCACTTCCTGCTGCTCAGTAGCCAAAGGATTAGTATTAAGCTAAGCCTTGCCTGTAAATCTCTAGATCCTGTAACTGCAAAGGCTGATGAGAAAAGTTCAATCACTACTGAACAGCAGGTCACCTACCACGAATGCCTCCTTGTTTCTGCAATACATTATTTATCTACATTCTGTCTTTCCAACCAGAGTTTCAAGAGTATGACACATGCAAGAGCTTAAATTCAACTGAATTTGGAGAGACTTCCAAAGTCCTTAAGTTTTTAAATTTCCTTAAAACACAAACTTCAAGGAGCAAAATTACACAGACACCCCTAAAAACACTATTACAAATCTATTTTGTTTTCTTTTCTTTTTTCCCAAAAATACCTTTTTTTCTCTTTAATTACAATTTTATCACTTTTTCTGCACTTATCCATGTAACTGGAGTGGGGAACGAGCTCATGTTCTTTTATTGGTCTTTTGTGAGGTTATTCTCCCTCACAGCTCCTCCTTTTATAATCAGACATTCTTCCCTCTTGATGATGTTGTTATGTGCGATATACTCCACATTCCATGCGTATTTTCCATTTCTAGTAGGAAGGTGATGTTTTGATTCAGTTTTCCTATATGCTGGGATGTATGTGGAGGAACAAAGAAGATGTGAAACCAACAACACATGCCCAGAGCTCTCACTGGATCTTAGTGTACCAGTATTAACCTGATCTCCCACTGGTTCAAATTTTGAGTCTTTAAATACATATTTCAGTAATTTAAAAACTCTTAGAGTATACATTTGAACTTTTATTAATGTTTCAGAAAATTTTCACCTGGTCGTGAAACTCACCAAAGGAAATAAGACTTTTATTTGTAATTAAGAAAATTTTAAGTAATGGCTGAAAGTCATTGCTGCCTGAGACTCTCATCTTTCAGAAATGAAAGCCTGCTGGTGCTGCATGTTCAGGACACAACAGTCTCAGCTCAGGGTTTCAGATCTCAGTCAGACACTCACAGCTCTCGGTACTGACCAGGATACGTAACCAAGGTCCAAGTTCCACCTCAGTGACTTCCACCCCTCCTTACAAAGGCTACCAATAAAACCCATTTTTAAATGTCTGTCCAGTAATTCCTTCCTATACAGTGATCTTTAGTATGAACAAATACATAACTATTAATTTAATTCTGTACATTATATTTAGAAAGAGAATTAAACATGTACATTTCAATCCAACAAACTATACCTTCATTTGGAGCATTCACTGGATGAAGGCTACTGATGACAAGGTTTTCAGAGTTATGAAAGAGAAACTACAAGTCAAATACAAGAAAAACCTCATTATTTGAAGAAATTTTATTGAACATTTTAATGCAACATCCAGTAGTAAGAAAATATCATGTGATGCATTTGTTGAGTTTTTAGGCAGGGATCTCAGTCAAGGCATGTGGTGAAATTGATTTATTTTACACTGAAGTTCAAAACATCTTTTCATTTATTACTTTGCAAAGACTTATTTAGAAAAATTGTGCAATATCAGTATCTTTCAGAGTTGTTAATGAAAATCTAAGAATAAGAATTCACATTTCTATACATTCTATACAATAGAAGCAAAGAAGATTGCCTTCCATTTAACTTCTAAGTTGTGAAAACATTTGGGTATGGCCAATGTTTAAAGTTTTGTAATATTCATTTGTTGTAACTATTCCCTGTTAATGCACAAGAAAACTTTTATCTTAAGTCAGTAGACTCTTCAATAAACTGTGGGTTTAATTCCAAAATTTTTTTTTTTTTTAAATTTTTAAAGGAAATATGCACTCACCACTGTTAATATTGGTCGTCCCTATACATCAATCAATAAAGAACAATATCCTGGCTTATGACATATAAACTCAGTATAATTTTTTACAGTACCAGAAAATTACCAGAGGATATTTGATGAAATTTTACATGACAAATTGCATAATCTACTAAATGGCCCTAAAAATGAAAAAAATAAAATGTCATCTACTATCAAAATAATAATAATCTACTTAGAAATATTGCATCTTGCTTCTGAACTTCTTTAAAAACAGCTGCTGTAAATACTAAGTAATTTTGCTCTGATGGAAAGCATTTGGTTTGACAGGGATTTCTACATTAATTATCCTTACAGAAACATGTCCTGAATTTGTCCTAGAGACTTCTGAATGCAAAGTAAAACCACCACATAATTTTGAAGTCCAGCAGAATTTTCAATCCATGGTAGCACCAGATCAGTTCTTTATCTAAATTTAGCCCCACAATCTGATTATGTAGGATGGAAAAGGCAGGTCAAGGCAGTGCAATCTGACAGTACTTTTAGCCAGACACATGAGAGCCTTTGAAAACACAGACCCAGCTAATAAGCACACTAAAAACTTTGGTACCCAACAGGGCCCCCCCAGAATGACTACCATCTACCAAATGTCCATATTCATTTTACAATTTTACACTACCTCACTTTTATGGCTTGACTTTAATTACATATCATCTTCACAAGCCCATCAGAATCTACAGTAACTGGTACATGTAGCAGTTACCTGAGTATCACTAACAGGAGGAGTTTGTCTAAATGTATGTATCAATACAAAATCAAAGAAGTCTGTAAAAATCAACCTCCCTGTCAAACTGTCTGAGATAGTAATATTGGCTTGCACAAAGCAGTCTGAGTTTACTGAAGAGCTTCTTCTCTCTACCTCAGTTGACATAATTTAATACAAAAATGAACACATAAATAAATGAACACATAAATAACCTCATCACTGCCTTTTTGAAGGATAGATGGATAGTAGATTGCTTCCATCAACCTAAGCCAAGCAGCTTCCAGTGAAAAGCTTAGCACCTCCACTTGCCAGGAAAACAACAAATATATCAAGGCATAATTCCCATTCCCATTCATACATAAACTAAAAATTCACACATACAGGTTGAATTCCTAAGAAAGGAACAAAGGTTTTTTTTAAATACAGTCTCTGATCCCAACCCCCACAGAAATTGATTCTTACTGGATTACTTCCAATTAGCAACACATGACTATACAACATCTTCAGCAATTGTAGTGTCAAAAATTTGGTAATAAACTTGATTTTCCGTTGCGTCTCTGACATTATAGGACCTGATAAAGCACTCCAGCCACGGCAAGTCACCTACCAACAAAATCCAAATTACTGTTCAATACTCATTTCTAGTTTTTATAGGAGGCAAGTATAACTTGAGCAGGATCTTAACTAGGATATATAAAAGTATACAATAGTTAGTAAGAAAAAAAATTAACTGTTAACTTTGAAATTCCAATTGGTATCTTTTAAGTTTCCCACAAGATCTGAAACAGTGTTTAGTGACAATCTTCCAAGACTTGTCCTCCCTGCACCAGCACCCCACAAAACACTTGGACCTCGTAATTGTCCCACAGTATAAAATATATGTATGTAAAGACTATCTAATAGTAAAAATTCATCTCCATGTGTCTCAATGAGACAATTTCACTGTCTCAAAGGGAAAATCTTTTACATTATTTATTATAAAACAACTTTCTCTAAGTATGGCAAAGACTGCAGGGTGATTGCAGTGGTCACTGACGGCCATGTATTTGGCATATGCACTGGAGGTCAGAGCTGCATCACACATCCAGCTACCTTGGACATGCATAGTTTAGGCAGAGCTACTCTGTACCACAACACATACAATGCACAAAAATCTCTGTAGATGGATTTGGATTAAGCATTTGCTCCATTTACATGGATATTTTCCATGGCAAGGGATGCTCTAAAGCAGCATGTGCAAGCAAAAGCAGGATATTACCCAAAGCATGTGCTATACGTTGATTTTCCCTTCAGTTTTCCCTAACATGTTGTGACATTCAGTATGAGGGTGTTCTGGCTAACTTCCATATGAATACAGATGGCATGTTAGTGTCTGCACAGGCATGACTGTATTCACACATCACTGCATGCTACATGAGAACTTACTGAACCATTTATTTTCTTTCTCAAAGGGAGAGCTAATATTAAATCTGTGTCTCAGAACAAATTAACTGGAACTCTGCATTCAGACTCCAGCAGTTCTCTGTTTTGAGTTTTGTCCGTGCATTAGTTGAATTCTAAGGCTTTGCATATACAATAGCAGATTGAAAGACCCTTTCCCTTCCCACCCCCCTTTTAAAATAACAGCAAGCTGACCTAATTCTCTTCCTGGAGGACAGAGCGTATTCATGGTCATCTGCATCTTTTCCTGAAGAAAATTGTTAGTTAAGATTTCAGAGGCAGGAATTTGGAAAAATTTCTCCTGAAAGAGAAGAGAAAAATATGAGGTGTTGAAAGAGGCATTAAGAAATCGTTAGCCAGAACCTTGACTGCGTGTTCTTTTAGGAACTTAAAATCAGGTAACACAACAGATTTTCAGAAAAAACCCCAAATTGTCTGAAAAAATTAACAGTCTGTTTTTCAGTACCCCTGAGTATTTGGGGACTGCAGCCCCCCAGAAAACATACCTGTAGGTCTCTATACATAACTGGCAGATATTCCTCATGAACCTCGATAACCAGACAGTATCACAGAGTGTTATGGTCAGAGAGGATGGTCAGTCCCCCTCAACAGTCCCTCACATCTTGAGAGGAACAAAATCGCTTGAAAACAAGGGGCACTGCAGCCTGGCTTTGTATCTGTGGAACTCCCTCAGTGCGAGTTTTGGACAATTTTAGAAACTATGGAAAAAGGCTTATACTGTGGGGTACATTTCTGAATGGACACAGAAAATAATGAACAGAAATTAAAATGTTAAACATTTTCTGTGTATTATTAAACCACATAAAGTAAGCATGACTAAATAACTGCAAGTTTATTCTTTCCAAGTTTGTTACCTGATTTTGTATCTCTATAGGCTCATCATCTTATAACTTCTCAGTGAACTAAGATTTTTGTTAGTAACTTCTCCTTTTTGTTACAAGATACAAATACAGAATAATATGACTCTGTGTAATTTTTGTATGACTTGTTTAATGGCATTGATCAAAGTTAGAAGATAATCCAGTAGCAAAATTGACACGGATAACTCTCTCTCTTCCAACTCTTTTTCTGAACATAAAACTTCTTCATTTTTTTCCTTCACTGACCTTTCCTATAAGGAGGGGAGGAAAAAAAAGCACAGTGTTCCTATGGAATTGCAACTGGCAGCTAGTGTAAAGCTGCACTTCAAGGCAGCCCAGTTCCTTCTCAGGTGGTGCTGAAGGAATGGGGTTCAGGCTTGGAAACTACTGGCTTGGCTTTGAAGTACCACTGGCAGGAATGTGAGCAGCTGGCACTTCAGAAGAAATTGTGGGTATTTTCCTGCAGCTAAACTGCAGTACTGAGCAGTATCTGATAAGAAAGTGAGCCACCCTGAAGTAAAGTTTTTTGGAATTTTGCACCAGGAGATGGTTTAAATATTTTCCCCCACCTTCCTTTTGCAGTTTTGTTTTTTGATATAAAAAGGAAAAAGGACAGTAGAAGGAAAAGGCGACTGGCTGAAATGGAGATGGTAGTTTTTGAACTCCTTTGCTGGGATATTACTTTTACTTACAGTCTGAAAAGTAAACAAGGAAGACTATTCTCTTCAAAGTCCCATTCAAAGTAATTTAATATAATGGTGGAAAATTTGCAGATATAGACACATTAGACAGCACTGCTGTGCAGAAGAAAATCCCACTAAATTATTTTTCTGTCCCATTTTGTCACACCCTCATTGCAGTGACAGGAAAACCATCCATTCTTCAAGGTCTCAGGTAGCAGTAATGGTCTTAAGTTGAGGTTAATTTTAAGGTTAGTAACGTAGTTAAATAAATTGCTTCTGAAATCCAAGATAAATATCTGTACAGACATAGGTGAGTTCTGCCTAGGGAAAGAAGGCCTCCTTACCGCCTGATCATGTGAAACAAAAACTTCAAGCATTACTGAATGGAGAGATTCTATTGAGAGTTAAAAAAAGGGGTAATGAGATTTTAAACTAATGCACAAGTTAGCTGAATAAATCCTGAAACACTCCTATCATTCACACAGCATTCAGGCTGCATAATTTAACATTGCCAAAAAAAGCGAATTTCAGCCACAGAAACATATAAAACTTTATGGAAATACCAAATTATCTATCTTTCAGCTTCAGTTTTGTCTTTATGCTTTAATATTCTATACTCTGCATGGTACTAATAACCTTATAGCACTGTAATTATTCCTACAAAATACTGCAGGCAACATAGAATGAATATTTGTGTACATACATTTGCTATTTTAAAATCAAATAAAATCCAAATTCACATCATCTGTAGAGTCTACCTTTACCTAGATTTACTTACATAATCAAAAAGATATGCATTTAGTGCTCCTGTCTCATCAACCAGTGTAAACTTCATAATAAAAACATACTGGAGCAGTTCAATACCTAAAACTGAAGAAAAGAAAAATTGATGTTCCTCTAAGAGAATATGCAAGGAAAATTATAACTCGAGCTGACAATATCCCCCTTTAACAGCAACTGACTTTGGATACTGTCATTAAAAGTATAAATTAACAGACCAAAACATAGAGGCTCTGAACAGAAAAATGTCATTTATCTTTTAAGACCACATTGCAATTTTCCTAGAAGCACTTTAATAGATGAGCCTATAAAAACACATAAAGATTTTTAAGCACTTATTTCCTATGCTAGTAAACAAAAAGCTAATACTTTCTTAGGTCTTAGATCCTACCTTAGTAGGATCCTCCTACTCCTGCATTCTTTTATCCATGGAAGATTAAAGGAGAGATGCTCTTAATTCAGTGCTAATAAGAATTCCACCTGAAAACTATCTTGTGAGGAAAAATTTCACAGGATGTGGTAAAAGCTACCAGGCTTGTTCAGAAAAAACTTTGCTGGCAGTTCTGAAAGTATTCCAGCATAAGTAAATTACTACAGTCACTTCCTCACTGGCAGCAGTAAGTGTAGTGCTGCAAACATAAAATAACTGAAATAGACAGAGTTATTACAGCTCTGTATCAGTCTTTTCTGGGTACATCTACTTAAATGGTAGTTATTTTCTGTTCAACTGATCTGATATACTTGCAGGTTTATAAATTAGTCTGAAAATACAGATGATAGAAGAATATATACATAAAAGTGTAACTGCCAGTAAACATTAATTAATATTGTTTTCATTTTGAGAATTAAATGTCAATCACTGCCATTTATATATTACAATTATTTAATAGGATGCAATTTTGACAGTTTTTTTAAGAAAATCACTGTATTGCTCAAATTGCTCTTTTAGAATGTGTTTACCAAACTTATATACTGCTAGATATTCCAACTTAATATGTTAGAATATGAACTGATAAACATGCAAATTTTCTTTAATGCATAGTAAAGTTTTAAACTCCATTTCCAGCATTTTAACATGCTGACTGCATACAGTAACACAAGAAACACACAAAACATGGAATACACCTAATTGTTGTGGTATAATTCCTCTCATTTGAAAATTGTTTTTTGCAGACTCTCTAAAACATCCTTAACATAAGGTTTATAGAAGATAAAAATCTCACTTGTATGAGTCATTAAATAAGACTCTCTTTATTCAGGTCAGAAAACCAGTACAATTAATAGGAAAAGCAAGACTAACTTCTAGGACTGCGAGTACATATACAGTTTAAAAGTAACATCTACAACCAAAAATTTATGACATCTGTACTATGTTAAGTGTTACCACTGTAGAAGTGTTACCACTTCTGTGGTAGAAGAAATTAGTCAACATATAAAATCCTTCAATTCATACTGCAATAGTTCCAAAAGTAAGTAAGTTATTTCAACTGGTAAAAAGTGAATGCATTTTACAGCACCATATTCAACATGACCGTAATTACATGTTTCCTGTACAAAACTGCAACCCAGAGCTGCAAATCAAACTATTTCATATGAAGACTTCAAAATCAAGGCACGAAAGTATTCAGGACAGTATCATGTCAGCTGACCTTGTGCTATTTCAGTTGGTTCCCATGACGGCTGCTGTTCTGCTGCAATGGAACTTAGACTCCTGATAGGCTTTGGAGTTGAACACTGCTTGCACCTAGCATTTAAAACAAGATCTTGAGACTAACCAAACACAGCTGTATTTGTACTAGAAGCGTTCTGCACAGAAAAAAACAAAATTCTGATTTTCTTACACAATGGAAGTGCGGGATCATTTTTATTGCTGCTTGAAATAATTATTTTACCAGACACATCAGCTTTAAAGTACAGCAACACCCTTAATGCCCTTTTTGCCCTATTCACGAGGAGAAATAAATCTGGGAAAGACCACTTCAGTGAATAGACAGGAATAAAACTGTACATCACGGCTGAAAGAGTTGGGGTTTTTCAGCCCAGAAAACAGAGGGCTCTGGGCACACCCTATTGCGGCCTTTCAATTCATAAGAGGGATTATAAGAAAGACAGAGAGAGACTTTTAACCAGGGCTTGTAGTGAAGAACAAGGAGCAACAGTTTTACACTGAAAGAGGGTAGATGTAGATTGTGCAGAAAGAAGAAATACTTTACAAAGAAGGAGTTGAGGAACTGGAACAGGTAGTCCAGAAACACTGTGGATGCCCTATACCTGGAAGTGTTCAAGGCGATACTGGATGGAGCTGAGCAACCTGGTGTAGTGCAGGAGTCTCTGCCCAAGGCAGGGGGTTGGAATAGATGATCATGAAAGGTCCCTTTCAGACCATTCTATGATTCCGAGATCACTACACTGTTAAACACATGTTCATATTCCATTACTTCTCACTTTGTAAAAGCAGGAATCAATCTGAAATTGTAGCACACTCAAAACCCATTAGAGAGTTACAGGAGAAATTTGGCTTTGCCTATGTTAAGAATGTTAACTAAGATTTGTTAAAACAATCTATTTTATTACTGGTGTATTTACACCAATTATAAATTTTACATGTGCCATAACAAGCTAATGCTGCAAGTGGATGGAAGTATTGAAGAACTGTTTTCGAAGTTGTTCCCATTTGTCTCAAGGAATGAAATTACAGAACAAAACTATTTGTTCCAAATTAAGCTTTTGTATTAGTATATTACAGTAAGAACTTGAAATAAACATTTATTATCTTTTAGGATTATATGCAAAGCATGTCATAAAAATCAATAAAACTACTTCTGGTTAAGTGATATAAAGTCAACTCAAACCCCCTCCAACTCCAATAAAGTAACTTAACTGTGAATTTTACTTTTTATATGCAGTGTCTGTGTTCATTTTTATATACCGATGAATACACATGCATATGCATACACATATAATTCATTCTACCATACAAAATCTTTTCTAGACTTTGCTAAGTATATGCCACTGATAAAAACAGCTCTGAAATGTCAGCATATTTGTGAGATTTCTTCCTAAATATCCTATAAACAATCATGGAGTATCTTACAAGCCATTTAGTTTCACAATCCAACCATTTGATGAGTGAACAATGCCTGAAGGTGAGTTGTGTGCAGCTGGGGAAATATATGGATTATGAAAGTGCAAGAGAATTTGTATTGCTGAAGATGCTGTCCCAGTAGGAGTACCTACATACTGCCTTTATTTAAAAAAAGCAGTAGACAGCAATATCTGGAAAGGTCAAAACTATGTACGACAAAGAGAAACAATTACCTATATTCATTTTATGGATATCCCTCATGGGAAACTTTAGGGATCACATGAAATATGGAGTATTTCTGCACAGGAACTTTTTTACTGCCTGCAGACCTGGCATAGTGCCGCACTGCACTGCGCTCTGCCTGAACTGCCATGCTGCTGGGCACTACTGGGAGAACACACTGCTGACAGCTCTCACTGAGCAGGAACATGGCATTGCATGGCAGCTCACAGATAACAGACCCAGGTGTGCCTACTGTATTCCACAGCTTTGCAACTATGGAATTCAGAAACCTGTTGAAGTCAACTCTACAGTGAACGACATCACAAACAGGTAAGGCACTTTGCACTGCTGTGGATCACAAGGAGTTACAGATGGTAAAGAAAAGCTGCCCAAAATTCCTTGTTGCTTCCAAACCTCAAGATTTCCGAACACTAAGAATGAGAAAGAAAGAGTAGATTGACAGGCTGAGATTGTTTTCTGGATCTCTATTTAAATATTACCTGTTATGCTGTATAGATATAAAAAAAACCCCTCAGAATACAGTTTTATGTTTTGACTTCAGTCTAAGTGAGACCAGAAAATGGAAAATCTGGACTAAAAGAGGTATTTAGGTACTCTGCACTGCATGTGTGTTTCCATTTCTATAGCATACTGCCCTACCCATGCACCACAGACAAAACTGAAACTGGAGAGCTGTGTAATTAAGGACTTAAGATTTACAGAACAAGAGCAGAACTGCAGTCAGTCCTCTGATACAAGGTATCAAATGAAATGGCATTTCATCCCTGACGTCAATACTGTGGATCATGCTATGTATTTTACATCAAAAAATCTTTGGGTAAGTTATCCCTTCAGCACTGTAATCTGAATAACTGAAGAAAATACTATCTATTACTGCAACTACTGAAATATCACCAAATACTTTTAACCTACCCATAATATTTTACATTCCCTTGCAGAAGAAAAGGAGCTGAAAGATCTAATAATTCAAGATCATCTTCTGTGGATCTCACAGGAATAACACACTTAAATCTTTTTGTAAGCTTCCAGATTTCTTTCAGTGTTCCACCTGTTAAAAACCAAAAAAACATGGTTTCTTAAACAGTAGCCAGAAATAAACTGAACAACTTACATTTCTCAGCTGATTTCAGGGCCTTCAATATTAACTGATACCCACTACTGAAAACTCAAAATGGCCCAATACCTTCTCACTTTTCCTCAACAACAGACTCGATTAGGAAAGGAAGATTGGCATTTACCAAAGCAGATGTCTTATTATCTTCCATATTGCTAACATTGTAACCAAGAAGTTGTATTTAGTTAACATCACTTTTGTATAATTATTCCTATGATTTTACTAGCCATTTTGCTAGGAAAAAAATCAAAGCAACCAAACTGACCTTTTATATGCACTTACCCATATACAGACATACCTAGTTGTTAATACTTAAATATCTGAAAATAGATTTACCAAGTTATATTGCCCAGTTGTTTTAGGAAAATGGAGAAGAATAGATTTTTTTTCAGAAAGAAAAGGTTAGATCGAAATCAGTTTTGAACATGTCAGAAAGAAAGTAGCTATTACAACTAATCCATTATAAAAGAAAGCAGAAAACAAAAGGGGCTTTGTCATTGACCCTCACACAAAGGACCACCTGACTTTTATTTGCTTATTCGTATCACTGCTTGAGCACAATTGAAGACTTTGTTATGAACTCTGAATGATGCTATATTCAATTATTTATTGTTTTTATTATATTAAAAATTCCTCAGTGGTACCTTGCTAAATTGCTTTGTTTAAAGGTCAGTGGCTATTTCTCTTCCCTCAGGAAATCTGATAAAAACCAAAAACACTCACACTGAGAGAAGCTCTATTAATCTGAAACAACACTGACATCCAGAGGCTGGCAAAGTTAATTGGAAGCTTGTATTACCAGAAGCCTTTCAAAACTTTTCCACATTAATACAAAAATAGGCTTGTTTAGAAGACTTGGCAAGTTTTTAAATCAGAAGTGACAAACAAGTAAGCATAGTTAGAAAAAAAAGAAACCATATTTAGATGTTAATTTTAGCATAATCAACAATAAACTATATTGGCATAGTTTTAAAATAGACAGAAGCATCTTACAGGACATTCACAGACTACCATCGCCTGTTTGCATAACAGTAACTTCTAGTTCCAGCTGAGATTTTCTGTTCTTTGAAGATGCCTCCATGTAGATGCCTCTACTTACACTGAATACATCTCAACACACATTTTCACTTTGTACATACTCAGAGCAGACACTGTGCTGTAAGAACTGGTGTATTCCCAACTGGTGTATTTACCTTACCTTCTATCATAAGCAAGGTGTCTTCAGGATGTTGAAGCATTTCATCATGCTTCACAAAATGGATGACTATTTCCCTTTGTTTCTGGTCCTGAGTAGTCCACATTACAGATTCATACCAGGATGTATTGTGTAATTCTGGATTTGGGGCAGTATTGGCAGAGCCACGTAAAATGAAGTCAAAGTTATCTGCATCTGGAACTTCTTGCCTAAAACCATTTCCAAAACGAGTAAGTAAATTTTAACAGCCTCTCCTTAGGCAATCTACCAACCAGGATGACAGTACTCCAAATAAATATTAGAATGTAGTCATGAGAGTTAAAGTACATACAGGAAAAATATTCTCACTGTTTAATCAGCTTAAACATTTAGAGTTGTATAGTATATTATGACCTTCCATTTAATAAATATGCTAAGCAATACCCTGACTTACCTAGGAGCAGAGGTAGCCTAGTGGTTACATCCCACACAAATTAAAATCCATGGAAAACCAAATATATCAACTTTATGTCATTTCAGTTGGGCCTTAGAAGTGCATACCACTTCATGAGAGTGAAAACACTGCATAACCTTACATTATTTACAGTTTTATGTTTTAGGCTATTTGACTTTGCATATATTGAAGGAGAAAAAAGAAAAAAAGGGACAGGATCAGAATAGCTTCACAAAAACAGAAAGTAAAGAGAAAATCTGCAACTCTGCACACACAGTTTCTGTCCTGTCTTGCTGGAGTGCACCATTTTTTTCACTTGTTTTCACTTGTCATCCACAGAGAAGCAATAACACAGGCCATCCAAATGACACCCGTATTACAGAATCAATTAGGTTGTAAAAGATCTCTGAGAATGTCCAAAGCAGAGCAACGAAGATGGTGAAGGGCCTTGAGGGGAAGCCATATGAGCAGCAGAGGGCACTTGGTCTGTTCAGCCTGGAGGAGACTGAGAGGAAATCTCATTGCAACCTCCTCACGAGGGGAAGAGGAGGAGCAGACACTAATCTCTTCTCTCTGGTGACCATGGACAGGATCCAAGGGAACAGCCTGAAGGTGTGTGATTAGCCTGTTCTTTTCGGATCCAGGAAAAATGCCTTGTCGGGAAGACACACTCTAGTCAAAGACATTTTATTAATTCATTTAGAGACTATTATACCTCTTTGCATAAGAAACACTTAAGATACTTAAATACATCTATGGTATGGAAAAAACTGCACCACTGCATTTGAAAATAAAGAAAAATTATTGTTTTGGAACCACTCAAAGGATTCCGTAAATGGAACTCATCTGACGATTTCAAAATTTGCTACTTATTATCAGTGAGTTTCAAATCTGCTCAGAATGATGCACATTTACATTCAGCTTATCTTACACAAAAAGAAGTTGAAAACACACTGAAAATCTAGGCAAAACATACAGAGCAATTCCTACTTACTTACACTGTGCCAAACACTTACAAAGAGTTGCATTTGGAACAATGAAGTTTAACAGACTGATGGAGCTTTTGGGGTGTGTAAGTTCTCAGCTTTGCTCTAATGCGATACTGTTGAGGAGCTCTGCTGTTTGTTATTGTTTTCAGTTCTGTGTTACTCAGATCCTGATGATCTGTTAATACTGCAAAACAATACACAGAGAGACAAAAAAGCACCATGCACACTATTAATCATCATAATATTTGTAATACAGGAAATGACAATCGCAGGTATGCATTTTTCCCTAATTTCCAACTTTTCTTTCCTTCCTGACTGCAGCCTCAGTTTTATCAACACAACTTGTTATTACAGTCTGTAAGATAAATCACACTAGGCTGCAGGAGCTTGGTGTACTTCAGGGTACAGAAATGCAACATGTAGAAAAAACATATGAAAGTAGAATATACAAGTATGCTCTATTCCTTTAAACAACAAATAAACCCAATACATGCTTTTATGCTCTGGGAACTTATATTTTTATAACAGCTCTTCCTACAATAATCTTTAAGATAATGCTTCAAAACAGCTTTTGTTCTCCAGCAAAATTAAAATTCACCCTAGGATCAAAATGTTACCTACCTGTAACAGATAACTGCTGACATCTCTGAATGTGCAATTCAAGATCTAAAATCAAGAAGAATTTCCTAATTATTTTCCCTTCTTCTTTTCTTTTTTATCATGTGGACACACACAAACAGGTAGGCAGACAGACAGGTAGATACACAGACAAAACCAAAAGCTGAACAAATGAAAATTCCAATAATGTAGGAATACAACAACAACAACAAAACCAAAGTAAGCAGGAGACAAACATTGCATATCAAGAGTTAATATATCAGAGGGGAAGTTAGCATATACATTAAGTAGTAATGCTCATCAAAGTGAACACTTTTCAGAAGTATACTGTGAATGATCGGCTGACATAAATTGTATTTATCCCCTGTAATCCTTCTGGACAAGAACATTAATACATTAGCCTAAAACCAATATGGACTGCCTGGTCCCTCCTCTGAACACCCTCTACTACACACAAAGTGCAGTAAATAAGTAGAAAATTTTTTCTAAATTTTCAGTTATGGACTGGACATGAAGCATTTATTTATTCTTGACTTTTGACATCCTTTTAGAAATGTCCTGTGCTTTTATGTTAATAATAGCTGAATAATACAGATTTTTAAAAGCTAGAAGCAAAGACGCAGACTATGTCCAACTAGCCTTAGAGCTTAATTCCCTTTTAGTTATTCTTATCTTGGGCTAAAAACACCATTCAGAAAATAATACGGAGTCTGTAGAACTGTCTGTAAGATATCACTGCTCCATAGAAGTGCACCTTACAGCTCTGCCACTAACACAACTTTCCATCCAATGACTTAAAAAGGGCTCCTCAACAGGCAACTGTTTAGCAGTTTTCAGTGCCTGTCCCTGCAGAATCGCCCTTTAGAGGGAGGCACTTACATAACTCTGTTTTGTGATCTAATATAGTATGATTAAGAGCACCATCTGCGTTTAAAAATTTATTCACTAACTCACACAAAAGTGTCTTTCCATGTAATATGAAATGCTTGTGCTGGGAGACAGAAAAAGTAATGTATATTTCCAGTTTAATAAACTGAAAAAAATTCTCTGAGGCTTTGAATATGAAAGTGACATTACACACAGAGAGAAGTAACTGTGACCTTATCTTGACCATATATATCTATTAGAAGAAAGAGCAATCAGCTTTCAGTTGCTCTTACCTGTAATATTGCCAAAAGTGCCGTCTAAGTCCGTTGAACACATGCTTTCCATATTTTGACTGTCTGCCAGATCCACAGATTCTAAGAATCTAAAGATAAATGACTAAATATTTTATATCCTAGAGAAATCTTTTATGTATCATCATACACACACATATATATACAGGATTACACAGACACTTATATGAAACCTATTTATTATCAATACACAGGTATAATGTTCAGACATAAATGTTACAGCAGAAACATAAAACTCAACTGAGCCAGAAGTTGCAGGAGATGATATTAACGATGCAGATGAGACACTTTCCAAATCACTTCTGGAACATTAAACACAAAATAGTGCCAAAAGAAATATGTACTACTGGAAACAGAAATCCTGATAATGGAATATGGACTTTGGTTACTTACTGTTTCCTAAGGAAGATAAAAGACTTTATAACCTTTGGAAGAAGGGGTAAACCACTCAGGAGGACTACAAGGATGTTATGTAGAAAATTAAAAGCGTAAAATCTGACTAGAACTTTATCTGGCTATTAAAGTATGAGACAACAAAAATAGTTTCTCCAAACATATCATCAACAAAAGGAGAGCTAAGGAGAATCGCCAGCCTTTACTGGACATAGGGGGAAACACAGGAAAGACAAATTAGGAGGAAAACGCCAATGTATGATGCTGTCACTGGAGCCCAGGCTAGCTCAAACACACTGGCACAGTGCCAGGTGGGGGGAACCACTTTGGGTTTAGGCTTCCCAAAAGCGGAATGTTTAGAGCTGCTCGCTCTACAGTGCAGGATGGCTCACCGTCGTCAAGGGAGGAGTAAAGGATGAGGAGGAGGCTCCTTATGTGAAGTTCCAAAGAACCTTACTTCAGGAGGAGTCAGCGACAAAGCGCCCCCTGCACCCTGTGCACAGGTTCAGATACCCCTTGAAACCGGTAGGAGGGCACACTTAATGGTCCAGTCAGGCGTTTGGAGGGGAGGGATAATAAGTGAGATTGATGGGATGACAGCGAACCAGGGGTAATAAGGGGTAGAGAGGGTTGGTCACATGCCCCAAGGGGGTGAGGATCAGGGGATTTCCAGAGGGAAGGATAGGAATGGGATTGGATGAGTCCGGGATGGACAGGGAAGGGTCTAGAAAACGGGGCAGAGAATAGTGAGTGGCAGGGACGATGGGAGGGGTTTAACAAGAACTGAGAGGGAAGGTACTAAAATGTAGGAGGGGGAACAATGTTCTGGGATACAACTCTTAGGACAAACCATCACAAGGCGAACTTAGAGAAGTATAAATGCATTGCAACGTATGTACTTCATGCCTTCGTCACCCCAGTCTTAACAGTAAGACCAGTTATTCTCTGAGTACACAGACCCCTGAGCTGGGAGACAGGGATAGGGAGCAGAATGAAGCCTCCACAATGGTCACTGACCTGCTACACCACTTACACACACACAAGTTCATGGGGCTGGCTGGGATCAACCCATGGATACTGAGGGAGCTGGCGGAAGTGCTCAACAAGCCACTGTCCATCATTTATCAGCAGTCCTGGATAAGTGAGGAGGTCCCAGTGAACTGAAAATTACTGTAGATGGCCATCCACAAGAAGGGTCAGAGGAGTGATCCAGGGAACTATAAGCCTGACCTCAGTGCTGGAGACCATGGAGCAGATTACCTTGTGTGCCATCATGTAGCATGTGAAAGATAGCCAGGGAATCAGATGCAGCCAGCATGAGCTTATGAGAGACATGTCCTGCTGGACCAACTTCATCTCCTTTTATGACAAACTGACCTGCTTAGTGTGTGAGGAAACAGCTATGGATGTAGTTTACCTGGACCTTAGTAAAGCCTTTGACACTGTTTCCCACAGTATTCTCCTGGAGAAACTGGCTGTCATGGCTTGGATGGGTGCATATCTGCTGAGTAAAACCTGGCTGGATGGCTAGACCCAGGGAGGAGTGGTGAATGGAGTTACCTCCAGCTGGTGGCCACTCACAAACAGTGTTCCCCAGGGCTCAGTATTGGGGCCAGTTCCGTTTAATATCTCTACCAATGATTACGACAAAGTGACTGGGAGCACCCTTTTTAAGTTTGAAGATGACCTCAAGCTGAGCAGGAGTGTTGATCTGTTGGGAGTGTAGGAAGGCTCTGCAGAGGGCTTTGGACAGGCTGGACTGATGGCCAAGGCCAGGTGTATGAGGCTCAACAAGGTGAAGTGCACTTGGGTCACAACAACCCCATGCAGCACTACGGGCTGGGGCAGAGTGGCTGGAAAGTGGCCCAACAGAAAAGGACCTGGTGAAGGGGTTGGAGCACAAGTCCTGTGAGGAGCAGCTGAGGGAGGTGGGATCGTTTAGCTTGGAGGAGAGAAAGCCCGGAGGGACCTTACCACTTATCTCTATAACAGCGTGACAGGAGATTGTATTGAGGTGGGGTCAGCCTCTACTCCCAGGCAACAAGTGACAGAAGGAGAGGAAATGCCTTCAAGTTGTGCCTGGGGAGGTTTACATTGTGTATTAAGAAAAATTTCTTCATAGAAAAGGTTGTCAGGCATTGGAACAAGCAGCTCAGGCAAGTGGTGGAGTCATCATCCCTGGTGTTTTAAGGTCACGCAGATGCGGTGCTTAGAGGCATGGTTTAGTGGGGGACTTGGGACAAGGCTTACATTTGGACTTGATGATCTTAAAGGTCTTTTTAAACCTAAATTATTCAGATTCCTTATGAATATAATACAGTTAAGAATGTAAATTATCTTCTTAATTTTGAATATCTTTAAATCTCACTGTTTTCAAGTAGCACATATGCACGTTTAAAATATGCTTAATTTATTTGCTAAAACTAGGCTTTTGTCTTCAAATGATTACATGCCACTATACAACAGAAAAGTATGTTAATACGGCCAGTCTTTATTACAGCACTATAAAATAGAAATCTTGATCCCTACTGGATTTTAAATTTGAAAAAATTTGCTTTATTTACCTATGTCTCCAAATACTCTTCATCTTAGTAGTGCTAAAGACAAATTCTGTTCTTGAGTTTCTGATTCTTAGATAAATTTACAGTTCTAAACTGTACAGCTGTTACAACAGCCTAGAGTTTTCAAGAATCATCTAGAAAAAAACGAACATCTACACATAGTACTTACTCTTTTAGTTCCTTAACATCTGGGTTACTTTCTGGCAAGACTCCTATTCCTCGACCATAACCGGTGCCACCATGAAGATGAAATTCTATATGTGAGACATCTTCATTATCGGCACTTGCTTGTTTTGTATGAATACTATAAATTCTCAGAAAACTTCCAATCTGAAAGGAAAAAAAAAATACCCCACTTTGGTAACACAAGGTTAGTTATTTACATGGAAAATTCTAGTACTCATGAAGCTTCTTCTCTGTTTTAACTGAATCACAGAACAGCTGAAGCTGACAAGAACCTCTGGCGATTACCTCGTTCAACTCCTGTGCCCAAAGCAGAGTCAACTAGAGCAGACTTCTTTGGGTTGTTTCCAGTTGGGTGTTAAGTATTTTCAAGTATGAGAAACTGCAAAACCTTTCTGTGTGACCCGTTTGTTTTGCTTTATCAGAAAACATTACTGGCAGCAAAAGGTGAGTCAGAACCAGAATAAACCTTCTTAGTAAATCTAATTCCCAAACAGACTTCAGGAGAGAGATCAAATGAGTCAATACATTCCTTTCCCGAGGACACAATTTGCCTTCTACATTCCCAGCACAGCCCCACAGAGACTGACATCCCGTGATTGGTACATGTATGATCACATTTAGCAATTGACCTCCTGCTCATCATCGTGCATGATTTGCTATCTGTTTACACGTACATACAAACATATCTGTTTACTCAGATTTCTCCATCATATCTCACTCTTACATTAGCAACAACATTTTTTTAGCACCACGAAAAAAGACTACGTATTAGAAACTGAAAAATCTTAGCACTTTTTCTGTCTCTGTTGGATCTTCTCTTCAGGTACATGGAGAATATGCTTCCTGTTTTGCTTACAATGATTTTGTGTTTTCTGAAACAGTTTTGTCAAGTTACACAAACAGACTTAAGCTAACTGATACAAGCACCTATTAAAAAAGAAGTTATGGAGTGCTGAACACATCTTTATAGCTTTGCTTTGATTTCAAAATATCACTCCCATTATCCCCCAAAGAAAACCTGCACACCCAACCAAACAACCAAAAACAAGCCTAATATTCTAAAACTAGATAATCTGAAGACTCAATTACACAGTTACCCAAATATTTTTTTAAAAATATATAACCTGAGATCCAGATAATATCTTGAAAGCTACACAAGCTCAAGAATCTGGATTTATAATCATTGTAAGCATCTTTTAAATAGCCTGATATAACTGACAAATTATTTTTAATTTACTTCAATTAGAATTAATATTATAGCAGTCAGTTTATTAAGTCATATTTAAGCTTTAGATCCAACACTACCCAGTAGAAACTGAAAAAGTATTCCTATTAGATTGGATTGGTCATGTCATAGTACAACACTTTTAAACACATGGGTATATGTGTAAAAGCAAATGGAGCAGCAACCTGTGTCTAGAATCCTCCTCTGCATCAAGGAACAAACTATGACTATATAATACTGGTATCAAACTGCTCTTTTAAACAATAATCACACATGAAAAAGGCAGCATATTTCCAATAAAAAGTGCACTTCAGCCCGCATCTATTTTGCTTCTGGCATGAAGCTCTTACCAGACTTTTAATTGATCTGCGCTGTTAGGAGGCTGCTCATTTTGTTCATTCAAAGCACCACCAGGACAGCTTGTGCATTTAGATGGCAGTTAAGAGGCTTATCCAAAAACTTTTTTTTTTTTTACTCCTTTCCAGATGCTGATTTCACTCTACTATGTTGAATATCCAAAAACGTAAAGGGCAGTTATATCAGAAGACTAATCTATTGACTATGACAAATGCTTTTGGAGAAAGTTTTTTTCAAAGTTCTTAGCTAAGTTCTACTTATGGAATAACGTTATGTAAATAAAACAGTGTCAAACTACTTCCCTACTGCCAAGAGTAATTTGCATAAAAGCAGGAAAAAGTTGATCTCAATTGACAAATTTCTTTTTTTCAAAAATAGTATGTAAAAAAAGTATTTTCTCTATGTATAAACACAAGAAATTAAATATGGGAGAGGAGAGCTCCGAAGCCAAGAATATAAAATGCTCTGTCTGCCTTCTAAACTTACATGCTGAAATTCACACAAAAGTCAACCGAACTACATGTTTTACTGCAACATTCACTTCCCAAGATTTATCATCACTATAAAATTATCTTCCAATATAAACACTTATTAGGTCCTTTTCTGAAAATGTTATTATTTTATGTATTTTAATATCACTTCAAACTATGAAAAAGAGATGCATAATAATCAGCATTGCCAAATACTGAAAAAGTCCATAAGGTTCTGAATGTCAGCGCAGAGATGCCTGGGTGGACAGGATGCTGTTTCCATGGATTCCTTTGGGAGGCAGTCTTGCTTAGTGTTAACAGCAGAGAGCAAATGTGGATGCTATGGATAAAAA
The DNA here is from genome assembly GCA_013396875.1 of Vireo altiloquus. Taxonomy (NCBI): domain Eukaryota; kingdom Metazoa; phylum Chordata; class Aves; order Passeriformes; family Vireonidae; genus Vireo; species Vireo altiloquus. The sequence goes on from VZRF01001862.1 coordinate 1,067,049, forward strand.
TGTTACTGTATTTCTGTTGTTTACAGAACGCCTGCAGACCAAGCACTTTATATATTTGACTAAGAAGAAATTATAATCTTCATTAAACACCATGATTTACACAGACATCACTAAAATCTAGTACAGAACCAGCTCCTTACTTGATTTTACAGCAGTTCTCTTTATGACCTACCTCATTTAGAGGAAGTTCATTTAAAAGTGAAATTAAAGGAGTATAAAAACATTTCTTGCAGTAATGTAAAATATACTAATACCCTATTTGCAGTCTAATTCAAATACGATTATTTGAAGAACACGTATTAAAGCTAGAGAGAATCGAAATGCGGAAGTCATATATCCAGCTCCCCGTAACCAGCTAACTAAAACAACTTTTTAGCATAGGAAATTCTCATGATTATTCAAAACATATAGGGTTGTGTTCACATTCACACTGGTGAATTCATAACAGCATTTAACATGGCAGGTAAATATTCATGTTTGTCCAAAAAGGCACTCATGACAAAAGCTGTCTTTATCTACAGGAATCACATAACAAATGCACCTATAGTCATTTTTATCCCTATTTTTATGGCTGATTATATTCAATGAGATTTCTTTGTCATCATTTTTATTGCATCAGCGGTCTAATTTTACTGAGTAAATGGTGCACAGCTTTCTGCCAATGAGATAAAGCATATACACAATATCTGGGCACCATCCTTGGCAGTTAGAAATACAAACTTAAATCCATTTATGAGTTTGAAGAACTCAGAAGTGTTGTCTTTTGGGTTTTTTCCCCTTTCAGTGAGTAAAAAGACAGAAGTGGGAGAATACAACCGACATGTCACAGGAATGCTACCTAGGTCTGAAAAATATGAAGCTAGATATTGCAGCCATGTAGTAACTCATTTAAGTTTTATGTTGAAAATGTGACTCTGGCACTAGGAAAGCAAGACTTCTTAGTCCAAACTACTATCAAAAAAGGAGAAACAGCTGAAAATATACAAATTCTACATCTGAAGATAGGTAACACAGAGCAACTATGAACTATGTGAAACTATGGACTAGGACTCCTATGTATGCTCAAGGTTAATTGTTTTAATTGTATTATCCACAAAATGCATGGCAACACAAAATTGATAGTATCAAGCCAGAAGAGGAATGCACAGGACCACACATTCAGTAAAAGACAGAACGTAAGGAAATCTCTGACCAGCTGTGGGCAGCTGGACCCCTGCTGTGCAGTGACTGACCACTCACTCACCTTGCTGCTTACCACCTAAGCAAAACACTCCAGATGGAGAAACTTATGTCACAGACCTATTCCCAAATTGCACGGCAGCCAGTGAACCCTGAGAACTGGAAAACTGGCCTAAGAAGGGCTTAAGAATGTGGATCAACTGTATTCCAGACCATTAGTTGCAGGCTGGGGTTCCTATAGTAATGACTGCCTCATGCACTCCAGGTAGTCAGAGAAGAGAAATTCAAGAAAAAGCAGTGAACACCATTTTCTTTGTTTAGTTGGTCTTAGGACGTCTTGCCAAGTCCTTATGCCCCAGGTAATAATCTACTTTAGAGATAAGATTGCTAAAAATTCTTTTTGTGTTATGTTAAGGAACCAAATGCTGAAAAGCCACAATCTTACCCAGCAGGAAAAGGAGGCCAATAAATAAAGGAAAAAAAAGTCTACTTACAACATCAACTGTAACATACCTTCAATGTTTAACTGAAGTTCTTTACACTGAAAATTTTAAGTATTATTTGTCTTAGAAAATGAAATAAAGTGCTCATATATTCAGTGTTCTCTGGACAATCTAAACAAGAAGTTTTTAACAAACTCTTGCAGCAATCATCCCTGACACTGCGCTTCAGGATTTGCCAAAAACTCCCTGTTATGTATTACCCACTTTCTCTGGTGTGTAGTACTCAGAGCTTCCTTGTCTGAACATGTGCCTACAGATACAATTTTAAAATGAGAAAATGTATTTCAGGGTTTATTTTAAATCTGCCCTTCTTGTTATCAAGGTTGTGTAAAACAGATTGCTCCTACAAAAAACATCATTTCCAAGATGCAACTATCATTGCAAGTGGTAAACAACAGGCGAAGAGTGTAACCTAACAATTCTATAACAAGTTACATTAAAAAAGGCCATTCTAAGCTAGTGTTAAATGTAGAAGAGAAGATTGAAAAATAGTGCACTTTTTACTGTTTCTGAAACCACAAATTAGCAAAATATCTAATCACACTTAAGAAGGTGTATGTGGATACACTAAGCACTCTCCAGTTCTAGACTGCTACAAAACGAATTTTTTAAAAAACCTTTGCATAACAAGACCCTGAACTCAGTAAAATATCATATATATTTCGATTATACTTTTTTATGATATGGCATGATTTCCACTAGTATTTAAAAACCTTTAATAAAATCCTCCATTTTAGGAGAGAACCCCTCAAATTGTGTAATATATATATTATTCTGTGAAGTACAATAAAGTATTTCTGAAATTAAATTGTCAGCATAGTAGCCCTTTTTCTTTTATTACTCCACTATGACAAGCAACTACAAAGTGGTGTACAAAAATTATTTAATTTGAAACTTCCACAGCTTGCATGACTGAAACTACTGCAACTCTGGACATAGCCAGAAGAAGAAAAACACCCACAAGAGGTCAAAGGAGGTTTCTTAACAATTTCCTTTGAAATTATTAGAGCTTCTACTACACAGTGCAGTATCCAGCAAAGGTAAAAATGCTTCAGAAATGAGAATGGGCAAGTGGATAGGAAGTAAAAAACTGAGAAAGATGATGAAGACATCCCACACACCATATACTCAATATGTGATTCAATTCCTGAAAATAAATGGAGAAGAATAATAAAGGGATTATTATCAGCTACTCAGGAAAATATGTTTTATTAATATTAAAATACTTTTTCTTTTCATATTCAAAGCATAACATTTCACTGTTTCATCAGTTTTTTACACCAGTTAGCAAGAGAAAAATTGTGGAAGAGAACTTGTTAGTAATTAAATACTTCTGTCAGTTTTGTTATGAATTCTTACATAAATTCTTATACTTATTTTGCTATCTGTGTTTACTTATGAATGGGTGTTAATTTATCAAATTGGTTTCATGTCTGCTGATAGATCTAGCAGGAAAAAATGGTTATCACTTATCTTTATTTTCCGGTCAATGTTTTCTTAAAACAATCTTGAGTACAGAAAGCAAGGCATGAAATGAAAGACGTCTTTGCCAAGTTCCTGTATTCAGAAGCAAGATGGCAGTATTGCTGAAGATCAAATGTTTAATTATGTTGTTGTTTTTTTCTATCTAAGCATAATCAACATTACTGACCTACAAAATGAAGATTGCACTGCAAACTGCAGAAGTTTACAGAACAGAAAATCTACTGACTTTAGAATTAAAGGTCTTTAACAGGACTACAGGTTTAACACTGCATTGTTATTATTTAATTTAAAAATAATTCTGAAGCATAGAATACATTTTCTACGTGCATTCTTTTCATTGTATTATCTATTATATTACAGTGTCTGGAAAGAACTGCTTAATTGGAAGATTTTTTTTAATGGCAATTTTTCAGTAATGAGCCTTTTTAACACATGTTGAAGGAGTTCTGCATTCAAATAAAAGGTATGGGAAATACAGTGAAAGATAAAGAGGCACATGAAACTAATTACAGCAGAACAGAATTGATACATTTTCTCAAATGATTTCTCAGCAGAAAACAGGCCACAAAAAGAGAGTTTGAAATAGAAATTACCTTAAGTGATTCTGCCAGTTGTACATGATTATCATAGACTAGAATGTCCACTGCTAAATTTCTCAGCTTATGAAGAACTTCTCTTTCTCCTTCCAGGTCTTTTGCTTCCACAGGCACCTTCCATGTGGGGTAGGGACATTTTGTGCCATCCCAGACCTGCAATGCAAATGAACTACTTCAATGTGCTCAGAATACTTTAGAATCAGACTTTAAATAACTTTTTTTTTTATTATTTTGTTTGATTAAAAATTGTTAACAATAAGAAATCTTAGTTGTAGTCTCAGTCTAAAAGTCATTAAAATACTTGAATTAAACCTTACAGGATTTTAAAAATTATTGGTCCTTACAGAGCACAAAATAACCTCTACGGAGAACATAATCAAGTGCTAAGACCTGAAATTTGTTAATATTTAAATAAAAAGAACAGCTCTAGTAAAACCTCAGCTGTTTATTCAGCACAGAATCACACAATATTCTGAGCTGGAAGGGACCCACAAAGTTCATCAAGTCCAACTCTTTAAGTGAATGGTCGACACAGGGATTGAACTCACAACCCTGGTGCTCTTAGCACCATTCTCTGACTAGCTGAGACAATCTTAGGGTCAGCTTTTACAACTATTAAAATTCATCCTATGCACAACTGTCTGTACTTAATATTTTAAGCCTGCTCTAGTTTTTTAACTGCTCCAGCTACAGAATGTGAAGACTGAGAACACAGCATATATTAACTTAATTACTGATGATCTCCTATATCAGTATACATTGCTAGTTATCCAGAACATATTAAAAAAACATCACTACTTAAACTATATTTATTAACAAGGATACTAGAACTTGTTTTCGTAAACCTAAATCCTTGATACACTCCAAGTACTGAAGCATCAGTAGTTATTTTTCAGCTATCAAAGTGTTGTCAAAAGCTACGTTTACCAACAGGCTTAACACCTTCAAACCAAAACCTTACTACTTAACCCAAATATCATTCTGTAAACTATGGTTTACTGAGTTTCTGCAGATATACTCTTCTCAAAGACTCAAAAATAATGGTCTGAATAATGGTTTGAAATGGCTTAGTAAAATAAAAATCTAGAAGCATTTGGACTATACTCTGAAATGCTGCTTTTCATAGGATTTCATAGATATAGATTCAACAGAAGAACCTATTTTTTAATTTTCAGACAGTTTGTGATATCAAGGTGTGTTGTCCCATGTTAGGCACTGCAGAGGGCAAGGAAAAAGGACACCAAAGCTTAATTTTTCAAGGGTTTCTTCCCCTTAAGCTTAACTGCTTTGGATCAACAGACCCACGAGAAAAGATCTAAGAATCAGCAAAGCCATGTATAAATGCACTAAGAATAACTCATGGGATATGCATCCAAAATCAAGAGATAAAAGGGAAAACCGTTCACAGTGAAAATGACCCATGACATCAAATTAATGTTGCCAAATAAGAGCGGATTCTGAAAGACCCAGATAATGAGGTGGTATATGCTGCCACAGATTAAAAAAAGCCTATTATCTTCTGATCCTGCACCATGAAATACTTAAAAACACCTTTGAAAGAGAGGTTGCCTATTGCTTGAATTATCACATCTTTTCCAGAACTCAGCTTGAAAACAGATTTAGTGCATATATATTACAAATTTAACCACTTTGACCAAGTAAAGAACCTTAAATTTGTCAAGTTTTCCATTATTTTTCAACAGGCTTTACTTGGGACACTTTGGTAATTCTGCATTGGAGAGATGATCTGACAAATGGATTAAAATAACCTGCACACTCCCTGTTCAGAAGGATGACTTAGTTCTAAAATATCCTTCTCCAGAGGAACTAAGAGAGCTGGCACCAGGGCACCTTTTGGAGGAATTTTTAAGGTAGTGAAATTTTTTTACAAGAAAAAAATGCCTTTGAAAAGTAGTTGGGTTTGGCTTTTTTCTTGCACAAATATGAAAACAGATACAGCTCCCTACCTAAGAAGCTTGGCAGCTCTACTTTACACAAAACATGAAAACATCCTGGTTTCAAACTGTCCTGGTTTCAAAAATGAATACTGGACTAAAACCCAACACTGGTTAAATGAATTCTGAATAAGAAATAACAAATTGTTCTACTACTAGTCATGAACAGACTGGAGCCAAAGAAAAGTTAGTGACACCCGTTGATCACCGTGGTTGGAAAACACTGAAATGGGAAAGACAAAATACCTGTTTCTACCTTCAGCAGAATATGCACTCTGCATGACTTACTTTAATGTACACAATTTAACTGACAGACAGAAAGGAAAAAAAGAATAATAATAAAACTCTTATGAAAAGCATAAATGACAGAATAATTTCTAGTGTGCATTCTTTAGTCTCCACCAATCTGAGTAACAAAATTCTAAGAAAATGGTAAACACTAACAGGTCAGTGACACTATCTTTATGCCATGTCCAACTTTGCTGCTGTGCAAATAGCAATTAATTTATCAAGTGTTCAAAAGTTATGCTACAGGTGATGCACAAAACTGCTGAAATTCATTTTAGTTGTCTTTGAAGCAATCTCCACTAGGTACATGAAATCAATGCTTAAAATAATCATGATTTTTCATAGTATAATCAACCATTAATGTAACTAATATATTTGGAATAAAATAAATGTAAATCATTATTATAAAATGCATAACCAAAACAATAAAATAAAATAATACTTAATGATCACTCAATTTGAGCTGGTATTGAATTGGTTGTTTCGTTTGATTTTTTTTTTATTTACCAAATCAAGACAAGAATCAGAGATCTGCCTACAAGTTTCTTTTCTATCATGACCAATATCTGATATCAGAAATTGATTTTGCCATTGCTCAGAAATGGAGGAAATTAGCAACAGAATATTAAAGTAGCATTTTGAAGTTTGTCCAACGTATTGTAATACGTATTTAAGTATTTAATGCTAAAAAATTGATCTACGATTATTTGACTTCAAACTTCTACCTTCCTAAGTCTATCCTAAGATTTTCCCAAGTCATGACCTTTACTATACAAAAGTGACAAAATCGACTTGAGGTCTTACAAAACAGGAAAGTGTGTAAAGAAATAATGATTTAAGAAGGCACTTGTCTCTGTCCTTGCAAATGGTCCTTCAATGCTGAAGACATGCTTATTAATTAACAACTTAATTACAGTCCACAAAGTAGTGAAATTTTACTGGATCTCATTTGACATCTATTTCACAACAGATAATTAAATGAAAATGTTTGTAGCACTTGCAGGATATGTTATAGCATGCACTTAAGGTTTGTTTCTGTGTAGTAATGCACTGTTCTGTATGAGAAAAAGTATTGTAACAATACAGTTTAACACAGTAGAACCAATATATAATTTTATGAAGTCATAAAGTGGAAAATAATAGCTTGATTGTTACTTACGTTCTAACTATCAAGTTAAAAAATAAATCCAGAGGAGTTTTAGAATAACACCAAACAGATACATCTGAGCTAAAACTAGGAATAATATGGAGACCTCCTTCTTATTTAGCTAATGTTAAGGATCACCTTTAGAAATTGCTCTCCTGTTCTGTGTCACTTTGCATTTTGTATTTTCAGTAAGCACTGATGCCCAAAGTGCTTACATATAAACTAAAAGAAGCTACCTGAAATCCATCATGATAACCTAATCCATTCATTCGTTTTTGACAGTGTTACTCACTGCACTAATCATATCCTGCAAATCTAGAAAAACAAGCAGTAAATGCTGCTAACTAAAAAACAAGGATAAAGTTTAAAATTATCAACATTTTCCAAGATTAAGAAATCTTGCAATATTTAGCTACAAATCTTTGTGAAATGATGATCTATATAATGCCATCTTAATAAACCTCTTCAAAAAATTGAATCAGCTGATTGACTTGAAAGAGTACTGAGCTTTCCATTTTGTTTTCATAGAAACAAAATAGGCAAGGATCTCAGATTTGCTTACACTCAAAATATTTATTGACATTCTATTATTTAAATTAATTACTATGTCTGTTTTACTGAAAAATGTATCACAGTGTCTTAATAAATCCAACAAATTAATTTAAAAAATAACTCTACCTTTAGAAGAAAAGAAGATCCATCCACTTTTGCTTTCCCTACCAGCTGGCAAGTGAGATCAAAGAATAGCATTGGCTGAACACCAGACAATTTTGCTGCTGGTCCAGAGATGGAAATATTACTGGCTGCCCAAATACGTAATTCTTCTACTGTTTTCTGTTCTTCATCCATGAAAGTGTACACTTTGCTAGAAGTTCGAGGAACTACTGGAGCTCCTACAGTTCCATCAAATGTTAAGGATGCAAATCCTGCACTGGTAATTCCCTGCATCTGTCCATTGTATTCCCTGATCTGTAATAAAACATGAATGAGAAAGAAAAAAGTTTGCACTGCATGCGAAAACAAATATATTTCTGCTTTATTGTGTGCATGAAACATGGACCATTGATCATTTCTGTTCCGGGTTCTATTGGGAGAACAGAGTCAAAATAAATACAAAACATAAAGATAAAATTAATATTAATAAGAAAACAAAACGTATAGGCAGAAATCTTACATGAACAATTTTTGAAGAGGCAATCTAACACCTAGCTGAAAATATACAGCATCTTTGAAGAGTATTTTATTTACACACGTTAAAATATTTGTGTGGGGAACACATCAAAATTGCTCTTATAAATGAAGAAACTCAGGCACAAGAGAAAGTAATTTTTAGGGGTTACACAGCAGAGTGATGGCAGAGCAAAGTTACTATGGATTTCTGGTTTTGGCCCTTCACTATAGCCCCGTTTCTCAATATTATGGAACAGAAAAAGAAAATATCAGTTCAAGGAGATATTCTTCTTTCCATAAAGCAAACTGTGATGAGCTTTCATCCCTTGAATTATGAATACAGCTTTCACAATCACTCAATGTCTATTGCCCTGCACGTGGCAGGCCTCCTGAATCCTGCTGATTTAGCTGCGTATCCGCTGCCATATAAAACACAGTATTTAAAGTCTGAGGCATTCCCTCAAGGATCTAGTCTAGTCTTACCACTCTCTGCAATTATAGAATTATCTATACCAAAGCACTGCACTGTAAGCAGGGGTGGGTAGTATGATGCTGCTACCTTCCGAAAGCATCTGCAACAGAAGCTGCCCGGTTAGTGCCACACACCAAGCGCACACCCACCCACACACACACACCCCGACCAGATAGCTTCTTAGATGGATATCCATGGCTAAGAGATAGGAAGGGTCCTTACGTGCTATTCTACGTGGGGTTTATGGCAGCCACACATGCGAAGGCAACCAGGGAAAAAGATGAGCCTCAAGCGAGGGTTCAAGCTTAAGTACATGGGGAGGTAGGGGCGGAGAGAGCATCAGGGACCAATCATAAGAGGGCACGGGGGCGGTGCACAGGCAGGGCCAGGGTATGGTAGCCAATGGGAACATGGTGAGGGCGTGGCCAAGGAACAAGGGCCAATGGGGAAGCAAGGAAGGGAGAACATTCTAGGTCTGGGACATATAGGGTAGGAATGGGCAGGGAGGCCAATGGGCCAACCAGGGAAACAGAACTGGGGTACATTAACATGATGCAACAAAGGATCCTGGGAAGATCTCTCCTTGGGGAGAGGTCTTTTTGTCTCCCTAACCTAGGAGCTACTTTCAGGGACTAACCTCCCCAGGGGGCTCCAGTGTCATCCTGACCAGGAGGCTTATTGGCCTTCACAATGCATGACTCACTATCCGTAAGTCTGAAACTGTCTGTTTTGATCTATCCGTTTTTAATTAATGTCAGGTTCCCAAGTAAGCGATGACACACATGAATATAGCATTTGTGAGACAGTCTAGTATGGGATTCCCAGGGCTCAATATTTCAGTGGTTGAAAATCCTACCGATTTGAAAGGACAGAACAGCAAAACACTGCCAATGATTTAGGCCTACATTTTACAAACACAGTGAAATTTAAAAAGCATGCATTGACCTTGGAAATTCATAAACAAAGCAGTTCAGTCTTGGTGACAGGAACTCCTTTAATCCCTGCTACTTTGACACAATGCATAAATGCATTAAGGGTCATCTCTAGGATAAACTTTGATTTAGTTAAGCATTCTTCACACCTGACCAATGGAACACACCAATTCATGATGTAATTTTTCTTCAGTGAAACTACTGCAAAGCTTTAGTTTTTTAACCTTTACCTTTAAATATTGAAAATACAAGAAAAGCCAATGGACAAATAAAGAAAACACATGGCTTCATAATTAATTTGCTCCCCAGTATCCATGATCTGGAAAGATATGTTCCCCTGTAAGATGTTATCTAACATAAACACACAAATTTACTTTAGTTGCTGTCACTGGTGTTACATTCCATAGCTTCTCTAAACAGGTAGCATCCAGAGGGGAGGAAATCTCTCTTTCATCACTTTTACCTATTCATCCTGTATCAAAATACATTCAAGGGTATTTTCCCTATCTTGTCTGTCATGTAAAATGTTTCTCAAAGTGTTTTAATTTCTAATTTACCTATCCATTTATTTGTTCACTAATTCTTTTATATGATCATAAAAATATCTTGATTTCTTTCTTAGTAAAAACTCTGTCCTAGTCTTCCGTGAGGACTCTAAACTGTTCATGACACCAGAAACTACTTTGTCTCCTTGGGCTTCCACCAATATTTCACTGTAAGTTATTTTCCTCTTTTCTCAAAACCTTTATGACATATTTTGAGCATTCCAGAGGCTGACCTCAAACATACTGCACTTCTGACATCTCCCAGTACCCTCATTTAGTGAATCTGAAATCAGCCTTAATGTAGGAAAAGACAATTATAAAATAGAAATAAAGAAATAAAATACGTAAGCAGGTAAATCTCAACTGTCATGATGAGAAAATTACCAACGATTTTTAGCAAAACCAGATGTCCTTAGGCACAGGCAGGTGGAGAAGCCACTGAGTGCTCTCACACATATACCGAATTCAACAATATTATTTAGTGAACAACAGAAGAAATAGAAGAAAGTATATAAGTATATATATGTATAGAAGAAAATGTAGAATGGGTTACAAAACAAAGTATTTCACAGCTGTAAAATTATTTACATCAGACCCACAGAACAGATGATGGTCAACAGAAATTCTCTGGGCTTGTCCTTTAAAAATAAATCATTGCTAAAGTGATGAGAGATCATCGGAGTGTAAAATGAACAAAATCTATGGACAAATTTTGTTTCATTATGGCACTCTAAAATAGATCTCAGATCAAGTTAGGCATTGATGCTGTAAACATGTTGTATTTTCCAAACGGTTTTGAAATTGAATTAAACTTAGAAAAGAGTCATTCTGGGACTTTTGCATATGACAATTGCCCTTCAGTAGATTTTGTGTCATTTCTAAAGAACATGGAGATATTTTTTTTTTTAAAAACTGGTAGGGAAGGGTGAATGGGGGGATAATAGGGAAGTAGGGCAGACAGCTGTCCCTTATTCCCTGAAAATTTTAAACAATTTCATTAAATAATGGGTGCTAAATAAAAATATCCTCTAGGACAAAAATAGAGCAGAAAAAATACATTTGGCTTGTTCTAAGCAAGCAAGTAATTTCCAATACACATTGCAGGAGTCTCCAGCATAGTTTTTGTAAACTAAAGAACAACAGGTGAAATGTCACCTTAACAAACTGCATGGACAATAAACTCTAGTGATTTCTGTGGGGTACAACACTATCCTGAATATGGTTATTGAAAAGAAGCTAATCTTGAAATATTTATAAATAGACTTACAGCAAAGTAAAAGACATGATTTTTTTTTTTTTTTTACTGAAGATGGTGTTATTCATCTCACTAAATGGAAAATTGTGATAGTAAGTAGTGTATAAAGCTGGAGTAATAGCATCTCCAAGATAGTTTTCCATCAAAACTGATTGTTAAATTATAGAAGCAAAGGACTATTATGAAACCACTGCAGTCACAGATCATCTTAGAATATCAAAAAATGCCTAGGGAAACAACACATACCAAGTTATTGTACATGCTTTTATACTGAGAAAAAAGATTTAATTTTTTTTATGATTATCACTGATGATACTCGTATGAAGAAAAGTATCCTGTCAGAAAAAACCCACCAGAATGCATCTGGTATATTTCTTTATATTTTGTAAATGTTGTCTCTTCTAAAGTAAATAGTCTAAACAAATTTGGATAATACAATATGCTGATTATATTTTCTTACATTTTGATAATGTAATCCTGATTTACTTGTACTTCCAGCTGTATGAACAGAGAGATACTAAAGAAATGGAGAAGTCATTTGAAGTACAAATTAAGCCATTTTGAATATGTTTAAATATAGCAAGAAAACTGAACTACCAAAACCATCTGTAGGCACCTCCAAAAAGAAAGAAATTTTCTAAAAGAAAATTAACAATATTGCAGGTTTAGCCAGTACCAGCAGGCTGCCTCTTCCCTCTCTTTAACAGTGTAACAAGGCATTAATTGTAAGTTATTAAGAGCATTCAGAGTGAACAATAAAAAAAAAGTTCTAAGAAAAATTCACATAAGAAAACTACTTCTTTGCCCTGAAGATAGAAGGAGACTAGACAAATAGATCACAGGCCTTGGCTTTTGTACTGGGAGATGGGGAGCTCACCTTCCACAATCTCTTCAGAGTGCTGATCGTGGCTGAAAGCCCAGGTACAGTACTGCAAATCACTAAATTCTATAAGGCATTAGAACTCATCATAAGATGATGTACATAAAGATGCATTTCAGGATATATTAACAGAAATGTAATTAAAACTAGATAATTTTCCAGTTCTTTTACTAAGACACTTAAAATTTTCCTTCTCTGAAACAAATGCTAAGCACATTAAATTAACCTCTATCCAGAGTAATTCTAACAAAATGCTCTTCATTAAATTCTTATTACCTCTGACCATCAGATCTTGCCAACATCTCTGTTACTATGAGGAGAAGTTATCCATTAGTAGCCAATCGTGTAACTGGCAGCAGTAATTTTTAAAATATGTTTGCTATGAATGTCAACTTCCTGGAAGTCCCTTGAAAGCATATCTGGGGCAGACAGAACACACACTCTAAGGACTGTGTATATCTCTGTCATCATTGGTAAGCACAGCTTTGACAGACTATGGCCTCTGCTACCATTGATTGCTTTCCATTTGGCAAGCTAAGACAAGGTGATTAAGGCCGGAAGACAACCGCAGAAAGAGTGATGGAGGAACTGCAGAAAGTGTAATTAGAAATCTAATTAGAGCTGTTTTTTTTTTTTTTTTAAATTGAAAACTGTGTTGCACAGCAATCATAGTTACTATGCTGGTTGCAGCTGAAAGAGAAAGAGGTCCTCCCCCTCCCAGTTCATTCCCAGAATTTGGCACCAGGCTTCCATGTCAGATTTCTACCTGCTCAGATCAGATAAGAAAACTTCCAAAGTACCTGTTTCTTAGTCTGGGGTAGTCAGAACATTCCACTGCAGAAAAAGGCAACTTAGTGACTGTAGATAATTTTAACTTAGCTCTCAGCTCATGCATTTGGAGAGACATAGATTGAGAGCAGCTGGAGATCTGTTAGGACTGGACAGCACTTAGCACAGCTCAACTATGATGAAAAAAACATGTTTATGAGAAGTGAATTGACAGACCCTCTCTTTAAATACTGGAACATCATCTTGGAGAATGATAAAGTACCACCTGACAAGGATTCTAGAATGATTTCCTCCAAAAAGTGATGCCAAATCAGAATGGTGAGGTCCCTTACTTGTGCTATTATCAGTAGGTTTCCTTAGTAAGTTTCTGATAAAAATGAATTGTGAAAGTCAGACAATACTACATTTGCATTAATTTTTATATAAATTTCCTGGCACTGGTCTTGTTTATTTTCTTAATGTGTACTTAGAAATCCAATACTGACCTACCATAGCCATGCAATTTTTCAATTCTTTTATTTTGACCAGTTCCTGTCTACTTTCTCCTTTTTCACATCTATAGTATAAAATATGCACTCTGTTTTGAGAAGCAATAAACAAGTTTTTATCTCCACTGAATTTCTGAAATGAGTGTATCTGTATAACACTGACCCTGACGGATTCAGAAAAAATATTAAAATTTAGCATGTCTTTCCCATCTGAAGTTAAATTCACGAATTTCCAAGATTAATAACACATCTGAAGTACTGATCAACAACACAAGCTTCAAAATATAAATACGATTTAATTCCACTCTTATTATACATACAGATGACCTTAGAGAAACCTTATACTAACCCAGAATAGGTTAGTTAAGTTCTCTCTCGATTGTAAATACTTAAAATACAGAGGAATAACTGAAAACTGTTTCAGAATCTTAACAAGTTCTTTCTTAACAATCTCAGGAATACAATACTCAAGTACTGGATAAATCTTCCCACTTTTTACATATTTTTGTCATGGGGTTTTCTTCTTTGTTCTCCTGCTACAGCATATCATAATGTACATGCTTAGTACATTACATATTTATGCCTTTTATCATCCTTTTGTGCAATCCTAAATTTCCTAGATCTCTCAAGAGTGTTCAAATATGCAAACTGGGGTTTTTTTTGTTTGCCATGAAAGAGGCCAGTGGGAAAAAAACCCATTTATTAATTTCAGCTATAATTATTTGACAAAAAAGAAAATACATGATTATGTATGGTTATGTTGCAAATTAATGGTAAAATCATATATTTGGTCCTACTAAGCACCCCTTTAAGTATGGTCCAGCATTACAAGATTTCCGTTCAGTCCCTGTAGGGTGGTTCTTCCCTATACAGTTGCAGCAGGCATAAGAAAACATCCAGCAGAAGCAGTATCAAAGCTCTAAACAGTTTCCTGCATGCCCTTTGATACGGATGAATGAAGAGTAAGGCAGGAAAACACTGAAGCAGCAGATGGAGCACACTGCACACTCACAAGCCCAGATAGATTCCCTTTACTGGAGTGACTCTCCAGCTGACCTAAACTGCTACACAACAAAAGACCTAAAGAAACTCCTCAATTCTATCAGTTTGAAGAGGAATAAATTGTGCAGATTTATCTCAGTTAAACTCTATTCAACTAGAAGTACCACAGGATCTTTTGTCAAGTAGTTTAATATGTTGGTGTTGAAAAAAGTCATAGTTTATTTTCAGTTTTGGTCCATACCATAACCACAGCGGTTTTAACAATCAGCTGCTTTATCCAATGTCTCCAAATGTTAATTTCTGTACATGTAGAACTAAACTATTCCTACGGTCCTCTCACTGCAGAAAAGCAAGCACATAACCCCACCCCCCATCCAAGTACATACCTTTATTCTATGAAATCGAACAATATCACCAACTTTGTAAATTTTTGGTAGAGAATCTAGATTTCCATTGAAAAGAGTGCAAGTTAACTTCACATTTGATTGGTCCACAAGTGTTACGACTGAGCAATAATCTGTAAAATATAAAAGTGTCTGAATGAATAACAGGCATTATGGAATTATTAATCACAGATATTAAATTCAGGAGGAACACTCCGATGGCCAATTTTTTTCTGCTATGATCTATGTAACTCTTCCCAAGTTAATTTTATTACAGTATAATAACAACTGAAGTGTGGCCCATCTTGCCAATAATTAGCCCAAATAACTGAAAATGAAATCTATGATTAAGCACATCTCTGTGAGCAAGAACGCACAACCCTTTTTCTTCTGTCTGCAACAGGCATACTATTCTTTCACGTTTCAATTACTTGTTCTACAAAATGAGAAGCATATGTACAATTTTCTAAAATTATTCTCTAAGATTTATTTTGCACAGCCTTCTGAAAAGGTAATGAGTTCTACAAGTTCTAAAGGCAAATTAAAGCATAAATTACATATCCTTCACTTCAACAAAATATGCAAGATAGATATAGATATATACCACAAAAATAGTCACACAGTGGTAGTTAGAAAGTAGAGTAAAAAATATGAAATATACCCTTTTGAAGTTAAACTTCATAGAATTTCGCTTCTAATAATGATCTAAAAAGTAAAATCAAAACAAGACACAAAGATGACAATGGAGACCAGCTTAGAATAGAGCAGTATTTGCAGATGACATAAACAAAACCTGTATTTTCCACTACAGCTTACAGAAGCATGTGTGGTCTGATACCTCATAAACATAAAACAGAGTAAAGGCACATTTGCTCTTTCTCCATATGGTAACCTGCCTGAGAAACCAAGCAGCAGCAGAAAGAAGGGCTACATCCTGCCCCCAGCCTCCTGTACCAGCTATTGCCCTTTCAAGAGACACCCGTAGTCCTAGCCAGAGGAAAAGAGTAGGAAGGAGGAAGGAGGGGTGTCTGGAGTGAAGCTGAACCTGGGAAATGTGGACCAAAGGTGTTCTCCCTAAGTGTTCAAAGTCTCTTTGTTTCTCAGTATCTGAATAAGTTATTAGATGTTTATGTTAACTGGCTATGAATAAATTCCCCAAATTAAATCTGTTTTGCCTTGACACAACACCTTTTCATCTCTGAAAAACCCAAACAGGAGAGAAAAAAAAATCAAATTATCAAAAACTCCAACTTCCCTTGGCTATAATTCTATGAGGCAACTAGTGATAATGACACTACACCAGAGTTTACATATCTGGGAACTGAACAGAGGTGTCGTAGTTCTAAAATAAAGTCAGTAAGATCTCCATCATGCATGTTATAAAGATGCAGACACGTAAGTTGTTGGTAGACAGCTTTGAAAGAGAATACTCTCAGTCTAGTAAAACTGACAGATTTGCCTTATATAAAAAAGCTACAGGAAGGCAGTCATAAAAAAATGATTGTTATATGTAAACTCTGTGTATATATCATACACATATGATATGTATATATCATATTATATATATATCATATATCTAATATATATGAATAGATTCCGCCAACATTAAAACACGTATGTAAGACTGGACTAAAATATGTGGTTCAAAAGAAATATTCTTCTGTTTCCAGCATATATACCCTTAAATTCTGCTATCATTTAAACTGAAAAGTTTAAAGTCCCTAATGATTTGAGTGAATGATGTAGTGAAAGAAATCCACCGAAGGTTTACGGAGAAACAAAACTTTTCCTACATATATAAAAACCTTCTGTATTTCTATAAACTAGTACTCGTCTTTGTTCCCAAGATTTTTACATAGACTCAGTAATGATAAATTCTTCTTTTGAATTCAAAAGTTGCTGAGATCACTCTTTTTGACACTCCTATCAAAGGCACAAGTGCCACATAGAGCCTATTTTGACATTTTATGCTAGGAATGTCATGAATAAACTCCAGTCACTGGCTGAAAAAACTGCAAATATTTACTACTGTAATCCAAAGACTTATGTATTTCTTTGGGTGTGAATTCTAGAGGTTAACATAAAAAAGAACTTGCAAATATGAGCAAAATGAGCAATTAAGAAGAAAAACCCATATGGTTCATAGATTTACAATCCTTTAGGGATACAGAATAACATGCTACAGTGCACTGATATAATCCAACATCAGAATCAAGAGGAAATAGCAAAAAAAAGTCCACATTAAAATTGTGGTTACTCTTCGATGCTGTGATTATACAACCTAGTCAGTTTCATACATGTGCAGCTGCCTATTTAATGGGAGAAGTTAAGACACTGCCTCCATTTTCTGTATAATTAGCATAATCATATGAGACGGATAATCATCGTAGTCAAAGCAGTATAAAATACTACACTTGCTTAATATAGCCAGGGAACACTTTCTGCATAATATAGGTTCTCTGTCTCTGTGACTTTAGTCTTCCATTCCTCACTATCACCTCAAAACTTCACTTCTACAATAAACCTAATTACAATAGAGGTCTTTTAGAACAAAGCATAAAGACTGATTTTTTAAAATTAAATCTTCATTCAGCAAAGTCCTTTTTGAAGGTTAAAAATAAAAATACACTTGTCTTTTCCAACTGAAATGTGAAAATTGTTTTCTGTTTTGCGCAGTAGCATTATAGATCAGTGAATGAATTCATTTTTCTGAAAAAATAGTGAGTCAAACTCTAAACAGAATTGCTGAATTTAAATAATGCCCCAGAGTTAAAAAAAAAAAAGTAATATCATTGGTCACACTTCTAATTTTTCTCAATATGCTTTCCAACAAAGCAAAATCCCTTCATTACCAAGCTAATAAAAAAAAAGTAATGGAAGGTTACATATTGGAGTCAATTTTCTTTTACTAGAAAAATTTCCTCCCTGATTAAAAAAAATCCACCAATTTTCTTTAAAAGAGAATTTTTACCCCTGGTAGATTTTACTTACAATAATCTGTCTCAAAAATATGACACAGTGGATGCACAGTTCAATAAATTTAAATGCTATAGAAGAAAGCTTTTTGTTTTCATACTAGATTGTCTCACTAAAAGCACTGAATTTAGGCTGACGCTACACAGAACTTCAAGCTGCACCTACCTTTTTTTTAATATATTTAATTATAATAAAGAGGTATTCTCACTTAGGCTTAACATCATGTGAGGGACCACCTGCCACAGACAGCTATGTGCAGGGATGCTTGTAACACCCCAGAACTGGTGTTCATGAAAACAAGAAGACATAACTGATGTTTAATTTAAATGAAAGTATGGAGTGATGATGTGCATGCATCTTACATGCCTTTTATATTCCTTCAGATTAGTCCTTATTGTTCTTTAAAAATACAATTGTTGTGACTTGTTAATGAGTTCTTTTTTTCATTTCATAAAAAAATCCACAACTGTTTGGTAATCAGTAGAAGGTTACAGTATTTGCATGAGAATTCTGATTGTCAAGCTTCTAGGTCCTGACTTTAAACAGTTGGAAACACTAATCTCTTGCAGCCCTGTAACAGTCACTGAAATTCTTAAGTTTCCTCCACTATATAGGAGGTTCTAGATTCATTCTTCAGGTTACAGCTTTCCTTTCATAACACCATAGCATTTCCAATCTTTTATGGACTATTATGCTTGTCATTAGCATGAACAGAAAATCAGCATTTCTCCACAGTATGTACAGATGATAAAAAACAAACTCAGAAACCCCAAACCCCACAGCTTCACATACAAATGCTCTTTTCAGTCATCCTAAGAAAACCAGAATTCCTACAAAAGCTTTCCAGATTAGTAGTTATTGATATGGGAGGACTAACAAGTTGTTTAGTATTTACTGATTAAACATATATTGTAGTTTTATAGAGGAGTTCAGCAGTTCCTGACAAATATGCTTGTATAAATTGTTAAGGTGGAAAGCATCGATCTAATTATACTTCCCCTTTTGGGCAATCACATATTTATTTCTCAATAACATTTACTGGAAAACCCACTACCCTGAACAAATAACTTCCCCCTTCAAAGAGATAAAAAGGTTTTGGGCAATGTTGTTAGCAGTCAGAGACTCTAATTAAAGATTGCCTTTTGTTTCTTTTATTTCAATATACACAAAAAAGAGAGAGAATATTGTAGCAAACAACTCTCTCATCAAAACTAAATGAAACATTAATACTGTTTGCAAGAATTACTGAGGCCATGCAATACACAAGGGCCTGCACTAACACCAAACAGCTGACCCAGCTAATTCATCATTTATATTTCAACAAGACAGGAAGAAAAATAATACAAATGTACACACACTTCTGTGCATGTGTATATATATATATATATATGTGCATGCAAAGATATACTGCAGAAGTCCAAAACAAAACCTCTAAAGATTCAAACTGTTTTACTAGAGTTTGTTATTTCTAACATAGTGATATACTTTAGAGATACAAGCAATTCAGTAACTACCAGAAGCATCTGGCTAAACAGATGTTTCAATGCCATCATTTGTAAACTGTAGATCAAAGTAACTGTCTTGAGATTTCTCTTAACTATTTATTAAGCTATTATTTTTTTCATTTCCTTTAAATATCTTTTTATCTTTTATTTATCTTCTATACTTTAGGATAAGAAACAGTGGTTATTTTAAAAAGAAATGCATATAAACCACTGTGAACAGAAGGGAAAAGAACATTATTCTAGTCTCTAGGGGTCCAGAAATGAAATCACTATATTTACCTCTGCAACAGTTATTCTATTCTGCAAAATTTAAATAAATCCTCAATATTTTGATTCAGAAAAAGAAACCAAAATGGAATACAATACTTTGAAGGAAAAACTACTGCAGATTTAACTGAGTCTGCTTCCTCACAAATGGATACTACAACATTCTGTGATGGGTTTGCTTTGCACTGTAAAGTTGGTTTGCAATTACTTGCTAAAAATTGAGTATTGTAATTCAAGTTGACCAAATGGTACAGTTTAAATTACAGTTTGTTTTTTCAGCTACGTAATTTTAAACAAATTCTGGGCTGTTTGATGAACTTGGCTCAAATTCAAGTAAAAATTGAAAATAAAAATAAAACTTATGGCTTCAAAATATTTTAAGAATCTGATTTATGATTCTTAAGCTGCATTTTGAGCATGTAGAACTGTTGACCTGGAAGTGGTCAAGCTTTTTAGAATTGTCTTTTCTACAATTGCTATCCTTTATTAATTTTGATTCTAAAAAATATTTAATTAAAAAAAAAATTACAATCTATATGCATGTCTAGGTAGGATAAAATGAGATTTTAACTGAACACGTGACATAAAAATATACTGCATGTATCTATGATAAATTGCTAGATGGAGGTTTCCCTAAGAAAATAGGACGTTAATTCCATGACATTGTTAACCAGCAGCAGGGCTTCTTTTTGCATTCTTCCCTGCTTTATGGAATACTATGACTAATACCTACATGAGAAAAAAGGGTTGGGGAAGCAGTAGTGTCACATTGTAATGTCCTGAAACTTTATGGTCAAGCACATAACCTCTGTAATTGGACACTACAAAGACAGAGGCTTTTTTTTCTTCTATTTTATTTTCTTTTAAATCTCAAGGCTAAGTACTTGAGATATCCTTAGCATTAAGGGAGGGGAGAGAGGAGAATATCATCTTTGTTAAAAATTTAAAGTATCTTAAGACTCATAGACTATTGGGGAAGGAAAGTTAGAATAGAGTTTCGAACACTTCCAACAGATCTTCTAGCAGACAAAATCCCATCTGTCTCTTGTACCAAGCAAGAACCAAAGCACTTTCTTGAACAGTTTCCAGAACCCATAAAGTTCTCATGTACAGACATTTTAAACTATATGCCCCGAGCAAAAGAGTGCTTAGCTAAAACAACTTTCTCTGTAATAAATAATTTATGAACAAACTGAAAACTCATTTCATTCATCAGTGTTTTAACACTCACCTAAATGCAATAATGGTAAAAGAAATTATGAACTTTTAATTATAGATTATATAAACCAACAAGACTAAATCACTTAGTGCAAAGCCTAAACCTTAAGTCTTAATATGTGTTAGAAGGATCAGCATCTTATACCTCAGGGCAGATCTATACAGTGAATAAAAGACCCATGAGAATTAAGTACAGTAGCCCCACTTTCCATGCTTCCAGTGGGCATCAGCTTAAAGCTACATGATTTTATTATTACAGTGTCAGACAGAGAATGTATCAGTGCAGGATTGGGCCAGAACTAATGCAACCACAGAATTTTCTGACAAGAGCCACTTCATGCCCTGACAATGCAGAACGATCATTGACCATTTTGCACCTTCTCAAGCAAACATCACTCTGGATTGTGCAAAAAAAATCAAAACCAACATTGAAATATTTGACTGATTAGTGGATATTTTTACTCAAAACCACAGACTAATTAAAATTGTTTTAGAGATTTTCATTATAAAGTAGCAAGTGAATTACAACTATCTTCATAAATAAGAAATATCAAATTGCGTCCCTGTTCTCCATTGATATTGTTGTTATTTTAATAATGCCAACTGAAAATATACAGGGGAGACATATTAGGAAGCTATTAATGACATTTAGGCAAGGACTAGTTGTTAAATAAATAATCATTTCCCCATTTAATTTCTACTACTTAAGAAATTGAAGTGATTAACTGGACAAATAATTCAGTAGAAAAAAATGTCTCCTAGCTGCTTTGGAGACATGCTACTTTGAAAGTCAGTGCATTTAACTTCACTGTTTTTACATATCTGGAATTGATGGCTGCCCTAATGATTTCCTGCAATCAGTGCTTGTCTAATTAAGATGTTCCAAGTCCTCAGTTCCCCAAAGTCTTGTTAAAGTAGCTGGACAAACGACAAATCTTCTCTAAGAACATTCTTCATTTGCTATCTCCACCAGTCTGCCTAAACTGATATCTCTCATCTATTTGTTGTTTTGTTTCCTTGGTGTTAGCTGGTGAAAGCTATGGTCAAAGGATCATATGAATTTGTTGTTCTGGTTGATTTTTAACAAACATAGGAAGAACAGGAGATTTCAAATCTCTTGAATATAGTACATACCAGTTCCTTTGCTAACATATGGAGGCTTGAAGAATTTCACAATGCCATACAAGTTCACTATAGTCCCATCTTTAAGATGATTCAGGGGAGTATACACATATTTTGGAGCAACAGACTGAAACAACATGATACAATTAGGGAACAGAAGAAAAAAATATTCAAACTTTCATACAGAACTTTGTCTTTTAACATCATTCATCTTCAGCATGTTTATTTCATCTTAAAAAAAGAAATAAAGATTACCTATTTCTTCGTATCTTATTCACTTTAGACTCAAAAAGCACAAAAGATTTTTAATTTCTTTTAGTGACTGCTTCTTTCTTCAAATAATCCAACCAGTTAATCCAAGTAAGTTTCAATATGTGAACCAGGTAAGTAAAAGTCATTACAACAAAGAACAATGAAAGGCAATTTTTTACTGATCCATTTTAACATGTCCATCCAGAGGACTTTTTAAAGCACATACATAAATAGCTTTGTATTTCTGCTTGACAGTGTCACGGCACAGAATCACTGTCTTGGACTGGCAGGGAGGTCACCTCTCCCAGCCGCTATGCACATCTTCTAAATAAAATACCAGAATTGCTGGAGGATGAAAGAAATTAAGAACTACTTTCTACAGTTTCAGGACTATTTCTCATCTTAAGGTTTAAATATATGCTGATTTGACTTATTTAAAAAATACGAGTTCTGTCAAATTGATTGATAACTGTGGTTTTCAAGTACTATACTGAAAAAATGGAAATGTAAATAAAAATAATATGAAAACAAACTGCATTACCATTGGTACTTCATCTTTAACATCAGGATAAAGAACACTAAAATTTCATAAACCAGTTCCTCTGCCTTTAAAATACTATTTCCTGTAGAATTTTAATTTAGACACATAAAGGCATGTTCCAAGCAGTAATCAAAACAAATGTTAAGATCAGTACCTGAACTCTGATTTTAAAACAAAGTTTCATATTTCCTTTTTTTTTCAACAGCACAAGCATACAATTCTATTTAGACCAATAGTTATCTTTCTAGTTCCAAGTTCCTAAACCAACATGAAGTCTGTCTGGAGATAGCGATGGGAACTATACTACAAGTATTGAAAATGTACTACTTTTTTCGTATTTTATTTTGTGTTCCAGGTATATTCTTTGCAAAAATAAAAACTAAATGATTGCTGGGATAAGAGCATGGAAGCAAATCAAACAGGAACAAAAACGTTCTTATTTACATGCAGTTAATCTCATGTGATTTAAAAACATCCCAAATGCAAACTCACCACAGATGCAGTTTCTGAAGGAGCAGTTGTTCCTGGTTTAGTGTAAATCTGTGGAGAAAAAAAAACCCAAACTTTCTGATTACAAAATTGAAGGCACTGCAAATGTATAACAACATTTGATAACTTAAAAGTTAATACAACACTATTTTTGTTATATGAATCACCTCTGAATCTAGTAAAGTTTTAGCTACAGAAGAAAGTAATATTTACTGCAATTCACTCAGACAAAAGCTTCTTCAAAAAAATACACACATTTTTAGAAGTTACTTAGTTGAATATGTTAGGTTACATAATAGAGTAGCATTTGAAAGTTGGAGGCTACAAATTTAAAACAGCACTTGCTTAACATACACTTTAAGTGGGTTTAGGTTTTGTACATAAACATGTACGTACATGTCAGTGCTTAGAGCAGATCTATTCTCAGCTACTTGTTACTTTCCTTTGGGGGAAAAAATTCACCAGAATGGGATCAATTTTATTTAAAGATAGTTCCTAAGCCTTTTGAGCCTTACTTATTAGTCAGACTTATCTTCAATGTAAGGTGTTTTAAAGAACTAATAGTGGTGATTTGATGAGAAGCCAACACACCCCCACTCTCTGTGAGGAACATGGGGCTCAGCCGCCATCCCGAGGCCACAGCCCAGCCTGGCTGCTGGACAGAGGGCCCCAGGTCACAGCTGTGCACTGCCTCAGCACGCCTGGCTCCGGCTGGGGAGCTGCTTTTGCTCTCCACCTCAGCTGCATTCCTGAAGCTGATTTTACTTTTAAACAGACAAGTGAAAAGCTGTGATTGAGACGGGGAAGCACGCACAAAGTCTGCTCATTTGTATTAATGTGAAGCATCCAATGCATGTGTCACTAAACAAAGTGCCACAAGCTCCATTCTGTGGTCAATGATGAGATAAACACCTCAGCACAACCCAGGCATTCAGGGAGCTCCACAGTGTCTTTGGGATTAGACTGTATGTCATGAAGTCTGCCAATACTCAGCTGAAGGCCTCGTGTAGTTCCTAAAACTTAGGCACTTTTAGTTTAGACGCACCTATTCTGACTCAGGGCAGTTTTGGTATCTGTGATCTTCAATGAAACATTTCTACCTATGTATCATCATCATCACCAACAGATAATGGGATGTCATGAAACAGTGTGCACTATCATTTCAAGTAATTTTGTTTCTTGCTGAGCTATGTGCCAAGTTTTAGTTACCTACAGAGCTCAATTCTAAGCAAAACTGCCTTTCTGAAATTAAACAAAAAAAGTATTTTTACTTAAATTTACGATTTAAATAGACAAGAACTATACAGATAAAAATAAACAGCACTGATAGAAGAATAGTAAAAAAAAAAACCCAATATTTTACTCAGGACAAAATGAAACAATTCTCTTTATAAAATTTAGATTATAGCAATTCATGTATTTATAAGGCAACAATTCATGATTTGACTTAAAAGCAGAACAAACTCATTGACCAGAGAAAACTAAAAATTACAGACCTGAAACCACTCTTGCACCCTCTACCTTGTCTGCATTATTGAAATGTGTTATGCGCAAGAGTAGTTTAAATAGCTCTAGGAATCTATCTAAAGTCAACTAAAGTCAAATTCTTGCACCCGGCAAATAACAATTTACCTGGAAAATAATTAGGTTAGGGTTATTATAAAATTACATGTGCACCCACACAAATGTGTCTTGTTTCCTGATGAACAAGGTAAAATAATCTGTAGCATTTCAATTTCTAATAGATTTTATTGATTTTTTTCTATTATAAAGCAAAATGTTAAAGTAAGTACTTTGGAAATAAACAAAAACCAGAAAAAGTTGGGTAAGCACATACATAAATGGCTGATCCAGCTTCTTCAGAAACTTCCAGGTGACAACCATGTCTACCATCCTCTCCCACTGTAGGCAATTTTATCACCTTAAATCCTGCAACTATGAAGGTTTCCTATGGGGACAGAGCAATAAACAGAAAATTACAGAGACTCTAAAACACACTCTATTTTAAGAGTCTATGATGTGAAATTTCACCCTAAAATCTCAAGACATTTAAGAAACAAAAATCTTGAACAAATTGTAAAAAATGCCTTTAAGTTTCCCAAATTAGTTCTTCTGCCCATGGAATTTATATTTACAACAAACGCCAGAAAGCCTTTTTTCTTCTAAATTCTGCTAAAATTTTCACACTTTTGATGCTACTGTAACAGAGTGCTATTTTTGACAAAGCCTAGGGAGGAAGATTCACACTGAATAAGGCAAAAGAAACATTCCTCCT
This sequence comes from Vireo altiloquus, assembly GCA_013396875.1. NCBI lineage: Eukaryota > Metazoa > Chordata > Aves > Passeriformes > Vireonidae > Vireo > Vireo altiloquus. Next base: position 1,092,763 of record VZRF01001862.1, read on the forward strand.
CAGTCTAAAGACTGACTCCTTTCTGATTAGCTTAACTAAAGTAGAAAAGAAATCACACATCAGATAAGCAACGATAAAACATTCTTGGAGCTTCTTTCTCATTGAATTACAGCTGCACTTTTAAGAAACTCTCCTATAAACTCTGTTTTGGATGAATCAACAGCCTCCTTAAGGGTTAAATAGGTAGGCCAATCAACAGGTAGGTTTCTGGTAGCAAAAGAGACATTACAAACTTCTCTGGCATCACTCCTGAGATTCTGGCACAGAAAGCAATTGTAACTCTATTTTCACTTCGGTACAAAGTTCCTCAGACACCACAAAATGAACAAGAAAAAGAGGATTTAAAGGGTTTATTATTGAAGTCCCAGCAGCAGCTTATGTTTTTAGCAGCAAGCTCACCAAATTAAAAAAAAAAAAGAAAATAGAAAATACATTAAATACCTTGAGGTAATCAGAGATGATTAAAAAAAGCCATCTGATACAATGTAAAGCTCCTTATAATCAGCTCCCTTGTTATCAGAACTGTATAGCAAGGCTGATGCCAGTGTGCTCCATTCCAATAAATGTATTAGACTTGGAATCCTCTTTCTATTCAAGCTTCTACCAAAAGCACTTCCATAAACCTTAACTGAATAACTTTTATTCATATGCTTATTTGATTACTACAAATGAAATAGTTTTCTGATTAAAGTTGACAGTTTTAACCATATATTGCACTATGACAGCACATTTTTTGCTATTTCAGCAATCTGACAATGCTACTCTAAATGATTTAAGATCTAAAACCTTACTGTTTTGTGCAAGAAAGGCTGCTAGATTAAGTGACAGTGATATATGTAGTTATTAAAACATTGGGGGAAAAATTTCTGTAGAAAACTTAAATTAATTAGACAGTTTAATTCACAATTAAACTACCTAGGGCATGGTGATTTTTAGATAGTGTCACAAATGGGAATACAATGTACACTTTGACTAAAAAGTAATATATAAGTCACCTATAAGTAAGCCATACTCAAAGCTAAGTTAAAATGTGTCAAAACAATTAGAACACTCACTATTCCTTGCACCTCTAACATACTGTCCTCCTAACATGAAAGTTGTTTCATTCTTTCTAGAAACACACAAATATAAACTTCAGGAGACTCCATTAATTTTACCAAAATCAGGTGTTAGTATGTATATTTCCTTTCACTGTTAGCTGATCCTATCCAGAATGTTCCTTCAACAGCAAATTCAACCTTCATCTAAAAAGCTATGCTTTGCTTATACATTATTCCCATTTCAGCATTCTTTTAGAATGTAGGCTGCACAAGATTCTGGGATGTGGTTGCTGAGTCAGGATTGGAGGTCTGTACAGGTGACTCCTCGTGTCTTGCTCTCCTCTGTCAGAAGAAACTTCAGAATTACAAAGACTCAGCCTTTTAACAGGCTGATAATAAATGAAAAAATTGTTGATTAATATTAGGTCACTAGTGATTACTCTCCTGTAACACATTTGCCATATGTAGCACTACATTAAAAAAACCAAACTGTGAAAGGACTGCAATTTCCATCAGGAAAAGACCGCATTAACCTCAAAAACTAGTTCTACAGGTAGAAAGAACAGATATATTCTCACTTTTTTACAAATTCACAGTTAACTTTTGACAGGTTGTGACTTGGATTTTCTAAACATAATATTTGCACAGTGCTTTGAAATTTAATGTTATATTAGTTTTCAAAATAGATTAGTTTCCGTTTCACCTTTAGCTAAGAAGATCTCGTAACTGGCTTGAGAGTCAAAGCTATTTAGATAAATTGGTGGATTTTCATGTCAACAGAAATGTACTGTGTATACAAACTATCAGACATTTTTAAGACCACACATTTTTAAATGGTAAAAAATTCTATTTCCCTAATTCAAAAAGTGTGATATACAGGAAAGACAGTATTTTTCCTGAGGGTTATTTTGTTACAGAACGAGAAGACTCTCTGGAGACAACATGGCTACTCACATTTTAGGAAATTGCCAACTGCTCCCCTTGGCTACTTAGCTAAAGTTCTTACACTATGCCAAGAATGATATGGAAACTAAAAAATACTAAAATCTGAAATAGTATGCAGCAAATAAACAGTACTGGACCTTAATGAAGTAATTCTTTAATGGCTAAAAAATTGGGTTTTTATCAAACTCTGCTAGCTTCAGAAATCATTGTTTTCTCATAATCATATTATTCCAAACTTAAAATCTCATTTGAGACATGAGGTGAGCACCATGAAGGTTCAGTTCACTGGGGAAGAACAAACTGGGTTTTTAGTGCACTCTGGCTGTCTAAAGGTTGTTGCCTGTGGGTTGTAGTTTCCTACTCAGCTCTTTAGTACTGATCTTTTTATCTTCGAATTGCTGCTCAGTGCCTTGTTCAATATTTGTATTTTTATCAGGACAATACTGATTTGTTCACTGAATTTAAAAAGATTCTGCAGCTTGCATATTTAGCAAATTAGTTCAGGAACTTCCAACCCTGACTTCCCTGTCAAAATTCCATGGAATTGAGAAATCTGTATAAAGACCGTAATTTGCCCAGAGAAGCTGTGGATGTTCCATCATTGGAAGTGTCCAAAGTCTGGCTGGGCAGGGTTTTGGAGCAATCTAATGTAGTGAAATACGTCCCTACCCATGGCAGGGGGGTTATAACTAGCTCATCTTTAAAGGTGCCTTCCAGCCCAAACCATTCTATGATTTAGTGTGAATGTGTATCACAAATTAAAAAGCACTATCATGAGCTCATAATGTATCATACACTAATCTGAATTTGATATTTGGCTAATATTGAAATGTCAGTAAACTGACAGGCAATCTTATTAAAACACTGTGGTAATTGTTTTTATCTTGTTTTCCTTTAGAGGCAACACGGTGTCTCACAAACTCACAGGCTGACTTGTCTTTTACCTGGAGCTAATCAAACCAAGCTGCTATCTCTGATAAAGCAAGACACCAGCCCCAAGCCAATAAAAAACCCCTGCATGCGTAGTTTTGAAATTTTTTTTAAATTCTTTTGTGTAACTGTCTTTGAAATGAATTTAATTTTAAAATTATCTTATCAGACAGCAAAACATTCAAAATATGGATATAAATGGGTGACTTCTCTATTATCCATATTCATGATCATTTGTTTGCATGGTAAACAGCACTGATAAAAAGAATTACTTTAACTCAGTATTAGTGTGAAAAAGAATTTACATAAGCAAATACTTTTTTTTGTTCTATTTCATATTTATAGATTTGAAGGGACAGAACAGACTATTTTTAATTTTAGGGATAGGCAGACTAAGACAAGACAAGAAGTCAACATACATCTGTAAAAAACAATTCCTAAAACAAGAATATATTTGTATATATGTTTTGGTGGTTTTTTTTACCCCACGGCGTATAATTTTTGCACAATCCTCTGCCATTTTTCCATATATTAAAACATTGATGCTGTTGCTCTCAGAACACAAGTTATCCGAATCTAGAGGGAAAAAAAGCAAAAGTTATTCCAATCACTATACCTTCTCCAAAACAAAACAGCAATGAAAAGAGATTTGCAAAACAAGTTGGTCTGTCTACAGAGTCTAACACTTTTTGATTAATATACAAACAGAAAACATGCTAACTACAGGTATATTGCTCAGAATATTCCTCCTAAGAGGACCATTTAAAATGTGCATGTTGTACACCAGTGTACCATTAAACAGGAATGAAAAAGATTTCCACTTGGATAATTCAATGCATAAGTGTTAGAGAAGCAATATTATTCAGTCACATTAACACAGATCCTATTGTAGAATTTATTATAAACTGAAGATGTTCTAGGACATAGACATATTAATTAATAGCCTTCCAGGAGGACTGAAGCAGAAATCACATCGTTATTTTAAGAGTTTTCTACCTTTTACTGTTTCAGAAACAACATTAATGATTTAGGTGTGCAAACTTAAGTTTCCACGTACTGTGCATAATGTGCACAAACTCTCTCCTTTCCTGAGCAGTCACTGAAACCAGTAAGACTCAGGGAGGTTAAGCACCTCTCTGAGAACCCTGAAGCCAGTGAGGAGACTGACTAAGGCCACATCAGCTTCATCCACCTCTGCTAACAACAGCCACAAGCAGCATCACCAGGCAGGACCTGCACACCCCAGACCTGCTGCTCAGGCACAGAAGTCAGGAGGATCAGAGGGAGCACCTCATGATTCTCTAGCCACTGTAAGGAATAAGCTGAGAATGAAATGGAAGGAAATGGAAAGTTCTTTGAATCCAACAGATTCCTGACAAATTACCTCCTCTACCTTCCTGACTGGAGGGGGTGATAAGCTTAAACAGAACATATTCTTTTTTTGTATTATTCATTACATGATAAACAACTTAGGCCTTTCAAAGTGCTAATCTAGCTACTGATATTCAAATACTCGAGCAGTCAATTGAAACTTCCTTTTTAAAAATGCTTAAATTAAAACAGAATGAAAGACAAATATTTTGCTGTGAATCAAAATACTGACCTGTATTAAATGTGTCCTTACATAGTATATGCTATATATATTATGTGGTAATGATTATGTGTGCAATTTTCTTAGTCCTTCTTATGATAAGCAGTTTGAAAATACACTATTAAAGCTATACATACAGCTAATACATTTCCAGGACAGTATTTTAAAAAATCATGCAACAAGAAGTCTACTGAAATATAAAGACTTGCCATGGCCCAGCTTGGGAGCAAGCTGGAAACTGTCATGAAGTGCAGAGTTCTGTGTTTCAGTTAAGATGCAGTTTAAACTTCTGTACTCCAGTTGCCATGGTTACCCTTCCCAAATTCGGTTCCTTCCCTCTGCATTGGCTCATCCCATTCCCTCGCCCCTGGGCCGAGATCCCTCCCCACTCTTCACCCATTCCTCCACCCCCTCGGTGGAGAGCCCTTCTCACTCTCCCCAAGGCACACCCTTCCCTGTGGAAACTTCTGCCCCACTTGGTGTGTCGCTGGTCCCTGTCCCTTAAATCCTCCTGTTACTTCATGGTTGGCTGTAATGTCCTAACTCCTCCCAAGAACCACCCCTTCACCCTTCCCCGATTGGTCCCTGGGTTTTTCCCGCACCTACTATAAAACCCTCTGCGCACTCCACTTATCTCTCTTTTGTTCCTGGACCCAGACCNCTGTCATGAAGTGCAGAGTTCTGTGTTTCAGTTAAGATGCAGTTTAAACTTCTGTACTCCAGTTGCCATGGTTACCCTTCCCAAATTCGGTTCCTTCCCTCTGCATTGGCTCATCCCATTCCCTCGCCCCTGGGCCGAGATCCCTCCCCACTCTTCACCCATTCCTCCACCCCCTCGGTGGAGAGCCCTTCTCACTCTCCCCAAGGCACACCCTTCCCTGTGGAAACTTCTGCCCCACTTGGTGTGTCGCTGGTCCCTGTCCCTTAAATCCTCCTGTTACTTCATGGTTGGCTGTAATGTCCTAACTCCTCCCAAGAACCACCCCTTCACCCTTCCCCGATTGGTCCCTGGGTTTTTCCCGCACCTACTATAAAACCCTCTGCGCACTCCACTTATCTCTCTTTTGTTCCTGGACCCAGACCTGCTTAATAGAGAGACCTCTCCAGTGTCCTTACTTGTGCGGCCGCTTTGTACCATGGGGTAGCAGAGTGCCACCCAAGAGGAGACCACGAGGCACACAAGCTGCAGCAAGCCACCGGGACATATGCAGTGGGCCTCGGGCAGGCCCTACTGCTTCAAAGACTGTTTAGTTTCCATTAACTTACTTGGCATAAGTTTATCTTAAACTTTTTTTTTTTAGAAAATGAACAGCTTTAGAGATTATTTTAAATCTAACATTCTACTGAACACTATACAAAAGCAGGTACTACTGACGTAGTACGATACATTTAAAAGTTATACTTAAATGTAGTACCTTGAAGAACAATCTTGAAAAAGTCTGTTCCATCGCTGAGTTTTGTTAATGGGTAGGAAAGAGTAACTACTCCCTAAAAAAAGCAAAAAATAAATGTGGTGAACTAAGACTCCATGCCTCTAAGTTACTGAAATACTGATAATAGCAGAAACATCTGTAAGCTAAAAAAGTCATAATTTAAGGAATAAGTGCTAATTGCCATCTAAATTCTTAACAAAAAAAACCCCACAGGTGCTACAGACAGCACTGAAAAGCAACATTCTTGAAATCTAACCAAGGAAGTATTACTACATGTCAACTACTTAGATGGTACTGACTAGATGATAAGCTTATATTAAACAATACAGTAGCTATGGAACTATACATGTAACTTTTATTAGTTACAGAAACAGCATAAAAGATGATAGTTTTAGCACAAAACCTGAAAGGCATCTAAAGAGGTAGTGATCAAAATCTGAAAAGATAAGCAATTTCTTCAAAAATATCGGCAAAGGATTACAACATAAATATGAGAACAAAATCACAGTCAAGATATAACAGATGCATATGAAGATAAATAATCTTCTGGGAAAAAAAATACAGCTGTGAGAAGAGTATTACAAAGTTTTGCCACTGTAGTGTCCCAATTACTTGGCAATAATACAAATGCTCTAAAAGCAGCTATGATTTAACAATTAATTAAAAATACTCTTTTTATTGCGATGCTGAAGTTACAGTGAAGCAAAAATTAGCACCTTCAGTGATCTCTTCGTTCATCTCTTTGGAACAAACACATCTAGTTAGAACAATGTTTTCATCAACAGTACCAAACATGTCAGTCAAGTCACAGTATGGCAGGTAAAGCACTGTGTCCTTCTCAATGATAAAACCACAAAAACTGGTTCAATAAAGAAAAATAAAAATACTGAAAACAGACTCTGTATAATGCTTAAAAAAACTACACAAAGCACAAAAATAGACTAAGAATTTTCTTGTTAAAAAAGTGCAGGGCAATCTGTCTATAAATGCAACATTAGGAGGACAGTCAGGTAAATCATAGTGATTTTACAGTACCCATATTCAGTGGTAAGCTGGACTTAAATGGTAGCAAATGCTTCTTAAACTAAATCAGGATAAAATATGCAGCAGTGATTGTTACTCCAGAGGCCCTTCAGAGTAAAATTTGTCCTACAACACACTAACTGAGAAGTAATCCAAATCAAATTCAACAAGATTTTACTATCTATTTTATAAAGAAATAATACAACTCCACAAAACCTCAACATTATTTGCAGATGCTGATTTCCAAAATAATTTGATAATTAGGTCTCCTTACAAAACTTATTAGTCCTCTCTGTGAAAAGTAGGAACTTAGCTGTCAAAACCAAAAAGGTTTCTCACTTGTTTTCAAAATTACAACTTTGTTAAAAAATGCACTTTTTATATATATATACACACACACACATATATACATATATATAATTATTCTTGCTGAGATTGTTTCATTTATTACAAGAAAAACTCTATAGTCTTTTATTTACCTGTGAGTACAATTCAAGACCGTCACCTCAGAACACTCAACATTTACATATATATTTTTTTCTTAGCAGGAAATTTCAATCTGCACCAGCACACTATTTAAAAGTGGAATACACTGATATGATAGTGACTGCTTTTTGACCATCTTTACTTTTTATCTTTCTTCTTACATCCCAGTATCTTCCAAAGAATTTTCAAATTCTGGGACCACATTCTTTGCTGTAATGGTTTGGCCCCTGCACTTTCCTTTGTATCCCAAACACCTGAACTATAGTACTCTTCCCCAGCTAGTACCCCCTTCCTCATACTGCCCATTCCTTTCTCCACATGCCTGGAACTCTTGGGCTCCAAACTTCAAAAGAACCTAGCTTAGCAAAACTTGCTCAAATTGACTCTTTCCTCACAAATCCTGCACTGCTTATTGAGTTCAGAAGCAAGCTTCTTCCAAAACCCTCCACAATCCACATGCCACTAAATTCACTCTCAAACAACATACAGTTCTTCAAGTGCATATGTCTCCTTCCTCATAAGGCCTCGCTCCCTCAGTTTGGTTCTACAGCTGATTTGGCAGCTGATTTTCAGGTTTGCTTCAAATTTGCCACAGCAAATCCAGAGAATGATGAACTATTGGGAGACAGCATCATGTCTAGTTAACAGACATGATGACTGAGGAGGTACAAACATTGCTTGTGCTGTTTTTCCACAAATTTGAAACTTGGATTTTTCAAAGAGATGCCAAGAAGATGAAAACATGCAGAAGAATGAAAAGACTGAGGCACACAAGTCAGACAGAAGCATCCCAAATGTTTTTTTGTTGCTTTTCCCAGAATACATTTCATAAAAATCCTCCTCTACCCTTCCTTCCTTGTCAAAGCAGGACCTTATCCCTATTTTGGCAGGTCTACAGTGACCACTAAGATGATAACCTAACATTAGTGCATTCTAAGGTTCACATCAAGCTCAGCCTGCAGAACTGGATTTTCCTACACATTTAATGGTGCATTAGCACCAGCTTTATCAGCTCTCCAGTTGTGCTGTTTTTATGCCAAGCTGTTTTAGGCACCTACTAATCCATGTCACCAGCAGCATGAAGTTCTCTTAACATAAGGCAGAAGTCTGAGAAAGACATTCTGCACACTTTCCGTTTCAGAATCAGCTATAGCAATGCATGCTTCAGTTCTATGTCTGGTAATAATTGCTCTGCTTTCCTAATGGAAACATTTATTTTGGCAGAAAAATTTTCTAACTTATAATCCATTTTTGTCTCCTTCACCACTTCCTTCTGAACAAGAATCCCTGTTCTTTCATGTCAGGCCTGCTTGCAGACATAGCTCTTCAAAGCAGGAAAGTCCATTTTTCCTGCAGGTGAACAGGGACAAGAAACTACACCCCAAGGAATAAACCCCGTTTGCTAGCAGCAGTGGTTATTGATGTTTCCATTTGTTCCTTTACAAGACCTAAGGGAGGCCGGATCATTCTCATCAAATCACCTCTTGCACCACTCAACTGCTGCCTGATTCCAAACAGGGCAGTTTTGTTCCTTTGCTACACCGAAGTGCACCACACTCCGGGCATCATTTTGACACCACAATGAACCAGTGCAGAGTGAGAGCAGCAGAAAATTATCCTCTCTCCAGCAATACGGATGGCCTTCTGCCAGTTTCCTTCTCATGAATGGACTCAATCACAGGGTCACATAAGCACTAGAGTTGGAACTGAGAATATACAGCTGTGGAAGCAAAAATGAGGTTTTTTGGATACAGAAAAACATTAGATCAGTTCAGCTCATATTTTTAAAATATTTGTGCCATTTTTTGAAGGATTCAAGACAACTTAGGTTTTGTACAGAATCAGCTTGCCTTAATTTTTTTCATTAACAGGCTGAGAGAAAGCCTGGGTTAATACTGATTTCCTGACATAAGCATCAGGGATGCCTAAAACAATTCTCAGAGCCACACACAAAAAAATTTAAACAGGATAAAAAACACACTGAAGAACTGACACTGCATTTTACGGAGAATACTTGTTTTAGGCATGAGACACTGCATTTCACTAGTACAGCAGGACTGTACTTCCAATCCAAAATATATTTGGGATTATTGTCAAATATAAGTGCACACCTGGTAATGACAATGATAAAAAAACCTAATTGTGTCTTGATGCTAGTAGTTGCTACAAACAACACTTTTCATAAAACTGGATATTACATTGTTTCATACAAAGTAAGAACTATTTTAGAAGTCATTACTCTGAAATCTGATGTTTAACAAGATTGAGGAGTTTATTACTATTTTTTTAAAACAAAATACCAATCCAAATCCCTCCATTTTCAGCACAGCATTTGGCATATTAATCTGTTTTTAAACTGCACCGCAGCCTATAAACTCTGAAAAGAGAAACTCCTAAAAAATTTTAGTCTGATAACACAAGAGAAATGGGCAGGACTGTGAATCAATGAAGGAAATAGCAACATGCAGTGAAGTTCAACAAGGTCATAATTTTCCACTGCCTAAAGATTTGCAACAGATCAACACAAAGATACACAGTTGCAGAAAGTCACCACCTGAGCTGGAATACAGAAGCGCCTTGCCAATATAACAGGAGCTATTTCAATGGAAGATGAATTTTTTTACTGGTCAGTTTACCTGAATGTATTTGTTGGCATGATCACATCCTTCTCGCAAATGTTGCAAATTCTCCTTCTGTAAATGACTTGGTAGTGGGGTCTCAGACTGCCCTTTAATAATCTTCAGCAACTGAACAGGCATAGCTGCTTTATCTAAACAAAAATCATAAAAAGAGTCCTGAAGCGCTTAATTTTGTTCAAATTAAGAGTTACTAGAAGTTGCATCTTAACTCAGAATGGGAATATTTACCTATTTCATAACAAGACAGTTTAATAATATAAGACGAAGAATTTTCAGAGGGATTGGCCTCATCTTTTAGTACCATAAGTAGCAAGAAGAAAGCAACATTTCCTTAGCAACAGACAGCCATCCAAATTACTTGATTTTTCAAACATTCCAAAATACCATAAATGGCAATAAAATATTACTTTACCTATAAATAAATAGAAATACATATAAATACAAAGGGTAATGCAAACAATGTTAATATCTTATGTACATAAATGCAGATAAAAACCACACAAAGCCTTTGAATGACTCCTTCCCCAGCACAAGGTCATGGACAGTCTCCATATTCAGTTTTTTCCGTATAAGAAAATTTGACTGCAAGAAATTAAAACATCTGTGATTTTAACTTAAAATGAACAAAAGATGCTTATGTACTGACTGAAAAATTTTCATCAATGAATCAAGTAATGAAAAAATAATAAAGAAAATAAGATGGGTATCTACAGATGCTAAGCATGGAAGGCACTGGGAACAAGCTAAGAAATGTATGACTGTGTCATCTATGGTCTGCCCTCACTGTGCTAAAAGTCAATGAAATAAATTATTAGTGATAGTGTTATAATGCTCAGAATAGGGGAGAGGAAGAGCAGTCCACTGTAGCAAAGTTACACCTAAGAGAAATAGAAAAAAGTGATATAGCAAAAAGTAGTTATCACAGTATTTTCTCATTACACTGTCATCTCATTTCTTCTGGGGATATCTTTGTCTTTGCTGTAAAATTTTTATTTCAAGTGGGTAGCTACAGAAAAGCCACAACATTATCAATCTTCTGTTTTCAGTAAATTTTAATGAACTAAGCAAAAAATGCTTTCTGTATTCTGAAAACCCAGGTGGCAGCATTATAGCCACAGTCCTAATTTCAAAGTATTTTAGCAACTTTTACATGATAGTAAAGAACAAGGAAAGTATTTCCTATAGTTTTGAATGGACACAAAAATTTGGTATCATACTCAGTAAAAACTACATTTCAGTTACAGTTCAAAAGAGCTTTTTCAGTGCTAAGCAGATTGAATTCCTACAAAATATTCAGCTATAATGAAATGGAATTGGGAAATTGTTGCAAAATGGAAAGACCCCTGGATCCTAAGTTATAAACGTAAGTCAACAACATATAGGTGCAGACAACATTACAGAGATTCTTTAAAAAAGTACCTTATTCTTCAGAAAAATCAAAAATCCACCTTGTTGTTACTCCAGTATCCACAGCTACCAGACTTCACTAATAACTCATGACTATTTCTCTTGTTGTGAGCAACCCTTCTTTCTCCTTCCCCATTTTCCAGGAAACTCCCCAGTGCTGTTACTCGTGTCTAATAGATATAAGCAAGAAGTCACAGCCACTCATGAGATATCAATAAAACACTTTGGTCTGAGGACATCTCAGCTGCAATGGCTACACATAGAATGTCTGGCTTTTTTTTTCCTAGCTTCCAAAGGAGGCAGAAATGAAGCACTATGAACTGACTGCAATCCCCATTCTCTTGTCTGCTGCACTGCTCAGGGGGAGAAGCTGAGAAACTGGAAGTGGAGCTAAGTCCAGAAAATAGGAGAGGTGGGAGAAAGGTCTTTAGATTTGTTCTTTTTTGTCATTAACCTACACTGATTTGATGACTAATAAGTTAAATTCCTTTGTTTGAGTCTCTTTTGTCCACATAAATTGTGAGTGACCTCTCTGTCTCAACCTGCAAGGCTTTAGTTGTATTTTCCCTTCCCTGTCCCCCTGAGGGGAATGTTAAGAGTGGCTTTGGTGAGCGCCTGGCTTCCAGCCAGGGTCAAGCTATGACAGCACAGAGCTGGGAGGTACAGTACCAGACAGGTTTCCATTCCTGCTTGAGCTGAAGGAGAAGTAAAAAGCCTGCTACAAAGGTGCAGATGCTGTTCAATCTCTGTCAACTGCTTTGGCTAGTGAGGTATTAGAATTTCTATAAAATGTTTCTAAATGAGGCTAAAAACAACGCCTTTATCTGTATGTTTTCAAACACAAACCAGGACAGCATTGTCATTAGCTTCCAGGATTTCAAGTCTCTAGTGGAAAGAACAACTAGAAGATTTACACAGCTTTTCAGTTCAAAGTATCTACTTTACACTTTATTCTAGCAGACTGAAAAGCTGATTTATTCCACCTAAGAAGAGTCAACTTCAAAGTTAATCAGCAATATTGATCTTTACCCAGCAACAGTATAATGAGCCAGGAGATATACAACATAACAGATTAACACTTTTTTATGGTGCTTCTCTCTGCTACACTACTTCAGCAATTAAAAATAGATTTTTCTGTTTGGTTTTTTTATTTCCCCATGAAGATGTCTTAACAACAGAGAGCATTTTGTTATAATTCAAATTTATGTAAACAACATTCAAGTAGAAAAACAAGTGGGTTTTTTTTTCCAGATCTTAAACTTCTGTAAAAATAAAACTAAGGTCATGTGTTCTAACTGCCACTAATCTCTGAAGCTCCCAGATTCTTGTTCTCTGTAATTAAAAACCAAAGATATGACTATGCAGCTCTAAGAGTTATATATTTTCCAAAACAAACTGATAGAGCATGGGCTTTCAAAATCTACATAAAGATATTTTTAGTGCTGTCCTTGGTGTTCCTAACTCTCCTGAGGAGCAACTAAGTGAAAATAAGTAAGTCTGTTAAGTACTTTTGTTGCTCTCAAAAGCCTGACTAACACCAACAAGAATCATTCCAACTTGAGCCTAAGTTGGAATGTAAATGTATATGGTGTAAACAGAGCTGTTCATAAGGATGGATATGGAAAAATAAAAGCTAAACAAAACCAACAGACTGCAAGAAAGGCAAACAGAATCATGGGACACTCCTTGAAGAGAAGGGAGACACAACACACACACACACAGCAGAAGGAAGAAGCCTGTGAACTACAAATACCTTTTGCCTTCCAGAAATTAAAGTGACAAAAAATAGGAGAATGAACAACCAAACAGCTTAAAAACTTCAACAACGAACTATATGAAAGGATGTAGATTGTTTAAAGTAGACTATACACCATATATAGAATGTAACCCACAATTTAACACCCCCAAAGAGAATGTGATATGCATCACCCAAGTGAAATGTAACACTGAGGATGGCTGTGGTCTTAACTCTTTTGTGCTGCTCTGCCCTATCCTTGACATTCTGCCCACTAATTTTATAGACCTTATATTTCTGACAGTGGAACAATCTACCTCAACACAATTCCTCTGCAGTCCCTCGTTTTTCTTCCACGAACTAAGGGAGATATTAGCTTTGGAGCAGAAAAATAAAGAAAACACAAGAAGTGAGAGGCAAACTGGAATATTCTCTACAACCAAGAAATACTTCAGTCATACACAAAAATTACATGAAGAGGATAATGTCATTTTGGGAAAAGGATGCTGCAGCAGTCAAAGTCATGAAGAGATTCCTTATCTATCAAAGCAGCTGCTACTTGCAGAGAGACAAAACTCATTTTCCAAATCAGAGAATAAAACACATGACTGTGTAGACTTCTGGAGAAAACCCCACTAAAGTTTCATGAAGAATGAAGGAATAGCCAAGAGCATCAGCGTCTTATTGAAGTGGTCAGTCACACTGGCAGTGACCTGAAGCCCTTGTAAACACAAATACTAGTCAGTGCAATACTTGGGCAAATTGTACAAGTTTAAACAATTATGAAATAGGTAATGCTTCATTATAAAAGCACACACATGGGTAGACACGGCCATACACTCCTACTATATTTTGTGCAAAATTTTATCTTAAAAATGAACATTTCTGGCTTGAATAGAATAGGCAGTACAGAACTAATGCAAACCCAACCTGCCGTCACAAGAGAAAGCTTTTGTCATACAGCAGTCTTAATGAAATCACAAGGATCACCAGTGAACAAAGTGCGTAGAAGTTTTGCAAAAGTCTATTATTTCCTTGAGAATTCTCACGAATTCATCATGTCAGGTTAACTAAAACAGAAGAAGTCAAGTCACTAAGTGTGACATCTTATTCCCTTACCTGCAAGGCTTCAGCACGCTCTTGCTGCAGATCTTCAGGCACTTATCTTTTTTACGGTGTATGTTCTAGGCTATTCTTACTTTTGATTACACAGGTGATACTTAGTTTCATTAGAATACAACTACGTTTCTTAAGCAAACAAAATTTCCTTTATTTCAGATTAAAATTTACTCATCTGACATTGTGCAAAAGAGACCACAGTCAAACCTGTGGAAATTACCTGGGGAAAAGGGATTCCTACACAGGCATTATTATCTCAACAGTACTTCAGCTCTAGAAAGCAGCAACCTACTGCAAAGCGGAGGCCTCAGGACAGAGCGACACTACAGATCACACTTCACACGGTATGAACTAATCACTTCAGAAAGTCAGTCCACTAGTTGCAAGAAGCCGAGATCTTTAAAACCAAGACCTGAGATGCATCAGCGCAGGCGTATAACCAACAGAAGTCCCCCTTCGGTTTACTCAGTGCCCGGAAAGAAACTTCCAAACCCGTGGGGCGCTGTGCGGGGACTCAGTTCCCAGAGCAGAGCCCGAGTGCAGGGCAGCTGCGGGAAGGAGGGGAGGTCTCACAGCGGGAAGCACAGCCAAGCCCTCAGCCCCGCCGGTCCCTGTGTGTCCCGCTCCCGGTGCCGGTCCCGCTCCCGGTGCCGGTCCCGCTCCCGGTGCCGGTCCCGCTCCCTGTCCCTGTCCTGCGCCACTTCCGCCCGCCCTACGCGCCGGCCGCCCACTGCGCATGCTCGGGCGGCGCGCGCACGCGCACCGGCGGCGTCGGGCACCCCTCGTCCTGCAGGGGCAGGGCCGGGAACGGGGATGGACGTGAACGTACTGATGTACTTCTCTTTTCTGCTCTGCTTCTGTCTTTTCGCGTCTGTAAAAGAGCTGTTTAGCAATTAAAATTAGGGTGAAGTGAAATCATGGAAATATTACACATTATAGGTGAATTAAATTAAAATCGTTTGGAAACATCAAGTTGCACTCCCTGAGTAATTTAAATGGTTACTTGAGCTTCACCTCTTACTTCTTTCCTATTTTGCTGCTTCTGTTTCCAGTTACTTTTTCTAAATTTACTATTAAATTCTTTCTATAAGTTAATTTTAAACCTAGAAGAATTGGGTTTTTTTTTTATGTCATGTCCTGTATATAATCAAAAGAGAAAATTTAAGCAGAATTTTGATAAAAGAATAACCCAGTTTTATGTGTCAACAGAACAATAATTGTGTCTACCAGAAATTCAGCCCGAAGCCTGTTTTTCTTTAATTCTGTTTTTGAATGGTAGTCACATTCCTCTTCAGGAGGATGGCACGGGGCGGGGCCGGGCCGGGGGAGAGCGGCGAACACAGAGCGCGGCCTGACTGTGTCCTGGGTGTCCCTGTGCCC
The DNA here is from genome assembly GCA_013396875.1 of Vireo altiloquus. Taxonomy (NCBI): domain Eukaryota; kingdom Metazoa; phylum Chordata; class Aves; order Passeriformes; family Vireonidae; genus Vireo; species Vireo altiloquus. Next base: position 1,108,491 of record VZRF01001862.1, read on the forward strand.
CGGCTGTCCCTGTGTCCCGGCTGTCCGTGTGTCCTGGGTGTCCCTGTGTCCCGGCTGTCCCTGTGTCCTAGGTGTCCCCTGTGTCCCGGCTGTACCTCTGTCCCGGCTCTCCCTGTGTCTTGGGTGTCCCTCTGTCCCGGCTGTCCCTGTGTCTCGGCTGTCCCTCTGTCCCGGCTCTTCCTGTGTCTTGGGTGTCCCTCTGTCCCGGCTGTCCCTGTGTCTCGGCTGTCCCTCTGTCCCGGCTGTCCCCGTGCCCCGTGCCGGTGCATCCCCTCCTGCAGGAGCCGTGCCTGCCCCGTGCCGGGCTCCTCCTGGCCCCACCCGGCTGTTCCCTATCCTCCGCTCCAGCTGCCGGCTGGGAATCTCCCAGCCCCTCGGGAACGGGATGTTCAGTGCCGGCAGGAGCCGGACCGATGTGGGGTAGCCGGTAAAACGTGGATGCCACGGCCGTGTTCAGGCGAAATTAAAAGCTGTCACCCGCAAAAGTTAAATAATACGGGGGGAAAGAACCCCCTGCTGCTTGCTGGTGCCTGTTGTTTAAATGGATTTGGAAACCAGTACTCATCCTTGACAGCGACTTGGGGTCCCTGAGGCTTGCTGATGTTTGGATGCTGCAAGTTGACACATGCCAGGATCCCACTGACACATGCCAAGATCCCATTTGCAGTGCTTGCCAATTCAAAATTACAGCATTCGTGGCTCAGCATTGCAACAGTGACGCTTCTTCCTTTAGAGACTTCAGCTTTCTGTCTCTGGTACCTCAGAGATATGTCTGCTGCCAGTCTGTGCTCTTTCTCTCATTCCTTTTCCATCTCTGCAGTCCTGGATATCTGGGACAGCTTTCCTTTTCTTGGTTCTCATCACTTAGTGATTTTAAAGAAGTCCCACTGAAAATAATTTTCTCCTCTCTCTACCTTCAGATCATTTCATTCACAACCCTCCTCCTGTTTTGGAACTGTTTTAGTTATGTCTCTGGAGTGTTTTATAGTTACACTTAGAATTCAAACCCAATTCAAAAAATGGAAGTTGGATCCATCCATATTCAGGAAGCCTCTGGAGGCACATCTATGCTTTGTACTCATTTTCAGTGTTGACAACCTTTTCTGGAACAGGCTTCTTTTCTTTGATCATCACAGTTCTCAGTAAATTTTAATCCTGTACCTTCCATTGGGTATTAATGTACCATGCTTGATTATGAGCAAAAATATTATTAAGGCCTTGTTATACAGGCGTGATAAAAGTAGCCCACAGTCAGAGCTAAGACAGAGCTGGGAATTTAAGCACAGCTGGTTGTATGGAGGACTAATGATCTGCCGTTTTGAAGAGCCAGCTATAGCAGATAGCCTGAGAAGGTTGCTGTGACTTGCCCTCATCCTTTGTTTCCATCAAAAGATTTTGAGAAATCAACCTTATCTTTAGGCTATTAAGCTCTGTCAAGCGAGCATTTCTGGTGGAATATTGTCTGTCTTCTCTTACGACCTCTATTTTTATATCTTCATTTCGAAAACAATAGTTTTCAATATAGAAAACAATAAGAAAAATTTATCAACAAAAAAAAAGTTGATCAAGTGGTAAAGGATACATTCAGGACTTAAACATTTTTACAGCCTCTTGTCATTAGGTTAAAAAAAATGCATTATTTGAAAGAATGCAATGAGGATACGGTGCTTTAATGCACTGATGCATTTCTCTTTTCTGTTCGGTTTCTTTTTTTAATGTCTGTAAAAGATCTGTTTAGCAATTCAAATTAGAGTGAAATGAAATCATGGAAATCTTATACATTATAGGTGAATTAAATAAAATTCATTTGGAAATATCAAGTTGATCTCCAGAGTAATTTAAATGGTTACTTGATCTTCTCCTCTTACTTCTCTCCTCTTTTGCTACTTCTGTTTTCAGTTACTTTTTCTAAATTTATGACTAAATTCTTTCTATAAATTAATCTTAAACCTAGAAGAATTGGAGTTTTTTATGTCCTGTCCTGTATATAATCAAAAGAGAAAAACTGAGAAGAAGCTGTATATAAGCAGAATTTTGATTTTGATAGAAGAATACCCTGGTTTTATGTTTCAACCAAACAATAATTGGGCCTGCCAGAAATTTAGCCTGAAGTCTGTTTTTCTTTAATTTTAACCTTACTTTGTGGTAGTTATCTTCCCCTTCACTTACTCATTTGAATTCAAGAAATTTTATGAGAAGTTAGATGAATTACATCAGAAGGTGACTTTTAATGTTCCAGTAAGAGTGTGTATTCTCATACTACTTGCAGTAATCTTGAAATGTGCTGCAATTTATATGTATAATAATAGAAAATAGTACCTTTACAGAGGAAAAAAAAATCACCAAAACCAGAATTCTGTACTGTTGATTTAGTTCGTGGCTTTTAAAAAACCATGCTTATGCTACAAAACAAAAAGTTTATCAATAAATACGATGGTAGTGTTATTTCTTGTGCCCATGTTTTGGCATGGGATCCACTTGTAACTTCCACATGCTTGTAACCAGTTGAGGAATCCTTGGAAATCCCCAAATGCAACTGCAATCCTGATCTCACTGAAAATAATAAAAACTTTCCATTCACTTGAGCAAGACCAAAAGGTCATCCTGTGCATCAAAATTGTATTATGTAACATAAGACATTGAATCAAAGCTTTCAGACATAGAAGCCTTATACATTGAATCGATATCTAATCACAGGAGCTTCTGAAGACTATTCTCATTATGAGGCAGGAAACTGGATAAGGGTTTCGGAAAGTAGCCTCGAGCTCATGTTTAAAAAAAAAAAAAGCAACAAAAAAACAACCCCAAAAGCTCTAAAAACCAAAAAAAACACCAAAAAACTGGCAAGTTTTTCAAATATGTTTTTCCAAACACACATTGCAGTGTCAGTCAAGTCCTAACGCAGTATGGAAAATTCTATCTCTTCAATAGAGTTGAAGATATTCAATCTTATTTTCCTCTGATATCTAGTAAACAGTAGCGAAAGAATTGTCCTATAGGAATACAGGCTATCTTCATTAGCAGCTGCCTTGGTATAATGTTTTCCAAGTTCAGCATGAGACATTTCACAGCCTAAATGCAGCTCTTTCTACTATTTTTACTTTGCTTTAATGTTAGCACTTGATGTTTACTTGAACTTTTATGGATACAGGCCAAATTCAGGCAGAGATCCTTTGCAGTACATCTGAAATCATGTGTTTGCTAGAATTGATAGGCTAAGAGAAGTCAAAAATCCAGATTCATTAAAATTACAGAAATTATTACAGTATAAATGTTAAAGAATTTCTAGATGATTTCCAGGAATGAATTTTGACTAATTGCATCTTTATAAAAATAGTTCATGTGCATAAGAAGATATCATAATAAGAAATCATATGACAATAGCATGCTTCTCCCTACAAAGTGCTGTGCTTAAAGGATCTTACTTCTGTAAAGAACAGTCAGATCCATGAGTTTGTGTTGTAGCTGCTGGGAAACTTGAAATGCAGAGACCAGAATGAGAGTATTTTGAAATAAGTATATATAAAATACTAAAATAAGTAATTCTTTGATGTTCATCTTATATTAGTGTTCCATGTGATTGAAGCTCACTTGCTTGGATGTAAAAATAAATAGAGCATATGTTTATAAGTATTTAATGGGTATGTTATGATAATTTAAGAAGAAAGACTTGCAGAGGAGGATAAATCTTATTAGACCAAATGATATAGGTTATGGTTTGTATATGACAGCACGTTATATGATACGTTATACGATAGCATGGAACACTTTCACAGACTATTGCTGATATTTCAATAGCTGAATCACTGAGTAGATTCATGACTAGCTCCCTGATCAGAAGCCAGCTTTAAGTAACTGACTAATGGAATATTGGGTGAAGAAAGACTCATTTTGAGCAGTAGACAATTTGCTTCCATATCTAGGAGACAAGGAAAAAGAAATGGGAGAGGATCCAGAGAAGAGGATTGACTGTAGGCAGGGGAATGAAGAAAGTCACCACTAATATGATCCTGGAGACACATCTGCTAGTGGCAATTCTATAGCTCAGCAACTCTAAAATGTACCTAAAAATCTCCAAGTTTGCTCATAAAAGAAGGTGATATGTGATACATGGAGTCTCTCGCAAAGGATTCTTGTGCCAACTGGCTGCTTCAACACTTATTGTGGTTTTGAGCATTATTAAGATAAATGCTAAGAGAACATAATGAGTTACTACAGTTAGTGCAAATTTTGGAAGCTGACACAAAGCTGTTTGAATTCAGTGTTAGTCTTTCTATTGGTTCCAAAGGTTTCCTGTTTATTGAATCATCACAGATACTGCAGATTAGATTTCTGTTTGCAGACATTAAGCATGCTTCTTTGTTTAAAATGAGACATTTTTCTTTTCTAAATTTTAGGCACTCATTAAGTATGTTTGCTCTGTGATTGTGTTCTTAGCTAATTTTCCTAGCAATAGGATTTTATTTTCTAACAAGGCATCTACCCAAAAGCCTTCTGTAGAAATCAATGATCGAATTTTTTTATCTCTTTGCATAGTAGTTTTTCTGTATTTTAGTTGAAATACTCCCTAGCTCTAAGAATGTTGAAATACTGTTCTTTATTCTAAAGCCTCAGCTGTCGGACTAGCTATAGAAGTTTGTGCTTCTTTCATTGATACTTGTAAGCTTACACTGGCTAAGAAGGCTTCTGTAAAAAACAAATCTGATTTATATAATTTCCCAAAGAGTTGATGTGCTAGTGTGACACATATCCTGGCGGTAAGATAACAAAAAGAAATCACTACACTTCAAAAGCACTGGGTTTTTTCTTTTGTTGGAAACATAGAACTAAAACCAGGGACGTATTATGATATTTTTGTGAGAAAAGTAGAACATTCATAACTACAAGGTAATTAAAAAGAAAGTGGCATCACTGGAGTGTTTAATCTTTTAATGTCAGAGCATTTTTTTGTATATCCATTCATTGCATAGGAATTTCAGTTATGTGTGCTTCAGTTGTAGATAACAGTGGACAGGAATCTAGGCATGTATTTTCAAAAAAGTCATTAAAAGAGCTTATTAAAGGGTGCAATTGTGTGAGTGCAGATAAACAGAACTATTTCTATAAAAGCTATTTTTGTATTACTTGTAAAATAGTAAAGTGTTTCTTCTGTTATTTTCAGTAACTGAATCAAATTCTTTTCTATGACATGTACTAAAACCTGAGATTTTTTTTTCTTTAGAAAATATTATTTAAATGTAATTCTTTATGAACCAGTTTACCTTGAAAATTAAAGTTCTTCCATTTCAAGAAAGAAAGCCTAACTATGATTATTATCACAGGCATCACTTTTCTCACGGTGAAAAGCTATAGATGCCATCATGTACTGAAGTCATTGTGTTTAACAATGTAGTGGTGAACAAAAGAGCCTGTCTTCACCCCACTAGGTTTGTAGTCAAAATACACCTAGCAAATTAAATCGGAGTTAATTTAAAATGTATTGAGCTACTTTGAAACCAAAAAATATATCAAGAAGCTGAAGAAGACTTGAGAAGAGATGTTACTGAGAAGCCTATTCCTATTAAGTTATTTAGCTTTCATTTATGTGATGATGGTGCCAGTTTTCCAGACATCATTGAGTTTTCCAGCCTGGAGAAAACTTTCTGTACATAAAATGAATTATAGTTTATTAAAATACGGACCATTTGGGATACATTAAATACCCCAAAAGCACAAAACTGATTTTTTCTCTTGAAAATCCTTTAGCTATTAGGGCTCATGTGTGAGCCCATAGTACATAGGAGGAGAAGAAGTAATAAGCTTAAATTCTGTAATGAATTATTTGTATTTGATAATAGGACAGACTGATAATTCTGTCTTCATTGACCACAGCAGGATTTTTCAAAAAAAATTTTCTCCCCCGTTTTTACATTTAATTCTCAATTTAGCTTTGCATCAATGTATTTTTTAATAATGCATTTCTTTCGACTTTCAGTAAAAAAAAAACCTAAAAGGAAAATGAAATTAAAATTAAAACTAAGTAAATAGGGGAGGGAAAAAAACTGTAGCTTAAACAGAATGACTTTATCTAGTCGCACTAGTCATGTTCGCCACCCTTCCTGAAGTATTCTGAATGTTTTCTGAGAGGTTCTTAATTGAGGTTTTAACTCAAAGGGCCCTAAGTGCTTTTCAGTACCCTGAAGCTAAAGCATTGGGTGTCCAGTGCTCTTAACCTTTTTAGCTTCAGTGTTCTATGAAAAACTGAACAGAAGTTGCCCTACCAGGAATAACAGACCACCTTATTCAAAAACGTTTATAACTTGGAAGATGTTTGTCTTCAGTCTTCCAAACATTTTTGTCTGTTTATTTTCTTGAGCTAGATGATACTTTTTAAAGCTTCTTTGTTACAGAAAAACAGGAACAGCATTTTCCAAAACATGGTAAACAAATGTTATTTTACATTTGGAAACAGCCAAAATATTCAAAGTGAAGCAAAATAGGCCATTTGTTTTTTCACCAGAACAGAGATGAAAGCCTCCCTTAGCAACTGAATAAGAGGGTAGCACAGGAAAAACTTCTGACCTCTGTATTAGCAACTAACAGGTTAGTGATGATTTTTCACTCATCTTTACTTCTGCGATTTGTTTATATCATGGCTTAGGAATGGCACTCCCCAATTCAGTGCCCCCATTGAGACTCTCCAAACCACGCTCCCCCATTTTCTTGCTCTCTCTCCTCTGCAGTGGGATGGAGAGGAGAATTGGAGACACAAAAATAAAAGGTCACAAGTTGAGATAAGAACAATTTACTGGAAACAGCAATGAAACAAGAAAATGAATAGTAACAGCAACAATACTAATGACAGGAGGTACAAGAAGAAACAATTCACATGGAAGAAAAACCCCAATAACAGACAATACCAGGGAGCTCCCTCTGTCACGATTTCTTGACTAGCAGGAACCTCTTCTCCTCGAAGAGAGCTCCTTTCCCTTGCCCCCAGCAATGACATGATATGGTATAGAATGTTCACCACCATATGTCCCAGCCACGCCCCTTCCCAGCTACCGAAAAAAAATTAAACCTGTCCTGGCCAGAACCAGGAGAGCATAACTCAAGAGTGCTTGTTATTTCAACCACTACTGGCCACATTTTTTGAGTGCAGCTGTGTTGTACTTGATGTTTCACATTCTTGTAGACTTCAATGGGACTTAAAGCCACATGGAATCTTGTGGGAATAAGGATTTTTCAGCTGTGTCAAGACCTTATATAACAGACTGCTGAGCTCTCGATAGGTACTACATCAGCTCAATTTCCACAGAAATCTCAGAGCAGATGTTCAGGCCCTGCAGAACTATGAGAATATGCTGGTATGTTCTTACAACCTGGCAATGGTGGTGTTGCCATGCTCTGTAAAATATAATACAGAAGAAATATAATGGAAATAAAATACCTAGGAAATATGGTAAATTGAAGACTCTTAAAGAATAGCAGATACTGATAATGTTGATTCTTCATTATTCTATGAAAGTATTTTTTTGAATTGAAGAAAACGGTTAACAAATAAGATGCAGCCAATAGGGACAAGCAGAAGACTTACACAAAAACAGTCACAGTGTAAATACACAAGGAGAAACAGTGGACTAGGTGGCAGTGTTTTAGAGGAGAAAGGAATGAATCACATGTGAGTCAGACACGTCATTCTGTTCTAAAAACAAAACAAAAGAAATGACAGATATAACCTGTAAGGTACATGAAACAACCTTCCTGTTCAGGAGTTCTGATAAGCTGAAGTAATGTGTCACATTTCTGTCATAAAGGTTGAAGAAAAACATAGATCCGTTGGAGGCATTCTGAAGGACATCAGTGTGGATGAGGAAAGGCTTAGGAAACATGACCTCCAAAGATGGTAGAAGAAAGACTTGAGGTTATTTAGCGTAAAATTTTTCTAATGTGGAATCGTGTGTGTAAAAATAGAAGTATTTTTTTAAAAAATAAGGTTTTTTTGTGTGCGTGTCCACGGTACATAGGGGAAGTAGTAAGCTTAAATTCTGCAATGGATTATTTATATTTGACAATAGGACAGACTTTCTGACCAAAAAAAAATTAATGCTGAGGCATGGAATCATTTTTCTGAGATCTGCATTACTGAATGGATTTTTTTGGGCCAGGTTAATAAAATATTTAGTTTAGCTAGCTGATTTGTCTCAGAGTAGATGGATAGATAGGTAAGATACCTTCTGAAGGTCGTTTTAACTCTATTCTTCTTTAGTTCTTTAAGATTTTGCTTTATTTATTTCTTAAAGCTGTATTATTCTCAGACAGCATTATTCTGAGATGTTTATGTGAACTTAAAGTAATCACTAGACATGGATGGAAGTCTGTTCATATGCAGACTGTGAAATAAATATTTACAATTTCTCACTTATTTGTGACTTAGTATATATTCATTGTATTTGATTGGATGTGATTAATATGAGCTTTAGAGCAGCCATTTAGTTTTATTTTAATCTTGCTTGATTGTTCATTGTTGCATTTTCATGCTGCATTAGTTCTTTGTTCTTTTTTGTATATTGACAATGTCATTCAGTTTTGTGATTTGTGTGTTTTAATATTATTAGTTTAATTGTAATTTTTTTAGCTAACATAAAAATCTAAGAAGTGCTAAGAAGTTTCAAAAATAGATTTTAGAATTTCTTTGATAATTTGATTAGTAGCAAAAAGGAATAAACATTGTAAACAGCATTTTCTGATATATCATAATTACAAATGTGTTCAACTGAGTCGACTAAGACTAGGTGCTCAACCAAGCGTCTAATTATTTTGAAAAATTGCAGTTGGATGCTGCATAGTGATATTGAATATAGACAAAGGTTCCTGATGATGACTTCTGCATCTTTAAGAAAGCAGTCAAGCATGAAGGAGCACAGTAGCACACCAAATTTGGAGCTTATAGGTTTTGCTAATAGAAATAGTATTTTCTTAAATGAGATGGTCAATTAATTTGCATATACTTGTTAATATTATTATTTATAACAGTAGAGAGGTTGTCCAACATAGCGTTTTCTAAGAAAACAGGACACTTTTCCAGGAAGACATTAGGAAGAGTCATGTAGATCACATTTGTCTTGACCTTGTTATATATGAGTGTTTCTTTGCTATTTTCATGGAAATCTTTTGTGTCATTCAGGTTGCAGAACATTGCAAGCACTGCACATCTGAATATGTCATCTCAAATGTGAAGCTGTCTCTGAAGCATCTACAGCAGTGAGGATAGCAGTTTTAGCTTCTCTGTGACTTAGGTGGATTACTGTAAACAAGGTTCATTTCAGTTTAAGAATGGGGACTACTGAAGAGGTCAGCAGCATTATGAAAAAGACAATTACCAAAATGGTCTTTGGTGCATTGGTCCTGGCTGGTAGCCAAGAACCCACACAGCTCCTTTTGCTCTCCTCACCCTCAGTGTGACAGAAGAGCAAACAGAACAGAAGAAGATAGCTCATGTTTTGAGATAAAGACAAGGAGGTCACAATTGCTATGGCAGGCAGAGTAGACTCAAACTGGGCAAATTATTTATTGCAAATTAATATAAAATACTTAATTACTCTCTCACTGTTGGGGCAGCCATGACACACACACACACATACACACACACACACACACACACACACAGAGACTGTGCCTCGGATAAGGGCCAAAAAGTGTTTATTCAAGAAAGCAGCCTCCTTTTATACACCTTTGTATGTTATCATTCATGTTGCATATTCACTGGCTGCTAAATTACTACAACAGATTCATTGGTCATTTTCTAACTGCAATATACTACTATTGGTTACCTATAGCATAAGCATTCAAGCATTCAGAAAAATAACAGGTGCAGATATGTTGCTGTTTTCCTTCTTCTATTGTTTAAATTTCTTGCTTCTGTTGATACTGCATTTTCATGGGTAAAAACTAATTGTTTTCTTTTCATGGTCTTTTCTCACAGTCCTTCTCTAGCCAAAGTAACAGGCCTGAGCCATAATTTTACAAAGGCAACAAGACCTTAATTTTATAAAGTTTTACTTAAATTCCACATTACTCTTTCAGGTATTGAGAAACAAAAGGAAAAAAAAAATCATTGAAACATTTAGGGAAAACAAGCTTTTCCCAAGCTTGAGTTCACATCAGGCACCTCACCTCCCAGCTTGATACGGCCGCAGGCTGTGCTTAGTGCTTTCAATGAGGCAAGGGATCCAATGGAGGAGGGGTGGCAGTGTTTGTAAGTCAGGATTTATTGGTTCCTTTTGGTGCTCCTTTGCTTTTTTCCTCCGCTTTGGTATGGATCTTCCACAGGCTCAGTGCCTTTGGGAAGATACACTCTGCTGTGGAACACCTCCTGCCTCTCTGCCTCGGTATTCTCTTGCTGTTTCCTGTAGGTTCCCTCCACCTATCTCTGTTCCCTCATTGTCTCCATGTTCCCTCCTCCTCTTCCTAGAGTTTCCATTCTTTCATAAAAACATTTTTGCAGAGGCAGCACCAAATTCGGTGATGGGTTCATCTCTGGCCTGTGAAGGGTGGAGAGCTATCAGGAAATGACTCTGTCCCGTGCAGGCCATCACTGACCTTCTTCCACAGAGGCCACCCCTGCAGCTACTCACCCCCAAAACCTTGCCACAGGTTTTATTCACATTGCATTTTCAAGCAGAAAATCCCCTCATCACTCTTTGAGAAACAAATAGATTAATCAGAAATCTGAAGTTCTGCATGCCCTCATCAGCGTTTATAATTACTTTCTTCTTGGCCTGCCTCACAGCTTTTAATTTAAACAAATAATATATAAACTGTGTATTTTTTAGCTATTAGGGGGTATTCAACAGATACTGCTATGCATTGACAATGATAACTTCATTTGTATTGACATCCAATTCTAAATTTCTTTCAGGATGGGCAAATTTTATTCTTACTTATTAGTTTTATTACTCTAGCAAGTAAGATATTTATCAGAAACTAACATTGCATTGTCCTGAGGAGAACACCAGCCACTGACAGCAAGTGCTTTCAACTAGCATAAGGCAATAGAAGGCCAGCAAGGCAATAAGGTCAGCTTGATGAGAGGTAGTTTTAACACAACAGAAAATTAGGCTTAGCCAAGGTCAGCAGTCCAATTTCTTAGTGAGTCATCTGTCCATTTTCTTGTTGGTCTGACAGAAGCCAGCCTCCACTTGTGAGAAAAAGTCAAGTGGGAGAAAAAGCCAAAAGGCATGAATTGTGGTGAACAAGGTTTAAGAAAAGGATCATAATAAGGACTGTACATCATTACCTTCATTGGAGAGATAGTCAGTAGCAGTTTCAGAGGACTCAAATATCTCACAGCTAGTATATTTTACTAAATGATGGTAGAAATCACAAACAGAAACAAAGAAGGCAAAAAAGGATTGCAGTAGTGATTGAGGATAATTACTTTGTACATCTCTTAAACTCTTGAAAATGCTATCACTACCTAACTGCCTTTTTTCTCATCCATCATTCTTCATAGCAGTTTCATGAAATTCTTGGGATCAGAAGAAGAAAAGAAGATGAGCGTTTCTGTGTTCTGTGGGCCAGGGTCTCTGGCCTCTATGGAGAGAACTTTCTACAGAGTTTTCTTAGGGCAGTGCAGTTTGGCACATCTCACAGGTAAAAAGATTCAGAGATGCCAATCACAAAGTTCATAGGCAAGATAATAGCAAGACATTGATTGATAGGTAGTCTATTTGCTACCATAATCTTACTCTAAACTTAATAACCACTGAAATATAGAGTGATTTCCCTCATGACATGCTTGCAAAAGAAAGTATCACACACTACTCAGAATATTAAAAATCTTCCTTTCTTATATTCATGTCAGGAGTCAGATTGTTCTGGAAATGTTTATCAGGGTGGTACTGATAAAATGGAAATTTTACCAGTACCATGTCAAATGATAATGTATGACAGAGCACAGCTTCCACTTATATCAACAGGTGTATCATGCAGTGATCTGAGAATTGATGTGGACTCTCTATATAGAGTGACATTTCAGAAATTAATGGACATTTATGGGAAGTTATGAACAATCCTTGTATGAATTATTTAACTCATAGGCATTTCCACACAGAAAATCAGAGAAAGGTGATATGAAGAACTGAAATGGAAAACAAGGTAACAAAGCATCAGGACAAGAAAAAATAAGGCTATCAAACAATAAAAGATACAGTTAACATTTTACTATCTGAATGGACTCTGTAACTTATCATAAAGCTATACAATATCCCCTAGGGAATAAACTAAGATGATTAAGAGCTCTGAAAGAAGGTAGTGGCTAACAATTAGCCCTTTAAGTTTATTGATAACTAAAGAGGAATATTCCTACATTCCTAAATTTTATAAGGCTCTTATAAAAGGCAAAGGATGTCAGTACGTGTTGTGAAACATCAGAGCATAACAGGTGGGGCCATGAGACTCACATCGTGCATTTTCTTCAAATCAGTGCAGTAATAATTACACTTTTTTAAAGTGCTACTGAAAATTGTTCACAGTTTTTCTCAAAGAAAATAAACATCCTCAGAAAGTAAGAATCAGTCACTGCCATTGTCTTTTCTTACTGCAACAACAGGAAAACAGTCTGGAAAAACAAAAATTGATCTGTGAGAATAGAAAACACATTCATCATTTGGCTGTTCCAATTGTTTTCATCAGGGCAAAGTCCTGCAGGAGGACACTTGTTAGTGGAATGAACCAGCAGTTGATATATTTTTGCCCAAAGCATTTTTGTTAATGGCCTGGACAAGGGCACAGATTGCACCCTCAGCAAGTTTGAATATGATGCAAAACTGGGAGGAACAGCTGATGGCTGTGCTACCACTCTTCAGGAGGACCTCAATTGGCTAGAGAAGTGGGCTGAGAAGAACCCAGGAGATTAACCATTTTAGAGTCAAATTAGAAGGAACCTCACCTGTGAAGTCTGAAGAAGAGAGCCTGTCTCTCCCAGCTGGCTGGGAAAAGGGGAACCTGCCTAATTTAGGCTTTTGTGCCTGAAGTTGCACTTAGAGAACGTGCGCCTTTTAAAGCAGACAGTTTGTAGAGCCCTAGCACATAAAATCAATCTGACAGAAAGGATATTTTCTATCCTATGACAACCGTTTCTCAAGAAGTGGAATACAGAGCTGAAATGACATGTTTCCTCACTGCTGTCGCTGTTCCAGTCCTGAGTAACGCTACCTGGTGCTTGTCCAACCAGTGTCCTGACAGCTTGTCAAGAGGCTCCTTGGAAATAGTTTTCACATGATTTACTGCATCAAACAAGCTGTCTTTATGTTCCAAATCAGGCTTGACAAATTTGTCAGTTTTTTCAATCCATTCACAGTTCATAAAGTCAACATTTCTGTGAAGCAACCTGAGAGACCTGCAAGGAAACTGCTGGAGATTTCTTCAAGTGTGACTAATTTACAAATAGTGTAATATATTTTTAAATCTCAACAAAAGAATGAGGCTTGGAAGTAGCAGGAGGTCGTCATTAAATATTATCTAACAACATCTGAAAGTTACCTTTGCAGCCAAGATTTATGTTTGAAAATTCTAACTGGTCTAGAAAAGCTCAGGGCTCCCCTTGAGAAAATATTTGGCTCAGACTCATAAGCTATTAGAGTGTTAGGTATAAAAATGAGGAGGATAGAACCTTTAAGCACTTGGGTGAGCAAAAACCCGCTTCTTTGGTTTTTTTGGGCTGGATAAACAACTTGAGAACTGCATTCCTTAAATACTGTCATCCCTTTAAAGTTGTGTTAGCAAAGTTTTTCCACTTTAAAGTTTTTGCTATTTTTTCCCCCTATTGCAGAGAAGAGCAGGGTATTAAGCTATAACAATACATATGTCAGTTAACCATGAAAAGATGGATATTAACAGTTCTCTCTCCTTCTTCCTTTTCGCACATGATTCATGTTATTTTAGTGAAATTGATTTTTATCATGTTTTAACAGATGACACAAGTTAAAAGAAGCAAAACTGTGTAAATTACTAGGATGTCCTTGGTTTAGGTAGGGTAGAGTTAATTTCTCCTCAGGAACTGATACACTGCTGTAGATAACACTGGCTGAAGGGATATTCCCCACCACAGAATGTCATGCCCAGTATATAAACAGAGGGAGCTACCTGCAAGTGGGGCTGATCTAGCTTCAGGAATGAGGTCTGGCATCAGTCAGCGGGTGGGAGAAATAGTATTGTGCATTAACTCATTTTTTGTCCTTTTCTTTCCCTTTTTATTGCCATTATTACTATTATTGTTTACTATAATTATTGTATTTTACTTTGCTTTCAATTATTAAAGTGTTCTTATCTCAACCTACAAGTTTTGCTTTTGATTCTCCTCCCCATTCCACTGCAGTGGCCAGGAAGAAAATGCCATTGAAACAGAATTCAGCAGGGTTTTCATCTTAAAATGAAATGAGAGAATTGGCATTTGGGACATGTTCTAATCTCGATCCCTTGGCCCTCACGATGTGGCTGAACTGTACGCTGGGAGTTCAGATGCTCTAAGGGTATGAGCAGATCTTCAGGGTGCTCTAGGCCACACAACCTGTTGAATTTAGCTTAGCAAAATTGAACTGACAAAGGTCCCCAAGGCTAAGCCCCATCCCTTGACAAAGTTATTGCTGAGTAGCAAGTCAGGCTGTTCCACAGAGAGGGCAAACCTCAGGTGACACACAGCACAGCACAGACATCGCTGCATCCCCACTTGGGATTAAAACCATGACATAAGGGAAAAGAGAGTGAAAAAGAATACAAATATATAAACCAATTGGGACTATATGAAATTCTAAACTGGAATTAAGATTTGTTCACATCACTGTACTTTATCAAATGACACCACCCATTCACAGTAGCATATCATGATGTGACATAAAAATATTGAGGGATGGAATTCTTCTACTGTTATCTATACTGATTTAAACTCTTGTATGAAGTACAGTGATCAGTTCAGGTTTTTGAAAACTGCATTGGGTTTTCTGAAAAACGATAGCAGAACAAAAAAGATTTGTTGCTTAGCAGAACAACATATTTATAGCAATGCTTCAGACAAGAAATTATCTTTCAGTGCTGGCCAAAGCAGGACTCACTGAGAGGAGTATGAGCTTGAGATTACTTGAATGTGTGGGCTGAGATGTGTAACTGATATTCACAAAATCACAAAAGTCCTTGGACAATTTATGGCACAAACAGGACTAGAAATTACTTACAATCTTTTATACAATTGCTTCTGCCTCACATTCTCAGCACTAACCTGCATGCTTGGCCCTGCTGTGCAGTTATATGTCAGAGAGCCCAGGGTAATAACAAAATGCTTTTGTTCTTGTGACATGCATGCAAACATTACTTGCAGTACTTTGATTTGTGCTAGTCCACCTGACATTTTCTCTGTCAGCAGAGAGAAATACCAAATTTGATAAATCAAACTGCTCTTGCTCAAAACACTTTTTTGGAAATCAATTTGTCTGTTTCACCTGTCAGTTCATAAATTCCCCAAACCTGATGTTCTGTCCTCAAGATGAAAAATGCTTCAAAATATGAGGATGGTTTTTTACTCTTTGGGGTGCAAGACATTTATCCCAGCTTGTAACTTGTGAAACAGTTTGTTCACAAAGTCTTCAACAATTTCTTGTGCCTTGAGAAAGTGTTCAGTCTGTTACTCAACTGGAAATAGCTACAGAATATGATCATGGCTGAGTTTGGCCAGCAAAAGCTGTAGTGTTCTTTCTATTTTCTATTACCAAGAAGTGTTTGATAGCCTCCTGCTTTAAGTTTCCCCTGCTTTAAGTCATGATCTGTGCACTCAAAATATCTTCCAGAGGCTGGGCGTGATAGAACAGGTCAGCTGCAAATAGCCAGGCAGTTTGCATTTGGTTGGAGATGCATGGAAACAGTTTTATTTGTCTAGCCCAGCTGGGCTCCATGCCTGCAAGTTTTTGCTAACATTACACCAAAAGAGTTTACCTAGTCAAGAGAAATGCCTCATGGTTGTGTGTTATCACAGATTCTACTTGGAACTTGCTGATAGCTCCTGGTATTCAGCTTCATATACTCCAGCCTTGTGCATGTAAGGTGCTGATCTGCTGAATGACGAACTAGCTTGAGAGTACTCTGTGATCTAACATGGTCTATTAGAGGATTTTCTTGAAGAATGGCCATAAGCAACGCCAGAATATATGTGACTAAAGGAACTTGTGAACATTGCTGTGCTTTGCCTCTGTGTTGTGCTCTGTAGGGTTGCTCCAGTAAAAATACAGCAGGTTCCCTTGCTAGGGGACTCCCAGCTGTAACTTGGAGCAGAAAAGTGATGTGAGATCAATAGTAAATAAGTAACATAGCATTAGATCAACCCAGTGTAAAGACATGATGTAGAATTGAATCAGGATGAATAAATATAGTGTTTGAGACTGCAATGTACATAGGAAGCCACAGGAGCTGTTGTCACATTATATGGCTGTTACAACATTTATTTTTTATATGTTTGTTTTATGTACTTCTAAAATTTTAAACATACATATTTCATACAATCCTAATACTTGACAAAAACTTCTAGCTCTTGATGCAGTATGTAATGATGCTTATTAGTGTTGGAACACAACTGCCAATGCTAGCAAGCTTTTATCTTTTCAGCTAGTGTTTTTGGCAGGATTTTGTTGATGTGCCATGAGAAACTTAATCAAAGATTCCTGGATGTGATGCTGGAATTGGAAGGTTCCATTGAGGACTGCCAATAGATAGTTTGCATGCAACCATCTAATTTCCCAGGATAACAGTGCTTAGTAGTGTAGAAATGGGCTTTTCTGTACCACCTGGTTTCAAGACCAAGAAATACTCTCAAGTAAATTTAATTTACTAGCAGAATTGTCAGGTGTCTCATTTTTCCTTTCTCTTAATTTTTAGCTTGATCTCAATGAAATTCTGTCTAATCTCTTGCAATCTAGAATTTCTGAGACTGCATTCAGAAAAGTGATTTGGGTCTTTCCAACTTAGGAAACTGGCTGAAGGGTCAAACAAGGAAATAAATTAAATTTTCTTTTATTGCTTCAAGTTACCAAAAGTGTAATATCTCAGAGGTTCAAACTTTTCTCTGTAACTACTTAGGTCAAGGAATTTTATAGTTTTGCCCTTCATGAATCATTGGAATCCATACACTGACTCTTTGAAAAAAAATTGTCAATAGACTTTGATGTAAATGAAATACGCAGCAAAATATCATAAAATGCAAGAAGTGCAAAAAAGTTAACGGCAGAAGTGCTTAAAAGCATACAGTAATCAATGCATCACATTATTTTAAATTCTCTATAATCACAGATGTAGGCATTTAATATTACTGACATAAGTAATCCTTGTGAAATCAGTAGGACATCTTACAATGGCAGATATAAAGGACAAACATTGGTAATTGCAACAGCATCACATATAGAGAAACTAAAACTTTTTTTTTAAATTCCATAGTCGGATGCAGCAGACTTAGTAAAAAAATGAGAAATGTTCATGACCACAAAATAAAAAACCCCCAAAGAGTCAGATCTCTTAAAAGACAGTATCAATTTTGGCATCTCTCTTTTAGTGAAAGTTCATATAAGAAAGGAAAAACTATCTCCTCAGAATTTCACCTCAGATTTTTACAATGTAATTTATGTATTTTTGTGCTGTAAAATCGTGATTTCACTCAGAGGAAACAACAGGAATTTATTAAGGGCCAGAGGTAAGTTTTTACAAGGCCTTCTGTGTAGCCTGGTCTTCTTGGTTTTTCTTTTACTATACCAGATTTCCTGACAGAAAAGTAATTGCAGGTGTTCAGAGAGATATGGATCCAGCTCACAACATCCAAAGTTAAAGCTGGCAATTGAAGTGCAGGAATCTATCCTTTCTCTATGGGATTTTTACTTTTCAAAAATGCAGTACAGTTGTACTAATACTTGGACAATAAAAGATCAATGAGCAACTAACGAAACAGCTTCCCTTGAGTTCTGGTGAACAATGGTCCAAAGCAGATTTCTGTTTCTGTAATATTGGCAAGCCAAGAGCCAGTTTCATATCTTTCTTGTGAGTAAGAATAGCTTGAGGTTATCCAAATTTACACAGCAAATCCATCACTCGAGCACTCAAATACTGAGAGTATTCCTGAGTCTTGTAAGCAGGTCTGTCACAGAGGAGCCCTAGTGCCAGGCTGCCCTAGTGACCTCCTTTCATTGTTGGTAGTACTGTTGTAGCCATGATAGCATAAAGATAAATGAAATTTAAGATAAATAGAGACTGGCAGTAGTCAGATGCAGACTGGAAAATGCAGACCGGGAGGAAACAGGATTCTCTTAAATGTTCTTCCATTACTGGACAAGTATTTGCATATCTCTGCCACAGACTGGAGAAGAGTTGGGGAAAGGGATGGAGAAGGATGCAAAACTTATAAGCAGAAAACTCTCACTATTCTTGAATTTCTGTCATGTGGAGATTCCCTCTACCATAATTACTTACAACTCTTCAGTGCTATGTGGATGTCAAGTGAAGCTGTTAATTTTTATCAGATCATTTTTTCAACTTGCTTAATAAACACCTCTGAAAGAGCCTTAGTGCTGCTTCTGAGGAAATAGTGATCATCTGATCATCCATCCCTGCCTGACAGGATGGAACCTTGTTATCAAGTTGTTTAATGGTCTTTCCTTGTCACAGATTCAGAATTGATCCAATTTTGTTTATAAAATAAATAACATTATATTACCAGTCATAAAATTAGCCATTTATTTTAAAAATATGTCAGGAACATTCGGTTTTAAGAATTAATAGTATTGACAATTTCACATCCTGACTACAGGCTATGCAAAAAAATAGCTTGGAGTAGCCTTTGAAAAAACAGTGATGGCAAAAACACCAATTACTTTGAACACTAAACTAAGTAATTTATTAATTACATTATAAAACAGAAACAAAGGGGCTAGAATCAGATAGCAGGATGGTCTTTTAATCTGTATTTCCAGGGCTTTAATAATTTTAAATTTAACTAACATTAATCATGAGTGAAACAGGCAAGATGGGCAATGCTGTTCCATCAGGAAGGAAATGTGAAATTTATGGTTTGTGTACTGTTGGCTTTCCCAGGAACCAGTTGGCATCATAATCCAAGCACTATTTTTTACAACGCCAGGATCAATACTGAAAATGGGAGAGGTAATAAGCAGCTTTAATTCTTCCCATAAAGTCAGAACACCATCTACCAAATGATAAATAGGCTCAACCATTGCTCTGTTTTCTGGAAAGCTCCTCATCCACAAGGACCTATTTAATTATTTCTTTGTTTTTATGGATCTGTCTACAGTCATTTACTTTTCCTTCACAGTCGGTTACCCAAGGTAATTCTAACTCTAATGACACTGGCATGTTTTGCTACAGAAGTTGGAGGACAGTTTAGAAACCCTGCTGAAAGCATTTTCCTCCTGCTAACAGTGAAAGCATCCTTTTCTGGGCCTCCTGAGTCCCTTTATGAACTACCTCTAATGCCCTGCCAAGCCTCACACTGGACCCCTACCCACCCACTCTCACCGTGGCCAGAAGTCTCATTTCAGCCTGGGCTCCCAGTCTCACCTCATCTGCCTGTCTCCAGCCCTGCCCACATCGTTCCCGAGCCATTGATTAGATTTCCTGGACTGACAGTAGAATGAGTCACTACCTCAGCCTTGTCTGGATGGTGGGTGGAACCCTCTGTGGTGGGCATCCCTGCTGTGCTCACCCTGCTCAGATACTGTGCGTCTGGCATCTGCTGGTGGGGATGCAGCCATGCCTGTGCTGTGCTGTGTGTCACCTGAGGTTTGCCCTCTCTGTGGAACAGCCTGACTTGCTACTCAGCAATAGCTTTGTCAAGAGATAGGGCTTAGCCTTGGGGACCTTTATCAGTTCAGTGGCTGTTCCGGTTTTGTTAAGCTAAATTCAACAGGTTGTGTGGCCTAGAGCACCCTGAAGATCTGCTCATACCCTCAGAGCATCTGGACTCCCAGCAGACAGTTCAGCTACATCATAAGGGCTGAGGGATCGAGGTTAGAGCACATCCCAAATGCCAATTCTCTCATTTCATTTTAAGATGAAAACCCTGCTGAATTCTATTTCAATGGCCTATTATTTCTGTGATTTATTGCAAAATTATTTACCTGTGCTTATTTTGAGTGGGGTAGAGTTAATTTTCTTCATAGTGGCTGGTATGGGGCTTGTGGTTTGTATTTGTGCTGAAAACAGTGTTGATAATACAGAGATTTTTGTTATGGCTGAGTGGAGCTTGCACAATGTCAAGGGCGTTTCTGGTTCTTGTACCACCCCACCAGCGAGGAGACTGGGGGTGCACAAGGAGGTGAGAGGAGATACAGCCAGGACATCTGACCCCAGCCATCCCAAGGGACATTCCAGATTACATGGCTTCATGCTCAGCATAGAAAGAGAGAGGAGGGAAGCGTGGGACTTTTGGAGTGGTGACACTTGTCTTCCCCAGTCACTGTTATGTGTGATGGAGCCCTGCTTGCCTGGACATGGCTGAACACTCCTTGTTGTGCTTTGCTTGTGCCTGTGACATTTATGTTCCCTCTTAAACTGTCTTTATTTCAACCCATGAGTTCTCATTTTTTCAGTTCTCTTCCCCATCCTACCTGAAGAACCTTAGTTTGTATGAGATGAGTTCAAGGGGGAATGTGTATGTGTATCCTTTAACCAGACTATGTGCAACCAGTTCTGTAGCACAACAAACAAAAAAATTTGCTCAGCATAAAATCTAAGCATAAAATCAGCCTTCAATAGACATGTTTTTAAAAGATAAAACTTAGCAGGCAAATCTATTGGAAAGAGCCAGCAGAGTTTAAGATCAGAGTTATATTACAGTCTTCTGTTGGAAGGTGAGAACAAATATGTAAATTTTGCACACTCTCCTTTTTTCTTTGATTATATTTTTTACTTTAGCTCTTTTGGTTTAAATACTTCTACATCATTTCCATCTCAGCATCATTCCTGTTTGCTGTTAGGTTAAATGTCCTCCTTTGAAACATTAACTGATAAATTCTAAAGTGAATCAATGAGCCTTGCCATGCTATATGGGAAAAAGATCAGTCATAAATAATAATTATATTTTGGAAGAAGTATCTCTCCTCAAACTAGGGCCTGAAAATGTTGCATAGTACTAACATTGTTCAATTTATTGGTTTTTTTTCTTAATTACCTCTGAAAAAATAGGCAAATCTTTCTTGCTGTCAGGAAGCTCTCACCATAAGTAGATCATACATAGGTCCCCACTTCACACAAAGCATGAGAATATGAAATTAGCATTTTAAACTTTGTTCTTTAACCACTTTTTTATAATCTCTGCCTATTACAGTGTAAAATATTGCAGCTCCTGTTAGGAAATGTAGTAGTAACATGTAGGAAGAAAATATGTTAAAGGTTGCATCATCTGGATTACAAGGTCTAGCTAAAGCTTTAAATGATATTTAAATATCATATATATATCAAATATTTATATATCATATATATTTTTATGACTTCATTTTCTTTTTATTCCTATATTTTAGAGCATTGCTAATAATGCTGTCAGTCCTTTTTATGTGAGCAAATCACATAGGTTTGGGGGTTTTTCCTTTATTTTATTCCTGATTCTTTTCTGTGAGTTTCAGCAACCAGCCTAAAATTCTAAGTCCAAACTTTCCAAGGGATCATGTTAAAAGAAAGCTTTGTTAAATTATTGGATATTTTTTTCTGAAATAAAAACTCTTACTCTGAACCCTATAGCATTGGCTGAAAGCATCTAAAATGATCAAATCACTGCAGTCCATTCCTTTCTTCTTGGCTCTTGGAAAGAATAAGCAAAACAGATGTACAAGAAATTCACAGTCTGAGGAGGCAGAAAAGGTATTTTGACCAGAAGGTTTCACCTTTACCCTAATCCAATTAACAAGTTTCAGTTTCCTGAAACTGCTGCTTCAGTTGGCTGATTGTTTCTCAAATATCCCAAACCATGTCATGACAGATGAGGATGGCTAGCTAGAAAGATTAAATAATTTTTTAACTCTTCTATGTCAGCATCGTTTTTCCTTTAGTAATGTCAGAAGTTATTTTATTTAATTAAAGGAATTACTCAGAAAATGAGTTAGAGACAATGGAGCTAGACTATTTTTGGCAGTACATAAATGTCTTCATAGTGAGAGCAGTTAAGTTCAGGAGCTGGTAGCACAGACAAGTTGCAGAATCCAAGCCCCACAAATGGAAGTTAGCACTATGCCAGGGAGTAGCAGAGGGGGCTGCTCTGCAAATGTTGTCTGATCATGCAGGGATGGAGTTAGGAAAGCCAAGGCTGACCTGGAATTGAATCTGGCAAAAGTATTAGAAGGATAAAAAGAAAGGATTATGTGAGTATATAAATTACAAAAAGAACACTAAGGAAAATCCTGGCTCCAGTGCTGCCTAGGGAAGAGGAGCTGCTGACAAAGGGTATGGAAATAAACAAGGTACTTGGTGCCCTCTTTCCTTCACTCTTAACTGGCAAGACCAGCCTTTGGGAATCACAAGCCCTTGAGACCAAAGTCTGGAGCAAGGAAGAATAACCCTTGATGGAGAGTTCTCCACGTTAAGGAGAGCTCAGATGAATGTATATAAATCCATGCAGCCTGAGTGGCTGCAGCCACAAGCACTGAGTCACTAGAAACACAAGACAGTAAAGCATAAGAAGATGATCAGTAGTAGTCAGCATAGTTTATGAAAGGAAAATCCTGCTTAACCAACCTGATAGCCTTGTACAGTGAGGTGACCAGGTTGGTCAACGTAGGGAGAAAAGTGGGTGCTCACCTTGACTTAAGTAGGGCTTTTGACGGATTCTTCCATGACATCATCACAGATTAGCTGACAAAATCTGGGTTACATAAACAGAGAGTGAGGAAGGATTAAAAGGTAGCTGAACAGCGGAAAAGGACCAAAGGGTTGTGATCAGTGACACAAAGTCCATTTAGAGGAAAGTCACTAGTGGTATACCCTCAGGGGTTCCCCTGTCCGCCACCCTCCCTCTGACAAGGGGACAATACTGAGAGACTATAAGTTAAACAATTTACTACAATCACAAATAACAACAACAACACAAACAGCAAAAGTAGACAAAAAGATGGTGCCCTCCCCACAGAAAGGCATTTACCAGTGGGACAAAGCCAAGACGGCTGGTGTTCCCACACCACGTGGCCCCAAGGAGACAGACAGTATGGTGGGGTGGAGGGGGGCTCCTGCATTAGACTACACAGGCCAAGAGAACAAAGAAAACAATGTGGTAAACGAATTCCTGTGGGCCAAAGCACTCCCCCTGCCAGAGAGACTCTGGGGAGACAGGGGCAAAGCAAAATGAAACTTGGGAAAATATCAGCCTCTGAAACACGAGCCTGTGCTGCCTCTGTGCCAACCTGGTGAGTTCTGCAGGGTGCAGGGTCTCTCTTGGCAGCTCTTGGGCTGGGACTATGACTGCACTGGCTCCTGGGGTTACCCCCGTGACAAGTTCCTGCAGAGGAGCTACCTTTTCAAGGCCTTGGCTCCATCCAACTGGAAAAATGACAAACAGGGAACCTGCAGTGATGACAGTGCACTCCTGGATGACTGCAGCCTCTCCTCAAGCTCCAGGCAAGTGAAGAGCAGCCACGCGTCTGCTTCCGCCTGTGCTTAGAGAGACAGTTCATCAAAGATGACGTAGATGATATGGAATAGCACTAACCTCCACCTCCTACCTCTATAACAGGGACAATTACTTATTTCATTTTTCTTATTAGACAAAAAGGTATTTTTTGAAATGATAGAGAGCTTTTCTGTTCAGATTTCTGTCCCTGTTGTTGCAACTCCAACATGAAGAGGTTTTGATTGATAGGGTGCATCCTCCCACTCTTGGCAGAGCTGTTGCTGGTTTGCCAGCTTGTGTCTCTCAGTAGGTTTCCTACTAAGTCTCTTAACTGACTGTAAACAGCACAGCGTCAGAGGGTTAATATTCTGTCTCATATTCTCTAATAACATGTACCTAGTACAACTGAAAGGCATAGAAATGGAACTAAAACTTATGGGCTGTCAATAAAATACTGTCACCTTGGAGTTACTCTATACTCCTTGTAAGAGCCCAAGTCTCTCAAAAAATCACTGTGTGGAGGTTTTCTTTTCCAACATAATTTCTATCTTTTTAATTTAGTCCTCTTCAGAAACTACTATATTTCATCATTTAACTCAGAAATTGGATGCCTTAGGGCTTGACTTTATCATGCACTAATAAAATGAAGAGAAACAGACCTTTAAAAATAATTGTGAAAATACAATCTGTCAGCAAGGATTAGATTCAGCTGTGGCACTGGCTTGAAAAAGTTATTTTGCTCTAAAAGACATTAAATATTTATTAGCTTCACCTGAGATAAACATGCAGTTGTTTACATATCTGCAAACTTGTATATACGGACTTGTAAATGAGTTTAGAAAGGAGCACCACATTCATAAATATATACCTTTCTTCTATGTTTTGAAAAATAAATCATCAAAGTGTTCCATTAGCAATAGGCCAGGAGTAGAAATGTAGGATATTTGAGAAGCAGGACCCATTCCTTAACCTGTCCAATAAAATGTGCTATTAGCCATTTGTTTTGTCTCATTTCTATCTAAAACTTTTCCTCTCCACAAGCCATGTGTATTGACTTCGGGCAGAAATTAGACATGGACATGTAATGTATTGTGGCTTTCCTCATATTTACCAAAAAGAGAAGATGATCTAAACCCATAAGAAACCCATAAGCCCATAAGAAACCCATAAGCCCATAAGAAATGTCTCTACTGTGATCAAGAGATTTGTGAAACTGAAGGTCTCAACAAACTCTTTTTAAAATCTTGCTGAGTCCAGATAATATTCAGAGAGGGTTTTTTGGTACCTAGGAGAGTTTTTTGGTAAAATGGGGATGTGTTGCTGGACCATGCAACACAGTCATTAAAAAAGCTTATTCCCCAGAACTTGTCACTTAATTTGGCATCAACATTTTGAATTTCAGAGTTCCTCAGGTCTGACAACTGCTGTGACTGATTTTCTGTGACTCCTTCTTATGCACAGAAGCAGTTCAGCTTCTGAGAAAACTGTGCCTATCTCGTAGCCAGTCCCCGAATTAACCAATGGCCAGAGATCCTCAGAGCACACCAAATGCACAAAAAAGTGAACAAGAAAGAATTGAATGGTCCAGTGCAGTACAGGAAATCTGTGTTCCACCCTGTGTTCTCAGGACTATTTTAATCTTCTGCATAATGTAAATGAATTGTCATAGGAATTGAGACAGCAGCAGTATTTAAAGTTCATTCTTGACCTTGGAACAAATTTCTTTATGTGATTTTCCAGTGCTTGACATAGTTTCATCTGCTCAATCCCTTTTCCCTGGAACGTTATTTACTTAATGTTTTTTCAGCACTTTTATTTCTATCTCTTTAATAATAAATATCTTTCAAAAGCTGTTTTTTTATTCTTATCTGTCTGCTGCTTGTAAAATATTTTTATATGTTCTATGGCAGTAATTCAGCTTCTTCTGTTTTGTTCCTTACAGGAGTGCAGAAGGTTTCTTAGCTTCTTACTGCCCTCACCAAATTTTCCAAGTATATTAGATTTCAGCCTATCAAAGATTGTGTTCTGTTGGAACCCTGGAAGTTGAGAATTTTAAATTCTCTGTGCTGAAAGGCACTGTTCCACAGGAAAACACTACATTTGATCTGAGGCCTTGGGATAGGCTTCCAACTTTGAGTGATAATGTTAAAATCACGTGTGTGTAGTTTGAATAGAAGGTGTGGTGTCACAGGGTGAAAAAATTTGAGATTTAAGGCTTTTAGAATATAGTAATAGATATGTACCAAGATGGAGATTTTAGGGTGGTGGCTAGATACATCTTTTTCACTTTCTTCTTCCTTCTTCTTCATGGGTTTAGATGGTGACTTATAATTGGATAGGAAAATCTGCACTGCTGAACTTAGAGGTTTGAATATTGGGTTAAAAATAAAAATAATTTAGATGGCAAATCATTATTGGACCAACTGTCCTTGAAAAATCTCTGCAGAGCTAGAGAAACACCATTATCATCATCACATAGCCTTGTTCCACCTTGTTAGCAGAACTCATAGCTTCTAAGGATGTAACATAGATAAGAACTAATAAACAACTGAGTCTAAACAAGAAAATCCCATGTCTCTTGTGATTCATCCCAGCTACAGGGAGTGAGGTTAAGAGGCTGGAAAAGAAGCCCACACCCCGACAGTGTTCCTAGCACCTTTTATCCTAAAAATCTTACCATTTTCCTCCTCTTGCAGTCTGTCTAATTCCTTTGCCTTTGATTGACTGATTATCTTTTCCCTTTGTAGTGAAATAATGCATGGACACCACATGATTTTTTACAATTTTCTTCAGCAATTTAGTAATTGAATGTTTGTCTTTTCTGTGTATTTTTTCAGCTACTTACATAGATTTCAACAGTTGAAAGAATGAATCCTTAAATAAATTCTCTTCCATGGCAAGACATCCTCAGCTTTTTACATGACTGAACCACATGTTCATTTGCATTATCCTGTCCTTACTCCTTGAGAAAAAACTTTGGCCTTCACTTCTGTAAGCATCTCCTGCAGATCTGTGTAAACTTCCATTCCCCCTGTCTGGGGGGATACTGGCAGTCATTCCCTGTGGTGCAAAGGTCAGTCAGGACACCTCTTGTGGTTACCTTTCTCTTCAGCCCCTCCAGCTACAATGCATATTCTCAGTCATGGTGACCAGAAAGTAGCTTTAGAAACATTACAGTGACAGACTGAAAAAAATATTGCTAAATATGAAGCTTCACTCACATAGATATGCTCCTGCCAAGTGTCAGCCTTCTTGCTGATCTTCTCCTCTTCAGATTTCTTCCCATCTACAGATCTTGGACACTAAAACCGTTTGGTTCTTGTACCTATTGAGTGGTTTTTAAACGTGTTGGGTTTTTTTTTTTTTTTCCCCCTCTAGATTATTATAACTCTCATTTAGGTTTGGTGAGTTGACTATCAACTGTGGTGAAATGTGAAAAATTTCTTACATGTTCTCAGCTTTCAAGTCATGGTCTCCACATGCAATTCCCAAGCTTCAAACTGAAACAAGTCATTGATACTGTTAGCTGTGACCAAAAAATTACCTGGAAATGGAGAAGAAGTTTTTATTTTTGGCCTCAGGGAACAAAGCCCTGGTTCTTTTTCTCACTGTTAGTCATTTGATTTAAAATTTAATACCTTTAAGGAATGTCCAAATTACCATGAATAATGAAATAATTAAAAATATTAATAATATTTTACATCCACATCTGCTTTTGTATCTTATAAAATATTATATAATATTCTTCAAATAAAAAAAAAATCTGAAAGATAGACAAAGCTTACAGGAATTCATTGAAACCAAATAGAAAAGCTATTTTTAATATTTTTCTATGTTTTAGCATTAAGGCACTCCATGAAAATGACTGTTTCCCAGAGACCATAGTTTTACCTTTCCTTTAGGCTGTGATACAACGATCAGTTTCTCTATTTGGTGCAAAAGCCTGGAGTGCACATTACAATACAAATGTTCTTGATCTGATACAGTGGCAAAACCCTTTCGCATTCAGATGCTTCTCATGTCTACGGACTAAAACTAATACAGCATGTAAACACTGAGATAGTAATTAAATTCCAATCTGTACTAAACTCAGTGATGCCTCTATCACATGGTGTCTCGGTTTTGGAGACAAAAATGAGGACGAAACGCTCCGCAATGAGTGCCTCCTCCAAAGGGAAAGGGCCTCCCCCTTTCCTCCGCCAATGGGACAAATCGGTAACAGAGGGTGAAAGTGGAAAAAAACCCGAACTGTTGATTTACACAAAACTAAAATAGTTTGAAAAAAGAGAAAAAAAAACCCTCAAAATACAAGAAATGCCCGGAGAAGGGAAAAAATCCACACGGGCTGACAACTAGTCCCCCCAGTCTCCGGGAAGGAGAAGCCCAGGCAGCAGCCGGAGCAGGGCAGAGGGAAGGAAAACCTGCTGGTCCCTCAGGTACCGATTCCTCCTCCTCCCAGCAGCAGAAAGGTTCTGCGTTCTTGGGCTGGGACCAGCCGGGGCCACACCGCGGGATCCCGGACCGGAGAGAAGGGAAGGAGGGCAGGGAGACCAGGGGGAGAGAAGGGAAAAAACTTTTCTTCACCTAGCAGGAGCAAAAGGAAGAAAAAAAGAAAAACCCCAAACGAGCCGTGCAGCGTCCCCGGTGCTCTCGCTCCCGGTCCCGGCCCAGCCCGGTTCCCATCCCGTCGGACCGAGGCGTTCCATCGATCCGGCCTCGGCCCCGCGGCTCCGGGCCTGCACCCCGGGCCCATCCTGAAGGTACAGTGGCCTTGGGCATTGAGCGGGCTGGTAAGGAATAAAGCAGCTTCCTAACATCACCCCAGGACACATGGCTACGAATGAACAGTGAACTTTGTGGAAAATACTAGTGACAGGACATCATACTAAGTATATAGCAGTATATATCTGCTATAGCAGTTAAAAATGGTGGCATTGTTCTAATTGCAGGGTGCTTTAGCCATTAAAAAGACTTTGCAAGTGTTCAGCCTCCTCTGACCACTGAGGTGTCTTTCTGTTTATATTTGATAACACATAGGTATGGCATATCCATTGAGATCATATTAAGACCACTTATTGCTCAGCAGGTATAAGTTGATACCATTTTGTTCATGTCAGTTGTACGCCTTTTAAAACTTGTAAGTATGACCTGTGATAGGATTTTGAGTCAAACTCTACAGGATTTTAGTTTGTTGAAGTGATTTACCCTATGCACGTATAATTTGAGTAAATTAATATTTTTGAATGTATACCTTGAGGAAAACCTATTAATATAAGCATTCACACTGTGCTCATCTGTGTGGTATGTCTGCTCCTTGCATAATGAGCAGGAAATAAACAAAAAAAGGAAAGAATTGATTGAATAAGATTCTCCAAGCTTCAGCATTGTGCATTCACACCCTTATCTCTTTTTAGGCCATGTAGTTTGCTCTCACTATCCTGAGTCAACAGAAAACATTTACTGTGTGATTTTTCTATGAAAGGGCAAGAATATATGAAATACAGTGCATGCCCATTCTGCTCTGTAGAGTATTATACCCCTTTGACACACCTCAGACAAACTAAATGGAAATTGCACTTTTGTAGCTCAGGGCACATATAATTTTAGAAGATAGGATGCACCTCTTGACAGAAGAAGGCATGAAATATGCATGAGCATTCTTCTGAGAGTCTTCAGTCTTCTGGAATTAACATAGTAAGTATTTTAGTAGGTGCATCAGGTTAAAAGAGTAAGAGAAGATATTCAGCCCTTGGTGTAGTCTTTCACTGCAGGAAGTCTTTCACACATAGTGTGCAAGTAGGCACTGAAAGGAACAATAACACTCTAATCAGGTTTCAGTGGGTTTTTTTGCAGTTCAAAAACATTACAGAGCACCCTTTCTTTGCCATATTTCATCTCAGAAATCTCAAAGCCTCAGTTCTTGGTCCTCTCCTTCTCATTGTTGCCATATCCATGTCTTTCTCATGCACTAGAAACCAAACTGGGTATTTCCAGTCATGTGAACATGAATAATTACAATTTTATCTTAAATGCTGTAGCGACTCTAAATACCATTTAGATCAGGCACAAAAAGCATTACCTAACATACATTACCTGGGGGTAACAAGAAAACAACAGAAAAAGAAATTGTTCATATCTTATGTTATCATCTTTGCAGGACTGTGTAAACTGATGCATTCATGCCAATAACATGACAAACACTTCATATTTTATAGCTAAAAAGCAGGTTTGTGGTGTGGCTGTCACACACAAAAAAGGACTGCTGCTTTCCTTTTCAGCATGAAATCTTATAGTGACAGTGTAAATGATTTGACAGAGGACCTGGCATAAACTAGAATCGTGATCTCCCTGGGATGGCTTTGGAAAAAACTGTCTGAGATAATTTAAAAAAAAAAATTGACTTACAAATCGCATTTTTAATCTTCTGATAAAAATGTAAATATGTCTCAGATAGTGTTAGTCCCATTTAAGAGGATATTCTATATAAGACTAGATTAGAGAAAATGAGAGAAGCCTGTTTTGTGTTTGGCAGTAAGAAAAAGGTACCTTGAACTACCATCACACACTGCTTGCATACAAAATTGCATAACACTTGAAAAATATATGTCTGGATTTTCTTAACAGTTAGAAATTACTGAATATTACTTATAAATTTAGTGGCAGAATAAATTAATTTTTTTTTAATAAACAAGCAATAGATTTGTATACTGCTTTCTATTTCTACAGATGCTGAAGTGAACTAAAGGGGAAATTAAGAGTTTAATTTTGCCTGGGTTATATTTCTGGAAGCAAGTGTTACAAACTTTGTCCATAACGACTATACTGAAGGAGGTAGAAGAACGTAATTAAAGTCCACCTTTAACAACAAAATTATGTTGCCTCCCATTCTTTAAGAGTCCAGGTCTTGTTTAGTATAGTTCTTCACTGTATATGTTACATTTTAAGAATCCAGAGCAGTAATTTTTATAAATTTGCTTTAGTCACAGAACAGTGGCTACTGTTGATGAAGGGAGGGCTACACACTTCCAAAGTGGAGGAGAGCATGAAAGTAGGTGGCTTGATATTTCCTTGACAACTAGTGAAAACTTTAATTAAAAACAAGTTATTTGTTGATAACACAGAAATCTACATATGAATTTGTGGATAACCTTTTTCTATTAACCCAGAAAATGTTATGAATATAACTTCATTGACACTTTAATAGGATATGTCTCACCTAACTTTAGTTGTGTGAAAATTACATGTTCAGCCTAAGGTGATTATATAGACGGCTCTTTAGTCAGTGAAGATATTTTCAGAGTGTGGGCCATTATAGCCAGAAATAGATTTCTAATACAGAATGGGATTAGTTCCCTCTGGGTGTGCTCATTTCTCTCCACAGGTTAGAGCACAATGACAAGTCCAAACTAGGCACATAGTTAAATGAAATAAATCCTACTTCTAAATGAGCAAAGCACACATAAAGGAGAGGATGAAATTTTGTCTTTATTAGCTCACCTTCCAAAATTAGTTTGAATGTATTGTCCTGAGATATTTGTTCACCACAACTCCTTATTTAATTTATTTCATGAATATGTATGTATTGACCACTGAAAATGAAATTTTGTCCTGTGTTAAACAGAAAGTAGGGTCTGTAGCTAATGTAAATTGAAACTGCTGAATGATGAAGAGATGCAGAGCTTGTGCACTGTCACATGCTCAGTAGCATGGCCCCATTGCTGCAGTCAGGTGAGGAAAAAAAATCCCATGAACTTCAAAGCAGGTTATGTTTTAGCCATGAAGACTATTGGATTATCCACATTCGCCACCACAGAAGAAAAAAGCCTTTTAAAATATACCCTAAATGATTCCAGATTATACTCAGTCCTTTCCCAGTGAACAGCAGAAGCGGGTAGAATGTCAGTACTTTGCAAAAGATGAAAATTAAGAAGAAATCTTGCCTAAACCCACACTATTTTGTTTCAGGTCTCTTGATCCTTTCTTTCCATTGTGCCCAGAAGTAGATAAAAAAGGAGGACTAAAAGATCCCATGTTCTCTCCCTGATTCCCAAGACTGCTCAGTACCAGACTTTCCATACCATACTTTAACATTGGCCCTGAAATGATCTGTGCTAGTTGATAACAGACCTTAGAAGTTTGTTAACTGGTAAGAATTTGCATCACCATTGTAGCTTTTCAAGAGCTCTCTAAAGCAGGAAACCTGCAGAAAGATTAAGTAATAAATGGATATATAGCCATATTTCTTCCTGATGCTGAAAAAAATGGATGGAATAGAACAGACAATATGGTCTTTTATACTCACATCTGTTTCAATTTCCCTTAAACTGAAACACTTTAAAATGCATTTATTATAGAGACTTGCTCCTGTACAGGTTCTTTTATTCAGAATAACAACACAGAGTAGGAATGGCTGATGACACTCATGATATACTATAGAACATTACGAATTGTTATCTCATTCTGATAATAAGGGGTATTTTTTTATCCTATTACAAATTTTATATTCAGGAATGCAGTTTCCTTTTCCCTTAAAAATACTGACCTTGTCAGGGGAAATAAAGAGTAAAACAAAGAGAGCAAAAAGACATTTACTTAGCAGCCCAAGTCCAAAGGAAAAGTGCACAGGGGTCCCTGGCTTTAATTCTTGTTTTCCCACAAGAAACACTGCAAGCAATTTTTAACTTGTCATCCAAGCATGTATTTTGATTTGATGATGAAAATGAAATAACTTAGTAGTTAAACAACTCTTTCTTAAAAAATTACTAAGTTTAGATTTGGCAGCCAGGGTTTACTGATTACGCTACAGGTCATGAAGCTGAGCCGTTTAGAGGAACAAATCCCTTGGCATCTGTAGAATAAGCTCTGCAGGAATGCTCTAAATCTGTCTGGATTTTCTTTTGTTTTGAGGGGTGTTTTGTGTGTGGATTTTTGGTTTTGCTTTTTTTTCCCCCCTCTCAATAGACCATACTTAACAGACTCTTCTGCCTCTGCCTGAGCTGTCAAAATCCAGACACTATGTGCTAATTGCTGTGATTATGACATTAAAAATCAAATTTCTGACTCTTCTGCGGCAGTGGGGCCAGCTCGGCAATCTCTAGTGTAGGAAGGATACGTAAAAGGTTTGAATATAGTGTCATATTTATTCCATAAGTGTCACAGTCTTCCCTCATAATTAAATCTGTTGGGTATTCTTTTGTAAAAAAAGGCTTTACTTACAGTTATTTTTTATGCATTTTTGGAAACAAAAAGTAACATTGGTTGATTTGCTTTGACTGGCAGAGGAGTAGCTTTAAAAGTAAAATGTGGTGCTAATACCTCCCATTTCTTCCCCTTTTTGAGTGGAATTTCTTGATCCTCATTACAACAGTGTCCCACAGGGATGTTGATGTTTGCACATAATAATTATTGCAGGCAGTACTGTAGATGAATCTTGGCATGGAAAGAAAACAGGCTATAAATGAAAAAGAAAAAACTCTACTAGAAATGCAAGATAATGTAGTGGCCTGTTTTTGCTGCTGTTTGAAACAAATGTATTTAAACAGAGAATGTTAGGCTGAATAATTAAGAGTTACAGGAGAGAAAATGTAGAGAAACAAACATGTACATGGTTACCCTATAAATGAGATTTTTACTAGAGAGAGACATTTCAGATTTATTTCCTTATGTTTGAAATGGTGCCAAAAATGAGTGAACCGGGGGAAGAACTTCAGAGCAAACAGCAGTGTTGCTAGAACTGATCTGTCTCTGGCCTGCAGCTTTCTTCTTTTGACTCACTTTCTTTTGATTCAACAACTATACAATAATTTTGCTCCTACATCAGCTTTCATAGTAAGACTGGTAATTTAAAATCATATTCAAGTCTATGAAATAAGGAAATAAATATTTGAAAGCCTTCAACATAAGAACATAACTGATAACAGGGGGAGTTCAAACTGGCTTCTTTTAGGACTCTTGTGAGTTTCAATAGTCACTGTAGCTGGCCTAACATGGCTGAAAACGAGAGTGTTTTCTAAAACATTTGCAGAAAACTTTAATTTTATATCTACTGAAGGGAGATGCTGTGCTCAGTGATTACATTGTGTCCTGATGCATGTTGGAATTTTGTGGCAATGCACGTACTCTTTGCTTTCAAAGTCACTAGAGTTACTTGGAGGTCTCCTCCTGCGTAGCAGAGCAGAATTTGACCCCAAACCATCATTCCTCCTCTGGCTGTCAGCTCTCCCAGCAGCACGCCATGCAGGCTGCAAATGGAATCTGGTGAAAAACAGTCCTAGTGAGTTTATCAGTGGATGGCAGTGTGGAAATGTGTTTCCTCTGTCTCGTTTCATATTCCAGCAAATAAAAGAAAAAAAGAAAAAAAAAAAAGGGAAAAATCAGAAAAGACACATACTGTTTGTATTTCTGAAATGACAGGCATGGAATGGAATTGTGTATGTAGCTATGATTCTGTTCTTCTAGCTATTAGAACTGAAATATTTATCTGTCTGTATATATATACACACACATATATTACATACTGAGGAGAGTCAGAAAGGACTTAAGAGAAAGGTCACAGTAATTCAATTCCAATAAGTTAAATTTAAGAAAAAAATGCAGCAGTGTGCAAACATATACATACCCACACACTGCTGAATGTCACCCTCTTCTGCATAGCTCTGTGGGGTTGCTCTATATGACCTCCACATTTCTCCTTTCCTCAGAAAATCCATCCTTGATAGGGCACACACACAGAAATATACAGAAAGATGATCAGCTTAATCTTTTATTCTGTTTGCACAAATCCACATGGTTTCAGTGTTAGCTGTGTTAACCCCTTACCATCTGATTATACAAAAAGAAAACAATGAGGCAATAGGGAAAGGTGATTAGGAGGTTGGGAAGGTTCTGCAAATATGCCACTGGCACTGTTTGGATACATATAGATATAGATGTAGATATAGATATGGCCACTGATATATGGGCACTGGCCTCCTTATTAGAGGATTGAGGCCCAGCACACGACCGCTTATCTAAACCTTTTTTTTTGAAAAGAAACCATATTTGGCATCTAATGAGCTAGATGGATTTACTTAAGTGATTTTGTCAAACGAAAACATTCTCTTGAGCTCAATATCCTGGTTTATCTTCTAAAAGGAATTCAGTAAAGGACTTCTATCCATCAGTTATAAAATAGCATACTATATGATGTATACCAGCCCAAACAAAATACTGGGGCATGGATTTAATGTCTAGCATGGCAATACCAAATCGAAGAATTTAATAGGGGAGGAGGAAGGGGAATAGGATTACTGAAATAAAAGGAATTGAACCTTTGCAGAATAAAGTGTAACTTGAATCACAGTTATGTTTGCAGATAGTATCTATTGTGGTACAAAGATAACACAGTATTTAGAAACATGCCCAGTTCTTGCTTATTGTCACTGTTCATTTCCCATTTCTGGCTTGCTTCTTTTTATGGATTTTTTTTTTCTTCGAATTAGTTAGATGACTATAGCATGCTGTAGTCCTAACAATGATGGCATTAGAGATACCTAGTCAATCATAACTGTTTATGGGTTTATTTTATAATTTTCCAAACACTTGCTGTCTTTTTTTCTACCAGTTTAGTACTCCTTAGCAGAACAAATAAATTTTTCTCAGTAAAGCTCTTTCACCTTGGAAGAAGATAATTTAAGAGGTGGATCTTTTGTAAAAAGTGATTTTTTAAGTATACCTGTATGATGATACATTTTGCTCTATCACTCCACTTTACAAGATTCATATTAACATTTTTGAAAGCACCTTTTTTTATTTGAATGACTGAAGTTTCCAGCTCAGCACAATTCAGTAGTTAATTTCTGAGTCTTGTGTGTCTCCTCCAGTAAACTGTCTTGTGTCTAGCAAAATAGAATGATTATGTGAAAATCAGTACTAACTTTGTAAGGAAAATACTGAGGCACAAAAGCTAATTGCATAATAACCTACCCTACCAAAAGAACAAAAGTTCTGTGAAACACACTGCAAAAGGTAGAAACAAGGTGATTTTAGAACAAAAAGGTAGTAATCACACATCTTGTCAGGGCGGTGGAACTGGGGCTGTGGCTTGCTGCTCCCCTGGTTTGCCCTGTTCCTGGCTGGAGGTGAACAAGGCAGGACCCCCAGGCAGAGCCTGCCCTCCTGCCAGATGGACCTTGGACAGGTCCTGTCCCTCCCACCCTGGGGACAGCAAGTGAGAACACAGCCAAACATTATAAACTTCTCTAGATTCAATATGGAATCTATTGAATTCAATATTCAATATGAGGTTTTTAACAGAATGAAAAGCTCATGTGTGGGTCTGATGCACCAAACAGTGAGAAGGAACTCGGTGGGTCACCAGGTGTGTTTCTTGACAAACTGCAGGCATGAGCAGAGGGAGAAAATATGATGAGATCCAACAGGAATAACCCAGTCCAAGGATAAACATAGGGGAAATAACAACATTTTATGGTTTAGGAAGGAGATGTCTCAAGAGAAACATGATCACAAGTTTATAAACTCCATCAAAGTAACAATAAAAATGAATTAAAATAATTACAGTGTCTGAGAAGATGGCATGATAAGAGATGATGGTCTAAAGGTACGAAAAGAAACTCTTAAGTTAGACATTAAGAAAAAGTCTTTAACAGCTAGAACAAATGGCCAGGGGGGAAATCCCCAGGGTGGCAGTCAAGTCACCTATATCGTGGGGTTTATTCAAGAAACAAAGTTTCTTTCAGTGTTTCTGATAAAGAAGTGCAACAGGAAGTAGAGCGACAGCCTAGAAAAAGAATTGAATTTTTTGTGACTGAATTTGTGAGGTTGTGATTTTTTTATAGATATGACTCAGTATATTTAGAAGAAATAGACACGGACATTGATTTTGAAAAAGAAATATCCTCTTTTATTTTATGTTCATTGAGATGAAATATCCTCTTTTATTTTATGTTCATTTCAATTAACACGAAAAAAAAATCTCATTTTATTTTTCCAAAATACTTTTGGGGGAAAATAATTTTATATTATGGTTTCTGGCTCTACATTTTTGGAGGTAAATAGCCAGTTTTTTAATAAGACATGGACTATGCTTCTAAATAGGAACAAATGATAGATGCACTAATAAATGCCTGCGTTCTGTTTCTGCTGATATAAGACATTAAAATACAGATCATAACAATCTAGAGTAAACCACAGGAGTGCAAGTTATGGGAAAAAACTGATTTTTTAATAAAGAAAAGTGACTGTTCATGATTCTGGAGATAAAAAAAATAAGCCTCCTGTTGGTGAATTTGGAAAGGCATAAAGTGAAACTGCATATGTTTCTAAGAAGTAGCAGCTGAGGACTTGATGGATTAGGAAAAAAAAAAGGACTGAAAACATCTCTTACAGAGCTCCTCAAGATGTGATGCCTGTAGCTGCTACAGAACAATATTGTCAAAATTACACCTCAGTGTCTAGCTTCTTTTCATGAACAGAATTCCTGGGATACGCATAGGTATTTTCTATTGCTGATAAGGCTCCTTGTTCTGTCAGAGCCCAGAAAAATATGGTTTTTTTATATTTTCCTTCAGTTCTTTCCCCAGCAGCCCAGTAGAAATCTTGGAAATTAATTCATAACACTTTCAGCGGCCTATGATATCTAGCATTAGAGCACTGCTAAAACTTTACATCCAAAATCTAGTTTTGGATTTCTTTGTACTCCACTTGAAGTATTTTAGGATTTTTTTTTTTGGAGCCCAGCTGCAGACATGTTTCAGCATGCAAACCAGAAGAAAAAAGATACAAATGCCTATCTCCAGTTTGTAAAGAGCCAGATTACAGTGACTCTAAGTGCTTCCGTAGTCCAAATATAGACTTCATACAGAATACATTTTTTCTGTTAGAGACCTGTTCAGTAACAGACTTATTAGGAGGAACTGAGCTTATGCTCTAAGGATGAATGAATGCTCTGTGTGAAAGATCATAGTTCTGGAGTCTTCTAATATGTTTGGATTTAGCCTGATATATTTTAAAATGGTGGTGGAATTGTCTGATACTTAAAAAAAAACCCCAGCAAACAAACAAAAAAAGCAAGCATAATGATAATGTCTTTCTTTTGCAGCTCTTCTCAGGGAAATGTAGGGCTTTCAAATTGAAGATATTATTAGGAATTATTATTGTGATTCTTGGGAGGGCTGAAAGGCTTTTTTTTAAAATCAGTCATCTGGGAGAGCTTTTAAAGTAGTAATTAGGTGCCACAAATCCATGGAGATACAGGTAAATAGGATTTAGCAACCTACTGCAGAAATACAACCAAATTCAGACTGGCATGCACCAGCAAAGAACAGACAGTAGAGTGATATGAAATTTTCCTCTGAATTAATATCAAGTAGCAGTCACCAGGGGGACTAGACATTGTATAAACTGAAATCAAACTACTCTGAAATGAGTAGTGACATCTGTGTTTGAAACATTTAGGTAGACAGACTGTAAGCACCAGCAGATTTCAGCTACTTGCAAACCAGCCAAGCCTCTTTCTTATTCTGGTTCAAGTACATTACCCTTTCCTCATCCAGTTCCCTCTTTATCTCTTGTTTTCAGTTTTTAATTTTGGGAATAAATAACCTACATTGAATACAAGCAATTTCTCCAGTTGTCAGTCCTTCTCGAATTCTGTCATTTAGTGCTGACCCTGATTAGCTTGTGACATTTTAAAGAATCACCGTATAATCTGGTAAACTTGCAATATCCAACAATAAAACTAGCTGAAGGGTTCAGAGCATAGGATGCTTAAAAACTATTCCTGAAACCAATAAACATGACTTGTGTGACCTGCAAGGGAATTTTAGATGAATGAAAGAAGATCAGTGCAAGGTTTGGTGCACTGATGACTGGAAGCATCTAATATGAACAGAAGTTTGGCAGTGACCAGGTGAAAATGCTAAACACGAGCAGGCTGGTATATTGATGAATCATGGAGAAGAGAGGGAATACCAGAGACACTTGGAAAGGAAGGCTGTATACTGTCTGTCAGTGCACCTGAAGTTGAGAAGTCTATTTATTGAAAATACTTTAGGGGATGAATTTAGTCCTTTTACCTTTTCGTGTATTACAATCACAGAAAATTGCAAGATTCAGACACTGAGCAGATTGGTGACAGTAGAAGCCTGCCTGTGGGTGCAAGAAGGGAAGGTGCCACAAAGAAGGACACTGCCTATACTAACAGAAAAAATCTGTCCTAAGGCTTCTGAGGATATTTCATACTCCTTGGGATGCCAGCCTGGGCAAGGACCAAGATGACCTTGTTAATACATCTATCTCTCAAGCAGACTTTGTTTCTCAGGGTTAGATCTGACCAGAATTGTTGCACAAAGGGCAGTGGAGCTTCTGTCTCCCAAAACGTAAGTCCTGTATTTGTAGTTTGTATGGTGAGTAGGTTTTTGCAATGTCTTTACCGAGGCAAACTGCCTCATCTTGTTTTTATAGAGGGACAGTTTGATCTTCCTCTTTGTGTCTCAAGACCTGCCTGATGCTTGTAGATTCTGGAGTATACTAATACTTGCAAAAACTTCGGTGTAAATACAATTTGCATTATTATTTCCAAGAACATAATTTTACTCAACATAAAAAACTAATACACAGATAGTACTGGGGCCTTAGAGGAAGGTGAGGTCATCAAACTAGGATACTAGATATTACTTTCAATTAAGTAAATGACAAGTGCTTTTGCTACCTCTGCTCCTTTTTCTTTATCATCCTTGTACTGAAAGGGTTTTATCTGAGAAACAGTTTCTTGTATTGGGTTCATTTATTAGGAGGATATTAGTGTAAAATAGCCTTCTCAAAAGTGCAGTCATAGTCTAAGGAAGAAAAAAGAAAGGAGTGAACCAAGGTAAAAGTCTATGAAGCTGGCAGATCCAAGTCTCCTCTTAACTCATAAATTTAATATGAATTTTAAATAAAGTTAGCATTGTCTAACATACAGAAGACAATAGTGGCCTTTTCTTTGATTAATAATAGTCACAATGCATTTTTGTCATTTTTGTCTCATCAGACACTGCAGAATGTGTGCCACTTCTAATGGATTCTTATAGTTGAAAGTTTGATGCATAAAAAAAAGGAAATCTTTCATGGTTAAAGATGATGCAACATGGAAGTATATCAGAATTTTTCCCTCAATTCCACAATGAAATATGCAAGCTTCAATAGTTTCACTGCAGGAGTCACAACTACAGTTATGGGGTTCTTTTCTTTTCTTTAATGAAATCTTTTCCCAATAAATTCAGTCGCTAACCTGGCTTAGCTCAAATATTTGCCATGTAGCATGTTATACTTACTGTAAATTTGCTTTTTCTTCTGTCTGAGGGAGATGCAAAATGTTTTAAAAATTTAGATAAGTTCATTTTAATTCCACCTGCAGAGAAATCATCTGGGTATTCTCTACTGACATAGACTTGTGATAATTGGGCTTCTGATGTCTCTTCTAGGTCTCTTGTCCTGCTCAGCATATATTATGGTGCACAGAAGCATGTGTATTCTGATAGCAGCCAGTAGACTCCTGCAATTCTCTCTTTTCTGCTGTGAACATCACTGTGAGGAAGCAGAAATAATGCATGCAGAGGTGTCCAGAGAAAAATAGTACTAATACATCGTACACACAGTTTTCCCTTTTCTGACCTGCATTGTGATGGAATTTCTGGTGAAAATACAAACTATGAATGAAATCAATGCCTGAGGTTTTGCAAACACAGCAACAATACCTAAGATAAAATAGTAGCATGGAGATCAGTGCTAGTCTCCTTATCTGATTCAAACACCTTTGTTCCTTACTAGTCAAAAAATAAGGCAGAATTCCACACGGGGACTGAGTGAGTAGGTGGAAATCTGTCCTCTACACTGCATAGCTTTGTTAATACAAGAGTAGAAAAAGTCAACTCTACATTAACACAGCATCTTTGTCTAAATTGACTAAATACATGTATTACTCATAACACTTAAAAAAGGAGAATATTCTTTACTGGTCTTTCAGTAGACTTATCTGTAAAAAATTCTGGAGGCTTCCTTTCAGTGGTTACAATGCATGGCAGCAAGGCCAACCCTAACTTCATTGGCTGTTAGAGAAAATAAAAGTCAGCATCTCACACTGTTCCTAAGTCTAGTATTACATGGAAGCTTAGACAGCAGTACTGGGCTCCACATCACATTTTATTTCCTTTGGAAAGCCACATAATGCTCTCATATAGCAGAGGTTCAATTGTTTATTGTGGATGATTGTGATTATTTTCCTCTTTTGATATTTTTATTTTTTAATCTGTTAACCTTCTGCACTTTTGGGTGATAAGTAAGGATATGCATGGCCCAAAACTGATCTTAGTCCCTTAAAGAAAGAGATGAGTAGCTATCTATGAGTAAAAATAGATTAGATTACTACAAAGGAGAAAATACCTGTGTGGTTTTAGAGGTACTTGTTGCCAGTAGTAAGAAGGAAGGTAAATTGAAGACATCCAAACTTAAAGAGAAGCTTGGGATCTCTGTAGCTATATTTTACTTTTCCTGCAAAACTCTAGTGTCAGCACCAAGAGCTGCTGATGTACTTGCCTCTCGGGCCGTGATTCCTCAGCTTTGAGACGAGGGTAACAACAAATGGTCCTACTGGGTGATGTCTGAGTTTTGAAAGGAGCCCATTCCAATGGCTTAGAACCATTCCAATGGCTGAGAACCTTACAGCACAGCAGAAAACAGCAGGCACCACCCTTTCCTGTGCCTCCTGTGTACAGACTTCAATAGGAAGTTGTGCTGTTATAAATAAGTAATATCTTTCTCCTTGAAATTGGTGTTCAAAGCACTATAAAGATCTGTGTAAGACAGCAGCAGGTCTGCCTTCTGCTGAGCACTAAAATGTCTTTTTGACAAAATGCCAGGGCTTAGTTTTCTGACAGTAACTCTAACATTTATTTGTTTATTTGTTTATTTGTTGATTGCATTCTGATTTATTTGAGGGTTGTGCTATTGCCAGAAATAGGACAAATCTGTGGGCTGGCCCTGAGTTCCTGCTAGCCAG
Organism: Vireo altiloquus; assembly: GCA_013396875.1. Taxonomy (NCBI): domain Eukaryota; kingdom Metazoa; phylum Chordata; class Aves; order Passeriformes; family Vireonidae; genus Vireo; species Vireo altiloquus. The sequence goes on from VZRF01001862.1 coordinate 1,150,148, forward strand.
AGAGCACAAGCTCATGCTATACCTGGCCAACTTGTTAATGGGGTGCAATTTATCTTCTTCAGTTTAGCTTCTTTATTTTCTGGCATGAAATTCCTCTGTGTGGATGTTTTCTTTGTCTCCTTGCCAAATCTGTGGCTAGTTATAATTACACATTTACTGACAAATTAATATTTTCTCTTGGCATCAACCTTATGTTTATTTTGTTCATATATGCAAGACTTTATTTGCAGCATCTGTGTATTTCTAATCTGTTTATCTTCCGTGTACATCCCCTCTCTCAAAGAGATATGAAGAAAATGGAAAGCTAAAATGAACTAAATTATATTATACGAGTATATTTTAATATGCATAATGAAAAGTAGTGTTAATCCTTCATAAGTCTTTTCTATTTAATAAAAATGATAACCCTTTCCCTCTCGTCCCCCCTTTTCTGACTGATCTTTATTAGTCTTTTTTCAAAGAGTTCTAATCGCTTTTGAATGCAAAAAAAAGAACATTAGGGCAAGGTAGTCTCGGATAGTTCTTTATAATTTTTTTCTTTGTAATTTTCTTATTTTTATTATTTTCTAGCTCCCAGCAGTTTCTTTTGCAGGCCCTGGCTGGGAAGTTACATTAAAGATACTATTATTTCATCTCCTTCAATATATAATTGGTTGATACACTGTGAAATAAGTCCCCGAAGCTTTTATGTTTAACTTGTCTTTATTATGCTGCTTCAGTAATAAAAATGAAATAAATAATATGGAAAAGAGATGCTGAATTTCAGTAGGGGGATCTGTTATATTGTTTCTGAAGGATGCAGGAAAGCATGTGTGATCCCAGACATGCATAGAGGTGTTACTCTTTCATGGCTATTCAGGTCAGCTGTTTATTTGTCTTTTTGGCTGGGGTGATATTTTTGTCCTCTTCCATCTTTGCTCCTGAATGTTGAGAGCTCTGAACATCCACTTCACAGCACTCCAAAAAAGGAGGTGGGATATGGCAATACAAAATTTCACAGTGGTGTAACACATGACCAAATCAGTCTTTCTCTAGGATTTCCTACTGACTTAATGAAAGATGTACAAATTAGAAGTTGTCCATTACTGAAGGAAGCCATAGTACTGGAGTTCTATCAAATATGACACTTAAACTTCCATTACTTAATCCTTCATGCAATAGTTTTTTCTGTATAGAGAGGACACTCATGTATCTGCTTTTAAGACTCTGAGGAGCCAGAGTGACACCTGGATGCTATAGAAGAATATGGGAAAGCCTGTTAGATGTGAAACTTTAGGAGAACTCATTCTACCTTGGTTACAGCAGGCTTGTGTAAGTACCTGTAAAGTTAAAGAAGGATTGTATGTCACTCCATGTATATTATTTTGATTTATAATTGCTTGTTGATGGTACCAGAGGGATACCTAAATCCCAGTGGCTTAATACCTATGTGTGATGGGCTGATCCCAGGTTCTGGATGGAGCACAGCATTGGGACAGAGCTTCTCCTTCAGAAGATTGCCTTGGAAGAGGTCTCTGGTGTCTAGGCACAGCATCAGCTCTCTTCTGCCACCTTTAACAGCTCCATAAACAGGAATCAGTATCAGTGGTGGATTAAACAAGTGTTTTATGGGAAAATAAGGAGAATTGACGTTGTCACAGTCATTTCCAAGTTTAGAAGCAATGATTTAGAACTGATATGAGATGTTAAGACACAGCACAATATTTTATGAAGGTAATTTGCATGAAAAAATGATTTATTTAAAAGTTGAAAGCTTGCTGTTCCCTCTACGTCTGAAAATATTTTTATATATAGCTAAAGACACATTTAATGAAATGTGATTTATGGAAAAATGTCATTATCATTGTCTATTTCTTTTTAATATTGTAGTAACATAATTTTCCCTGAAAGTAGGTTTCTCGTGCATTTGGCATTTTTTAGTTATGCATAAAATGTCCTCTTTCCTGATGTTTAGCCATGTGACTTCCTAAATTCCCTCACTCTTCTGACTGTATTTACAGATAAATGATTGAAATTTCATTGTGGCTTTTTTACTTTGATCCATTTTTTGGATTAGCATTAATATAAAGCATATCCCTCCGGACCCAGGTGGCTCCACAGTAAGTAAGAGACACCATTCAAGCCATATTGCCAGGGAAAATGCCTCTGTCCAGGACAGTGTAAACAGGCTGGAGAACAGCACATAAAAGCCCTACAGCCCTACAGGGCAGCTTCAAGTAAGAAATGATGGCTAGATGTCATAGTTCTGCTGAGAACTAGTTACTAATTCTAGTTACTGAGTCAGGCTGACCTCTCTGATATGTTTTTTTAAGCAGGATTCTCTTTAGAGGGGCAAATGATGTTATCACACTTTTCAAGGGGAAGAAACTGAAACAGGGAAAATTAAATACATGCCTGTGATTACCCAACAGAGAAAAGACTGGAATCTAGTTTTCCTGACCATCATCTTTCTTACATGTTGCACGTACCCTGGGCCTTAGTTTTTATTAGAACAATATATCTTTCCTTCATTACACCACTATTTTCCAGATGATTACATACTTCACTGATATTCACTTTTCAGACTTTCATAGCCTCCTGAAACCAAAACAAATGAGAAAATGACCAATTTGTGACAGAAATAATATCCCTTTTCTTTAAACACGTTTGTTTCAACTGAAAGATTTTAAGTACATAAAAGAATGTGTATATTTTTCTCTCCATCTTTGATGTACAGAGGGATAAATAAGTCAGTTTTACTTAGACTCATTTTCATGAAGCTCACTGGTGGGTGAAAACTGAATGAAAGTGTTTATTGCTTGGATTTTTAAAAACCTTTGAATTTGTTTTCCTTATCGCCAGTTTATCTGCCATAAATTAATAGGTCTAAATATGATTTTAGAGTTGTCACTGGTAAGGAGCTGATTTTCTAAAGTAAACCTATACTAAATACAGCTTCAAAGATGAATTCATTTAAAGGAAAGAAAAATATAGGGAGAGAAACCTGATTAATTATATACATCATATTTTTCCCCCTGTCTGTTTTGCTAATACTGTTTCAGAGTGAATATTCAGTAATTACTTCACTGAAACACACTTTTCATGCTATTTGTCAGGATGTGCAGTTAATTCCTAATGATGAAATGGCTATAAAATACAAGAGTATTCCTATTTCATTGCTTCTTTTTGCATTTCCTGCAAGAGGAAATATCACAGATACACCATTTCAAACTTTAAAATATTTAACCTTTCTTTGGGAAGTTATTATGCAGAATCAATATTTAAGAGGTATCTAAACAACTGATTCCACAATAAGATCTCTCTCCATTTTCATGTGATTTCTTTTTACACGGAGATGATTAAAAATATTGAAGTTGGTTCTTTAGTCACCATTTCAGTCATTCTTTGCATAGACTTTTTACTACAGAAAACCTTCAACCTGTTCATGCAACTATTCTATTCATAAATACTCTGAAGAGGGGTAATTAATCTCCTAAATTGCTTTTTCCTCAGATCTGTGATGCTGTAACACCAAGCAGATGTGCCATTGTTGGTAGAACATGGGAGAAGAGCCTTGGGATTCAGCTTACATTTCCTCCAACCCTCTTAAAAAAAAAGCAAAACAAGTGAGGCTAAGCCCCTTAGTAATAAAATCAATGAAGAGATGAGTGCTAAAAATGATAAAGTGCAGGATGCCATTTTCCTCTTTTGGCATTGACTACCTTTGCTAAATATTGAGTTACTGGTGAGGCAGGCAGACAAAATATGAAAGAATATGCTTCTCATGTTTATTCAGCTCTTTCTGAAAAGCCAAAATAAATTTCCAGTACTATTTTTGCTTATACATTTACTTCCCTTCTTCAGGATTGTTCCAATATGTCACCTTTTATTTTAATTTGATAATGAGTAAGTTTCCTGATAAAAGGTTAAAAATCAAGGTTAACAAGTAACAAATTACTATAAAATCAAAATGTGACAAAGTCTCTGTGGAATGCAGCTGCAGACATTGGTTATTCAGGATCAATTTTTCATTAAATTCTGCAAATTATTTTAAGCCTTTCTTCATGTGTGATGAATTGTTCTTTATCAGCTGCCACAAGATGGAGCTCTTTTAACAAACCATGATGTTGCTATTTTAAAAAAATGCAGAAAAAATTGCACAGAAAAACTTCAGAAAATCATTAAGAATATTTCCGTTTGTTACTAAGGCTTAGTTAAATACATTTTAAAGCAGGTAAAATTGTATTGTGCTGCAAAATCCAAAAACCAGCTTGATATATTAATTATATTTTCAGATTGTTAGTTTTAACCTTATATTTTAAATTCTCTTTTTCTTCCATCTTCTGAATTTTCCAAACACTCCTGAATAGGTCAGAAATTTCTCTTTAGTTAAGACATATGGACTTGCAAGGGTGTAAAATAAGTAAAAAATTGACTCCAAATCCTTTTCCCGTGTCCCTGGTTTCAGTGGTGTAAGGCTGGAGTGGAAGGCAGTGTAGCTGGGGTCTGCAGGGCATCATGGCTGTCAGACCAAACATCTTCTCCTGACACCTCTGACAACTGCCAAGCAGGTGGGCTTCACTTCTGCTGACAGTAAGCCACCTCAGACAGGTGACAGTGGAAAGCCATATAAATGTGCCTGTGAAGGTATCTGTTCATCTCTCCTGCTGTATTGACCATGGAGGAAAGACAGATAATGAGGTTAGACTAGACTGCTAACTTTAGGACAGGTGAAGTTAGCCAGAATGAATCCAGAAATCTTATTAACAGAATTTGTGAAGAAAAGATCGAATCTCTATTCACAGCATTGATTCTGACTTGTTTAATATAAGCTGTGATTCACACTTCTTTAGTGTAAGCTGCAACCATAACAGAGTACAAGCATAAAGTTCAAATTAAAGGGAAGCAGCTATGTAGCTTGGAAAGAATAGTGGAAAAAAAATTGTTGTTATTTTTTTCCAATGCCGTATCTTAGCTTTCTACTTAAAACTGAAATAACTTTTCATAAGTGTCATGCCTGGATGGAGGAATCATAAAATACAGATTATGATACTTTAGATAATTCTTCCTACTGTGTTTGAGTGCTAACTAATAATATAATGAAGAATTTTCACATTGACACAGCACTTGAAATGTAGACCTCCAAATGTTGGTATGACAGGATGGTCTTTTTCGTATATTTTAAGAAAACTCTTCAGTCTAAAAAAATATTAATCATTTTGGGTGATCTGTCTGCCAGTAGCTCTCACTGACTTTGTTGATCAGCCTGGATTACATTGAAAGTCACTTTAGATCTGAATTGCAAAGCTGATACATATGTTTGTATGAGTGTGTGTATTTTCACCCCTCTTCTGATGCAGAGAAATGTTTGGTTCCAGTGGAGATTAATGATATAATAAATGTTTTTGCATCCTAGCCTGGTGCCAGTCACAATACAGCAGGTCCACTTTGTGGGTTATTCCCTTTGCAAAGCCTTTGCAGTGCTAGACAATAGCAGTTTTGTCCTGTAACATCTCTTTGTATTACGCTTCTCTGGATGATCCTAAAAGCTTTCAGAGGTGTACTGTACATGAGGGGTAAAGGCTGGAGGTTCACTTGGAACCTTTGCTGTCTCTCAAGCCATTGAACAGAGAAAAGTATCTGCTAACATTAAGAACTGGGAACATTCAGAGAAGAAGTTACAGCATTGAATGCAGAGCTTAGCTACTGTCGCTCCATATTGATTTCTTAGGACTTTATACATCACAATTCAAGCCAAAAGTTCTGATAACCCTCCTGAAATCCACTTTTCAAGTGCGCTACCTCTCACACACCCTGAACCTATACAGTGGGTATAGGTTTCAGCTTTGCTCTGATTAATACTCTTTTCTGATATTGTTAAATGAAAGTCCACACTTGCATTCCAAATTTTGAAATTAATTTAGAAAAATGTCCAAAGGGACATAATTTTTATTTTCTTTCTTTTTAGGAAATTCTTTTTACAGTCAGCTTCCAAGGTACTCATTATTTTTGGGTCTTTCTGTAGGTTTCTCTGACAAGCCATTAAAGGATCACCTGTACCACGAAAGAGAATGCTTACTTGACAGTAAATGGCCCTAATGGACACATGCCAGAGGATTCAGCAAGAATGCATGGTGACATCCATAAATGATGGTGTATAATGATGACAGAGAGGGTGCATATATTATTATTTGAGGCTTTTATTACTTATGGCTTTCATATTCGTGCTGACACATGTTCTTGCAGTGTCTTAAACAATGTTATATCAAACTTGCACAGTGTAGCACCTTATTTCCTTTTGCCCAAACTAGAAATATCTTGCAGAATGACTAACAGGTGGAGGGATATTTTGGCAGGGGTTGCAGTATTGAGCTTTGCTGTAACATTCTTCTCGTGCATCTCTCCCACTTCATGAACGTTGTAATTACCTCTCATAAAAATAAAATCCACCCTTGCATTCAATGTAAGTACTAGATTTCACTATTTTTTTCTTAATTTCCTTTGCTTGTTTGAAGAAGTGATAATGCAATTGAAGGCTACTCAAATCCAGAGGGAAATTAAAAGCAGCTTTTGGTACTGAACTTATAAATGATACTTTTGGATTGAAACTGATGCTTTTCCATCAATTAAATCTGATTTTAGAACTAGCTTTTCTTTCTTACTGATTATGTGAAAGACCATATGTAGGATAAATAAGCAAATTAAGCAGCAAAGCTAGGAGGAGAATAGAGAAACAACATATTGCGTTTCTAAGGTCTTTACATATGCCAGTTGTACAGTTGTGACCATAGTAGTAAAAGTCATCAGCTTAGTGTCCACCAAACTCACTGAAAAGGAGCAATTTTTTTTACAGGGTTGCTTTTCTTCTGATATAGATATTCACAAAGCAGAATTGTGTCGCTTCCCATCATGCAATTTTTTCCATTTCTAAGCAAAGTTCTATCCTCAACTAAAGTAGTTAAAAGAGTAGTACATCTACAGGTTAATTAGGATTACTATTTTTCTGTTATAGTGTTGTCCAGTGTGACTGAAAATTTTCCGTGAAATTTTTCAGGAGGAAAGTATTTCAGTTGATGGTGATCTGTAAGACTTTGTTGAAACTACAACCAAAATCAAAATGGATGTATTTTTTCAGAGTGTGGGGGATCCCATGACAGACATAGTTACAGAATAAGTATTTATTCTCATATTAAGCAAGGATATTGGTTAGAATGTGGAATATTGATTTCACTCAAATATTTAACTCTGACACTCTGGAAGGTAATTCTGTTTTGGCAGACCTCCTTAAACTCTTTTGGGAGAAGGCTTCAAACTAAGGAAACTCGGGGAATAGTTATTTCCACAAAACCTAGTGGCAAAGGAAGTCCCTAAGTCAATAGGCATATAGGTGATATACAAGATAACTAATATTTCTGTTTAGTAAATCTTGGACAGTAATAGAATGAATGTAGGAAGATAGAAAACCTTTGGGGAAGACATTGTATATCAAGTCATTAATCGTAGATCCTTTTACTATAGTTCAAGGCATTTATTATGTATGTGTCTTCTTCTGACTTGCAGAAGAGATATGTACTGTCTTGCTTTAAAATTTGTAGTAGCCTATAAAAGGCAAGAACTAGGCTGCCATAAGCCTAGAAGAGTAAACTTAAAAAGGCTCTAAAGATCTTGGAGTTAGTTTACATTTTTATTGCAAGATGGTAATACCATCACAGGTGCATTCCAGGCTGTTTGCAATTTCATTTAATTATACTTACAACCTTACAGTCTCTAATTTTGTACCCAAACCATGCAATACATTTAGTTAATATTAAAAAAAAAAATCCCAAAAGATATGAGGAGTCAGAACTGGATTGATTTTTGAGGCTTACTTGTTGCTATGAGCAGAGATTGGAACTCAAAGAAGAGTGACTCATGATGTCTGTGCTCATTGCAGCATGACTGACAGTTTGCAAGTAAAGACAGACATACCTCTCTTTGTGTGGGAAGGCAGCAGGAAAAGGCCATTTCATTCAGCTGAACTAGGGCTGTATTTTGGAAAAGGTTGCATTCATTTTTCCAGTATTGTTGGGCACTAATACAGTCTGTATACCCAAACCAACACTTTCCCAAATATAAGAGCACTTTGTGTTGATGTCTCTCCTGATTGCACCCTTTTCCTTAACTTTTGCCTTAAAACAGAGCCTTCATAGAGCAATGTAAAAACCTTTGACTTTGGTGGAATTTGGATCTGATAAAAAGGTGCATTGCTAGGTTTTTTTGCAACAAAATGGCTTTTTGGCTCCTTACTAGCAGATCTGTAGATGGATATTGACACTCCTCATTTAATCTTCTATTTTCAAAGAACTTCTTGAATTGCCCAATTTCCAGTAAACCACCTCTAAAGGAATTCAGATTCCTCTTATATTGTGAAGTGCCTTTAGATTTAGTTGCTTAACTTTGAAGTGGAAAATGCAGCAATCTAGAATACAATTGCTAAAAAATGTTCTGGTTGGTTTCAGTACAAGTCCATTATCTTCCTGCAGAAGATGGGAATATATTTCCTTTATCTTGTATTTCACCCTTTTGTTACACGATTATAGACAAACAGATATTGTATTTATTTGATTGTGTTATGTTATGAACTACTACAAAAAGAACAGACCAAAAAAAAAAAAAAACAAACCAAGACAACACTTTTCTATTTCTAAGACTGCAGGTCTGCCTCTAGTCAAAGTTACACTGGATTTACTGTGGACTTTAGCTGGTTACCTTGAGATCATATTTAGGCACAAGGAACATGACTCTTCCAGTCCAGCACACTTTTACTTTTTGCTTTTTCTTTTTTTCACTGTTTCATGTTATTGAGACCTCAGATAATGAAGACACTTATATTTGCCAAAGAGAAACTGAATATTCCAGTAGATTTAAGCATTTCAGGAGATAGTCTTAATTTTACAGTTGTACCTTGATTATTTGGTTTGATTTTCCTAAATTTGGCTCTGAACCATGGAAAGTCTTTCTATTGTGGAAGATGTGGTGGGGGCTAGTACTGCAGAACTGGAACAAGTCTACTTTGTTCCAGCACACTGAGTGGAGAATATTCCTCCTTTTTGGAGGATACATAATAAAAAAGTGAGGCATTCAAGGAGGCAGAATTACCTGAAAAATCAGGAAAACCTGAGTTTCATACAGCTGTAAGCTACAGAAGAAAATGGTGCTTGACTACCGTGCCTGATGCAGAGTTTTTAGAACATGAGGGCATATATAATTTAGCAGTGACAGCAGTAATGGCAGGAGAAAGAAATTTACTTCAAAGGAAAAAGGAACAGAGGGAGGGAGATGTTTTAACAAACCTGGGAGCTCTCTCTGGCAACAGTGCCTTACAGGATTCAAATGCAGAAGACCAGACTCTTTATTGATTGCTGACTGATCTGTACTTTTTCTTCTGTCAAAGTTAGCGTATACTCAGCTTTTAAATTTAAGACCTGCCTTTAACTTTAAAGGAACAACGTCTTGGGTGACTTTTCTCAAACAATTGCTTTTCAAGGAAAAAAAAGTAACACACAGAGAACAAAACCTTAATGCAATAATACCTTTTCTTGTCTCTGGAGGTGTAGAACAGACAATTTAACTACCTAGAATCTCCTTTTATCCACATGACAGTCATTTCCCTGTAAACATCTGACTCCTCCATAGAGAGAGATCTGAACATGCTCTAGGATAGCTTTCCCTTAGCTGCTTTTATCTGCAAATCAGGTGATGCAGAAGAATATCTAGAGCAAAGAATCACCACCATGGGAGTTTTAATGATCAGTCATCAGTCATAAATTAACAAATCTATTTGTCAAATAAAAGCAGAAAGCATCATGATTCTGTCTTTCTAAGGTGAGGTCCCAAGGGAATCACAGCATTTGCCAGGAATCCCAGTGTCGTCCTTTCTTACTTGGTTAAAACTCTGCTGGTCCTTTTGTGTCCCACATCAGCAGAGAAATTGCTGGAATGTCTATTATATCTGAAAGATTATTAATGTGAGAAGAAAGAAAGAAAGAAAGAAAGAAAGAAAGAAAGAAAGAAAGAAAGAAAGAAAGAAAGAAAGAAAGAGAGAAAGAAAGAAAGAAAGAGAAAAAGAAAAGAAAGGAAAGTTCTAGTTCTCTTGCAGGATTTAATTGCTCTCTTTGCTGAAATTGGGAATAATATTATCAAAAATATTTAAATCACTGTAGGATATGCTGAATATGCGGTATATTCATCTTGAACTCATCCATGAGGTAGCAATAAAAGTTGAGATTCTAGCCTATGTTCTCTTTCAGTCCTTCTTCTTAAGGATCAGTTTGCTGCATGCGAATCAACAGGTTTCTAGATTATCTACTGCATATACTTTGAACAGTCCTATTAATTTGAGTATTGTGCTTCCAGGGATACAGTAATGACCATACAGATATGTTTTCTAAAACCACAGTTACCCTCAATGGAATTTGCTATCCATTTTAGCATATCCCTTTTATGTGACACTGAGAATCTGGATAATGATAATACCTTTTATAAAAGGTATCAAAATGAGGGGAGGCAAAGTTGGGAAACAACACTTCAGCAAAGTGTTCAAATTTATATTTTTTTCCAGCTATTAATTAAATGAAACCACTTCCTTTGAAAGACCCCTTCCAGGTTTACTGAATGTAGTAATGAAGTAATTTTTGTCTGGAGAAGGCTTTTGTTTTCAACAGCTGTGTATTCTTGTTATCATCAGTAATCTCTGTTACAAAACAAACCCACATGCAGCTGTATTACTGACACTCTATGTGGTTAATATGCACTATTTTGTGGCAAGCACTTATAATGTAAAATACTGTTATTATGTAGTAACTATTAAAGTCAGTTGGCACTGAGCTATAAGTTATAAAAGTATGAGAGAACAATTATATTGACTTTCTAAGTACAAGGAATTATTACCATACCTCAGATGTCTATTAATGAAACTTACACTATAAAACTTTTAATTGTATAAATATAAGCTTTGAAAATTTATATTGGTGATGGTAAGGACACTCCCAGAAGCAAAATCTTTAGCTCTTTTGGGTTATTCTATGCAATTTTGAAATGGTTATACTAGCAGGCACCCGGAACTACCACGAAACCATGGCTGAAATGCAAAGAGTAAATTTATTTCATTACCTTGCTAATTGGAGGATCCCAAAGCAACACCCAGGTGGAGACACACAATGTCTGGCACCTGCTGACCCTGTCCTAGCAGTTGGCAAGGCTGCTGTTTGTGTGCATTTATCAAGGGCCGTGTAGCCCATGCTGTGGTCTCCCCCGTGCTCTTTTATGATTTCTGAGCTTTGATATTCTTCCTCCCAAGACTAGGAGCTCAACGAGGTCTCTGAGAGTGCCTCCTAGTCTCTGCAAACCCTTATGTTATCTCTACACAGAAATTCTATTTCTCAAACAGAGAGAGGATCAACAGCAGAAGGCACAGAATATGTGGTTTTCCACACTCTCATTCTCCAAGCCTTGGCATTCCCAGCTGTAAGGTTACTTGAGCCAATCTACCATCCTCCTCACCATTCTTCTGCTTCTAACCCTTTCCTCCCAACATAGTTTATTGCAAAGGAACTTATCATAGAATGCTAAAGGGTTGGAATTCAAGTGTCTCCAATCTGGAGAGAAGAATTTCATGTGGGATAGTGTCAAATGCTTTGCAGAAGTCCAAGTAGATGAAGCCAGTTGCTCTGCCAGATCCACCAATGCTCTAGCCCCATCACAGAATGCCATGAAATTTGTCAGGCATGATTTTCCCTTTGTGAAGCCATGTGGGTTGTTACCAATCAACTTGATTGCTTAAATATGATCTTTTATAAAAAGCAACATCAAAAAAAATTTTTACCCAGATTTTAAAAGATGTTTTCTGTAAAATTTAGAGCAGGAAGTAATCAAAGTAAACATAAGTTGTATTGGGGTTGGGATTGGTTGTTCGTCTTTTTTTTTCCTTTTGGCTATAAGACTATAGTCAGCCTAAAAGTTATATTGACTATTTTTAAAAAAGACACTATAAAAATTCATCAAGGCAATTTTTCTCATAAAAGTCCTCAGATTTTGATCAGTGCTAGAGCTGAAAAATAATCTAGAAATTGATAATTACTCATTGGTCTAACCTTTAACTGTTAAGGTTACTGAATGCTTTGTCATAGTCTAATGAAGCAGTTGGCCAATGAAGAGATCTAAACTTGTAGCCTCTTGCAGCAATATTGGCCAGGGGAGCTCCATCACCCTTGTCTTGGGGTGACTTTATGTTATGTATCCCATATCACCCAGATATGAATCCTGTGCCTTTCTGTGCCTTTAAACTGAGCCCGAGAGAGGAGAGAAAGAAAAAAAAAAGACAGATGAACTATTTCAAAGCAGTTCTGTGCTCCAAGGTCACTACTCCTCTCTGTTGTTATTCTGCTGTGGGGAGAGAGCTGCTGCTGCACCTTCCTGCTTTCCAGCCAACTCTCGGCTCTGTTTCTTTGGAGCAACACGGAGAGTTAAGTTTTGTCTGGGACTTTGGCTTTTCCCTTCTTCACTTCTGGACTATTTCAGGCACATCAGAACACATCAGAAGAACTTTCCACCAAGGCCCTGGAGGTGGGCCCACGCTGACCCAGCTCTGAAGAGGAGAGAGAGGGAGACCACACCCACAGAAGGAGGTTAAAATCTTCCAGGTGTCTCTCCACAGCGAGAGATTTTGTTATTTAGCATTATTATTCTTTTCCTGTGTGTTTGTTGAATAAATAGTTTTGTTTCTTTTTCGTTTTCCTCCAAGGAATATTTTTTTCCTGAACCTGGTCGGGGAGAGGCTGTAACCTGCTTCCTATCAGAAAATATTTTCCTTTGAACTCCTCTGAGAGTGGGTTTGGTTATCTGTGTCTGACTTCCGATTTGCTGACCATATCTCCTTCTCCTTTGGTGCTTAGACATAACTCCTTTGTCTGACCCCAGAAGGCTGTGAGATTACAAAGGCCCAGCAAAATTGATGCCAGTTTACAGTACTTAGTTTTGATGTAGCTAAGAAATTAGTAAAAGGGAAACTTTCAGTACGTGTATGGAAAATACAAAAAACACCAACACAGAGATTTCCCAGGACATTTATTCCTTAAGTGAGAAGCCCCTTCTAGAAAAGGGATACTTAAATGTTTGAATATTCAAGTCACAGAGTTTATTGCATACATTCAGTTTCTTTTTAACTGTTAATTAGAAAGTTTGTCCAAGAGACAATTTACTTTAAAAGTCATCAAAGAAGTTGTAGGGTTGATGAAAATGATAACCTGATATCAGAAAGCCTTATTTTAAATTTGCAATCTTCATTACAATATATTGCAAAAATAGCAAGCTAAAATTCATTTTAGCATGATAGCAGAAACAGAGTGATAAAAACATGTAAGACACTCAAACCCCCTAAATCATTCCTATGGAATGATTACCCCTTGTTTGTATAAAAGCAGAAGTTACAACAATTCGTCAGCTCTTTTTAGGACCTGAGAACTAAAACAACCTGAGGGATTACTAATCTATGGGTTTTTTTGTTTGTTTTATAATGATACTTTTGGACCCACTATGTAATGAGGGCAGTGCCTTTGAAATAATGTGCTGCATGTGTTTCCAGAGGACACAAATTATTAGCAAACTTCCTAGGTTTCCTCCTTTTGTGGCATGTGTTTCTCCATTGGCTTCAGATGCACAGTAAAAGAAATTCTAGCTCTTTATTTCTTGCTCTGTTATTACTCTTTCACTGCTTCTGCCTCCACTCTCACAGTCTCAAAAGAATAGAGTTTTCTTTTGTTCCGTTAAGCATGAAGTCACAGAAGCAACACTTCAGTAGGGAGAGATACCGATAAGAAGAAAATTTCAGAAGGTCTGGGAACTTGTCTTTTTGTCACCAAAATCCATAAGGGTTTTATCATTAACTTCAAGAGGAGTGGATTCAAAAATGAATGCTTTCAAAATCCCTCAGCAAAAAGTAGCTCTTTCTTCCTCTTTTGCGTGCTATATTTCTCTCTATCCTTACTTCCAACTCCTTCAACAAATTTCTCTTGAGTGTTATTCAACACATACATACCTTTAACTAGAATTTTCAAAATACAAGAAGTATATGCTGACTTAGTGTGTATATTTATACACAAAGTAGTCAATAGAGATATATTATACCAAATGTATATTTTAATAGCGCCTCTCAGAAGATTAGAGAGGGTTACATGATTTAAGAGACTGAAGATACTCATCTCTATTTTTGCACTACATCCACTAAATGCATATAGCACTTAGTGGACAGATTTTTAATATTTATATTTAGGTAGAAACTTTTAAAATGTGAGGGGTTTTTTTTAATCAAATAGTTTATCTGATGGGATTTTTTTCCTTAAATATCATGTTGATTTAAAATTTTTGCAGTGATGTTACAGTGATTCTGTTAGAATTTATTCTAAAAAAACCTCAATATTATTTCTCTGTTGTATTTATTTTCATATATTGAATAGAGGAATATTCTTTGGAATGAAATGTTTACTGAATGTATGAAGTCAGATGTGATTAATCTACTTAGTGCAAGTGAAATGAAGATTTCATGTTATTTAGATTTTTATATATATATATACACTCGTGCCTGTTTTCTGTTCATCACCATTTATTCTCTGTGTCACGTCTCTCCCTCCCTGAGATTTCACGTATAAGGAAGTTACTTCTGGACACTTTCCCATCTGTTCAGGAAAGTGCTGAAGAAGTTTTGCATTACATCCTCTCTATGTCACAGTCATAACATCTAATGCTGTCAAAGTCTACATCTGCTATATCATATTTGCCAACTCTGCTTAGCTTCTCCAGACATGGATGTTAAGACAGGAGAATTCTACCCAGTTAATCCACAATGTTCTGTAATGTTCTGAAGGGGATGGAGAGGGCAAGGGTACAGACACACAACAGGATGTAAGAACTCCAGAGGTTTCTTAGGGTCATATTGAAGAAAAATTACTGAAAGCACTATTTTTCCAGAGTATTTAAATCCTTATTTCTTTTTCTACAAAACTAGTTGGATGAGCTTTTCAAGGTGACTTTGCAATCTAAGTTAATTCACAACCTGTCAGAAATTATGTCTTAAAATAAATGACCCTAGAGTTTTTCCATTCTATTCTAGAAATAAGTAAATAAGCAAATGCATAATCTAAAAAATAGCTCTAGCTGCATTTTTAAACTCACAGTTCAGAAGAATTTTCCCAATTAAAAAGTATAGGTGTAGATTTACAATGGCCTATTTCTTTTGATATTCTGTATGCAAATAGTGTTACAATTACTATGAATTAAAATATGGTAATAAAAATAACTAATTTAGGCTTCTGATCATTTAAAGTATTTGAGCTTTGATGCTTAAACCACCAGTGGACTTAGATTCCATGCCTCCAGTGTACCCAGAAGGCTCATCAAGAAATCTCGTTCTATTGTTTGTGTTTTAAAATTTACCTCCATGCAGTGCCAGCTCCCAAGACATTTTCCAAACAGCTCATTCAGAGGTCGTTGCACCACCCTTGTTGATTGCCATTCCACACACAGTCTTACTGCTTTTTTGAGGGGTACAGCCTCACACTGTACTTGTTGGCTCTGTGTTGCTCCAGCCCAAACAGTCACAGAAATCTGGAATGGTAAGGGAAGGCAGTTGGAAAGCTGTTCTTTTCATAAATTAGCTGTTCTACGGCTGCAGGATAGAGATGTTCTGGCCCTTGGTACTCCTGGGCCGTGAGCAGCTATATCAGGCTTCCTGGGTGATTGATAGCTCCTTTCAGCTCAGCTGGGTAAAAAGATATTATTTGTTGAAGAGCTCTGTCTCTTTTTGTGCGCTGAACTTTCTGAGGACTTCTGTGACCTGAGCTTTTCTGTGGATTTGGAAGAACAGGAAACTGCAGCTTTGGTTAAATTTTGATTCCAGTCCTTAAACTGAAATATGTCAGAAAGAAAAGTATTTTAAGCAAAATTCAAATTCTGAAGTCTGATTTTGCTCGAACAATGAGCAGCATAAATTCTTTTTATTTCAGATGAAAGCAAAACCATCACTACATTAAAGTTTCCCATGTATTTTGAAACTGAGCCAAATAAATACAGCTTTGGAAGACAATCCTGCTTGAAACAACACATTAGTTCCATTGCTTTGCTACACTTCCAGCCTGCAAAGCTACCAGTAAATTTGCAGGAAATTGCATATTCCATGTGGTAGAGTCAACAGAGTTGGGGAAGTCGGGTGGTGTTATTAGAAAAGAGGTTTCAGAAATCACTCTGAAAATCCTTCTATATTTTTTCCCTGTGGACTGTAGATACTCTTGTCATTGTAGTCCCTGGTTAGAGAATCCTTTAGAAAATGACAGAAATCTGCTTTAGGGAAAAACACTTTTCATATTCCCTCCATTTCACATCTTCTTATGAGCCAATTGGTCAGGCAATGAACCAATAAATTGGATCTTTAAAACTTTGGGAAGCATTGGATGTTCAGTGCTGAGTTGACAGAGAATTTTTTGGGGTTTTTTAATCATAATTTAGGAAAGTTCCTCAAAATCCAGTGTGAAGTCTGTGGGAATTGGGAGTAGGGAATCAGAAGAAGCTCTAGTTCAGAGGCACAATGGAGTGTTAGGGAGACCCTTCTCTATCTCCGTACTCCACACTGGGATCTAGTATTTGAATGTACATTTCCAGTATGCAAAACATGCTCTAAACTCCTCATCATCCTGGTAATGTAACCATCCAAAAGGCCAGTCTCTCCAGCTTTTGTACAACTATTCACTGCAATATCCTGCCTCTATAGCAGTGGAGGTGAGGTACCCAGCTTGGAAATAGAAGATTTTGTTTGAGTTACAAAGAACCCACATGTTCAAGATACTACAGTCAAAACAGGTGTCAAGCATACAGAGGCCAGAGTAAAATGCTCTTATACCAACTTTGAGTGTTCCTCAGGAAAGAGTAGGAAATTAGATGAGTTAAATGGCTATTTCAGTCATTGCTTAACCTTTTGTATTGTTTAAATTTCAAGGACAGCATAACCGTGAACAGAAAATAATCATAATACTTACTTTGTTTCCAAGTCAGAGGAGGAACTGGATTATGAAACAGGCATGGGAGTCAGTATCAAAGCAAAGCACTGAAATAGGAATGTAGGAAAATCTCCAATAACAGGCTGCCATCAAAATATCTTGTCTCTATTGATTCAGAGACCATCATTTAAAAAAAAAAAATTGAAAAGAAGATGATGGATTATCAGACATATGTACATATCTCTGGGAGCTGTCACCTTACCTGAGGAGGTGTCAGGTCGCTCCCTGTGGTATGTGTATCTGGAGAGCAGAGATAAAGATTTCTTAGATGTCAAATAACCCCCCAAACCACACTGGGAATCAGAAGAGCTTTATGTGCTAAATACTTACACTATGAAAAATTAACTGGAATTACAGAGAAGAAACCACAGATTAATTTAATCTTTTAAATATTATAATCTGTCTCAAATTTGCAAGGATCAAGAATGTAGAAAATCCTTCACTTTCCAGGCTGCTGTATTGCAGAGTGTTTTATTTCACTAAGTATTTGAATGAGAACTGCCTATGCATAAAAAAGTCATAAAGAAGCTCAGAAATTTCCATCACATTTAATATTGTTTTCATAGAGACAAATCATAACCTGATATACATGCATTTATATACACGTATGGAAATATATATACATTTATGTATTTGTGTGTCTGTATGTATATACACATATGCATATCTCTGAGCATGTATTTGTTGCATCCTGTATGAATACCTAGAGTATATCCTTTCCTGAGCAGAAAAGCCAAAAGAATCCTGCTTCTGTTGTGTACTGTCTTGGAAGTTCTGGTCTCTGAAGAATCTTCATGTAAGTTCCCAAGAGACTGTGACAAGACATATTTTCTATGTCACCTTGTGGAGGAATATTTTTACATTGTAGACTGCTATATTAGAAATGCTGGATGTCTAGAATTAGAGGAAAAACAAGAGAAAAGGCAGTCATCAGATGGTCAGTAGATCATTTTCCTTAGAGGATTAGGGAGAAAATGGACAGCTTTTAGATAGATGTAGAAATTAGAATTTGTTCTTCAGTCTATAAGTAAGCCTATAAGTAAGTCTATAAGTCTATAAAAGCTGCCTTTAAGTGAAAATTATTATTTTTTCGTGAAAATTCCCTCAAAACATGGAAGACATGATTTTGTCATTTAATAAATTGCTATGCAACTAATCAAACCAGCCTCCCAACCCACAAACCAATAAAAGCAAACAATTCTGGTGGTACTTTCTGCACAGCAGAAATCTGACAGCACCATTTCTCGTGCACACAAGAATAGGGGGCTGTTGTGCTTAGCTACAAGAAGGAGTTTTCTGATGGAAAGTAAGTGTGAGTAATGACAATTTTCCTTCCAGCTACCTCACTTATGAGATTAGATGGTGAGAAGTATTTTTGTGTGATTCCTCTTCCTCCTCCTCTCTCCAGAAGAGCAAAATCCTTCACTTGCATTTCCATGCAACAGTTTTCTCCAAGGAGCATGAAATTTTCTTTGTTTTGCCCTTGGAGGATATTCATTGCCATTTTCTACAGACTATTCTTGATGTGGAATTTTAAAATATTTTCAAATATTTAATATGGTGGAATAAGAATTACAAAATTTGTATTCCTAACTGTAAACCTGCATTGTATCATTGCTCTTTGCTCTCTCTAGCTAAAATAATTTGCTCAATGCTTTGATTCAAACTATTTTCTGGGTATCCTGGGTTTATTTTGAGCACAGCAAATATTTGACTATGAGTCTTAATGCTGCAGTAATATAAAGACTGTTAATATTTTTTTTCTTTTTTTCTGATAGTCTTTATAATTTTTTTTTTTTTGCAGCAGCAGCAGCCATGCTAGCTGAGCATGTATTGACAAGAAAGTCCTTCTGAAGCAAAGCTATTGCTGAAACAGTAACCAAAGGCTATATTACTACTGGTATGAGGGAGGAAAATAACCTATTAGGTCATTTTCTTATATAATTGCTCTTTATTTGGAAGGATTCACATATTCAAATCTGTGAATGTGAAGCTGGAATGTGTTAGATGAACGGGAAGAATTGACTAATATTACAAACACTGCATACAATAAGGGAATCAAATCCTAATATTAGGAGTGTGGCCCAACCTATTTCTCTATAAATGAGGTATTCTGTGCAAAAGTGATCTGGGCAGCATGTCATAACAAGCTCCAGCAATCTGACTTTAAAAATTGTAAATTGGGTAGCATCGTATATGGCTCTTCTCCACTCATCCACTTCAGGCAGCAAATGTCTTAATCATCAGATCAGAATCTGGAGTAGAGCTGCACAACCAATGCTCCATTAGCTCAGTCATATGCCTTTCAGCTCTCTGCCATCTGTTTCAATGATCTGTTAAATGGCCAAAATTAAGACCATTCTCCACTGATCCACCCAGACTCTAAAGGATAATCCAGCACAGTTTTTTATGATCAGCAGAGCCTCATCCACAAAGTATTTACAGAGGACACTCATGCCTTCTAACCTTTAGCAGGAAGAATCCAAGACAAAACTGCAGGCAGTACTTTTCTCTTTAAGAAGACTCTTCTGGCTCTGTGTTCTCCTTATGTAAATTCAGTACCAGTATAATACCACAATTTGCTATCTTTGCTGGCCAGCCTTCGCGTACGAAGATCCGGGGGAGGCCTCTTCCCTTTCAGACCTCCCAGCCTGCGCACTGGATTTTTTAGGTGAGACACAGGGCGCGCAGATCTGAGCCCACCCTTTAATCCCGAGGTTCAATCTGCCGGGCCAAAGCGATTCTGGACAGTGGCAGCTGAGGTCCTCCTCAGGACGTAGGCAGATTGCCCCCTTGCAGGGCTAACGAGCTCTGCCTGCCCGGGGAGCATCCTAGCCGGGAATCGAACCCGGGCCCCGGCAATTACTGTGCCGTGTGCTTAACCACTACACCACCGGGGCTCCCGTTTACTATCTAGATAACCAGGATAACCATGCTCATCTTTCTTTATTTTTTAAATACTTTATAATCTTAAAGACAGACAAATTCCAAGTGAAGGAGCGCAGATGTTGCATGATATTAATAAACACTAAAGTTCATGCAAAAAAAAAGTTTCTATGGTAGGAACAGGAAGCTCTAGAAATAAGGTTCCTGAATTCAGATTATTTTGTTTTTTATTGTTGCCAGAAGGTTTCCTTTCCTCACCCATTACTTATTTTTTGTTATCTTTTAAAACACTTTTGTAGCGTGTGATTCAGTTCAATACCTCTGGAAAGGAAACACAAAAGCGTCTTTTGACACAAGTTGACTTTTTATGAGAGCATGTATTTATAAAAATTCCACAAGTTGTTTAGCAAGTTCCAGTGAAGGGATATTTTGAAATATAATGTTCCTGTTGATATACCAAGTGTAGAATGACAGTTCTGACCACTAAAATCATTCAGCAGATTCTGGACACCTTTTTGGCAGAGATCTGCCACTCACATGTTGTAAAGCAGGCAGAAGTCTGATTTAGCTGGGAACCTGATCATGCTCTATGAGAGAAAGGAAGCCCATGGGGATGGCACAGCTGCAATCCCTGTTCCAAATGTAGTGTTCAGAATATGTTCAAGGAAAAGAGAAAATGCCTGGGTTGCTCAGCCAGTTCCTGTTACCATGACAACTCTGGAGAGAAGTAATTTAGATCAGCCTTAGGGCTACTCTTTCAGCTGTAGCAGAGGAAGGGACAGAAGACCACTTACAGGTGGTGGAGAAAGCAGTGCTAATGATATGACTCCCTATGTATGTGTGAATCCATTGTGTCAGCTAAATAAAATATTGGGGGTGCTGTCATATTCCTTTAGACAGATGGCAGCAATTGTCAGTGTATCAGCGTGAAAGAAGAGCCTGAATCTATAAGAAAGGAGAGGGGTCAGGTTATTTCGCTGAACCAGACATGTAGCAAAGTACAATGTCTGCACTCTGTCCACTGCCTTTCTGTTCCTCCTCCCAGGCCCTGCCAGGTTCCTCTGCACCTTGCTAACTTTCCTTGTAAGTGCTGGCAGCAGCAACAGCAGGCTGCTAGAACTGAACCTACTCCTTCCATGTCATATCCTTGGGTGCTTCTATGAGGCACTCTTCAGGCTGCTCCCTTGCCCCAGCTTTGCTGTCCGTAGCAACTCTTAGGGAATGCTCCAGGCTTTGCAAACAAACTTCTACAACTCATAGCTTCTACAAGCTCATAAGTTTTTAGAAGTCACCATTTCCTTTTTTAGTGCTGCTCAAGTGTTCCACTATTGATGTAGAGAAGCTCGTTGTGCAGAAACAAGTATTTTTGGTCTCATTCACCTCTGCCTCCATGTCACTTCTGTTTCCTGGCCTCTTCATATGTGCCATGTGAAACTTGCAACAAGGTATAGCTGATTTCTGTTAAATGAACCAAGACACTTCTGCTCCAGTCATGGTATAAATCACAGACAATGATGGCTCATACTCTTAACATGTTCTTTTCCGTGACATATAGTACACCAGAAGTAAGACTTTGATCATTTGCCAGGCTTGACTAACTGTATTAAATAAATGCGCCTTTAACACCTCAGTGAGGGAAACGCAATTGACGGGGCCGTGTAAACAAGAAGAAGCATATCCAGGGTGTTAATGCAGGCCAGTCTTTTTTTGTCCTTTAGCAAGAAAATACTTTGGAGACCTGAATGCACAACATTTGTCTCATTATGCCTAGCATGCTGTTGCTTTGCTTTTTCACAATGGCAAGGTAACCTGCTGACACAGCTTGCCAAACTCCTGCCTCCCTCAGTGGATATATAAGCCAGGCTGATGCAAATGGGCTCTTGAATTGCATTCACTTGGCAGTCCTCCCACACAAAAGATGAAGAGCAGCAACTTTGATTTGCAGGGCCTCTTCTCATTTACTTCTTTTGTAGGGCAATATCTTTTGTTTAAGAAACAAATACACTGAGCTGAGAATTTCAGCTCTGGTTAATGATTCTTTATTGAAAAACCTTTTTGCCTGTGTTAAAGCTAACATTCCTCTGGCGAAACAAGAGACGCAAACACATTTCTGAATTCAGTATGTCTGCCTAAATATGTAATAAAATCATGTGGTTGAGTATTTTCAACTGTGTGGCTAAAACCCGCAGAACAAAATTTTAATTTGGAAAAAAACAAAGGATGTTCTTAAAATGTACATATTGCCATTGAATATTAATTTGAATATATTCAAGTTGTTAATTTAAATATTCACGATATTGTTGAATTTAGTTAGGAATCTTTGATGTACTTTATTTTCCTTTTCAATTTATTCTTTAGGTCTGTTAAGATTGATCAAGTAGAGAGAAATGCCTACAATTTATTTTTTAAATGGAGCTAACCTTTAATTTGAATTATTTCGAACTTTTTTCTGTTTAAATAATCCAATTCCTGGTTAAACAATTCATTCATAATTTATTGCCTTTTCCCAGTATTAGTGTCAAGAAAAGAGATGTGTAAAATCCAAAAGTTTGGACTGTTTTGGATTTTCAGCTATCATTTTTTTTGCTTGGAAAGGGGAGTGTGAAAAGCTGCATTTCTAGAGGACGTGACTATATTTGATGGAAAAGGACTGCATGTGAGTTGTTTTCTTTTACTCATTACATAGTTTACTCCTTCTCATGTAAAGCTAGAAAATTGGTGTAATGTATTTCTGCATAATATAAAATGGAAGATAATAATAGTTTGGGCAGATAATCATAAGTTTTGCATCCCTGTGGCATCTGATTCGTGTCTAAATCATACTCAGCACCAGTAGTACCTGAGATCAGTTTGGGACGTGCAATGACTACAGGAGAAAAGGCACACAGGAATATTTCAAGAAATTTAAGCACAGACCTAGCTATAAGGTTTAGGCATTTTCAATGAGCTTTATAATGTATTTGGAGTATTTTTAGGTTATGTTTACTATATTTAATTCCCCCATCCAAATAGGTGCTGCTCCTCACTAGGGTAATTGCTCCTCCTAATCTGTGCTGATCAGTTTTTCTGCCTGCAGTGCTGGAATTAGAGTAACATCATCCTAGTCCTGATTCTAAATGCAGCCTTGCTAGACATGATAACCTTAACATTTTCCTTACCAGTCTCAAACAGGAGGCACGAAAGTGTCTGTACCAAAGAGCCAAGAGCTTTCGCTGTTTTATCTTCCTGTGTACTTCTGCAGACTATCAAATACTGCAGAGAAATTTTTCCTTGCTCAAAATACTCCCATTTCTCTTAAAGCATAAATATTAGTGAGCACTTGCCAGCTTTCCTAGGAAACTATTATCTTTCTGCCTTTCTGTCCCAGTCTCCCTTCTTCTCCTCCCTGTCCAGTCTAGTCAGACAGTTTAGATACTGAACACAGGACAGCAGCTCGAATCCCAGCCTCACACAGGCACCACATATACAATTTGATTTTCAATGATAGAGGGAGAGAACTCCCACCTCTCTCCTTCTTTGATTTTGGTTGGTGTACTTGTCTTCGCAAAGTCATCCCAGCCACCATTTTTCTCCCTCAGACCTTTTCAGGGCCATACATTTTTTAGGCTTTTGATTGTTGATTCGATTCACACAGGCAGTTAGGCACAGCTCAGTCAGGATCCCACCTCCAGTCCTTCAGCTGACTGGCATGTGTCATTCCCTGACTCACCACTGCAAACACCTGATCTTCTGAACCAAAAGGTTGCTATTTTTACTAGCACTCAGAAGCATCAAATGTCAAATAAGTACCGTATCACCCAGAAGCTACTGGCCATGTACTAAGATATCAGGGCAAAGAGAACTTTAAAACACCACAACGCTCAGAGATTGTTAAATTCTTAGACTGCTTTTTACATTGCTGCATGTAGAACCAATAACCTATAGTTACTTGAAACTGAAAAATCTAAGAATTTATGTAGGTGCTGTTCCTGACCTAAAAAAACTGTCTACTGTGAGGTGGTAAAAGTAGAGGTCACTTTGCCCAATACGGATTTTATCTTAAAGTCCCAATATCATACGTTTTTACCTTAAAGTCCAAATATCATAGCATATTTGGCCAGGCTGATTTTCCTGTAAGGGCATATTAGAGAGCATCATGTAATAATAACTAAGTGCTGATTTTATGACATGAAGAATTTGAGCTGCTCAGAGATAGGATTTCCTGGTCGCTTGACTATGCTACTACTACATAATTATATTTGCAGGTCTCTGAAACCTCTTTCCCAAGCTGTCAGGATGAATGGTGAGATGACAGAGAAGGAGTGGCAGGTCAGATGAGCGGGTAAGGCCAAATCTCTACCTTCCACTTAGGATCCAATGACAGCTGGGCCCCAGTGGAATGACTCCTTCCCCTCCTGAGTATGAGGAGCAGCTAACTGCTGGGCTGACCAGCTGGTTCCAGCACACTTGGTCACAGAGCAGGCAAGGGTCACACTGTAGCATTGCATTGCACAGGAGCTGCTTGGCCAAGTTTCCCTCGGCAACTTGACAGACCCAGATTCTGCTGCCTCCCCTTTGCAGCTCCAAGTGAACCCACTGCTTGCTAATTTATTTATACCAGGTTGTTTGGAAGAGAAGTTGACTGGACCATTAGTGTCAACTGTGTTAGAAGACAACAGCAGTGGAAGAGTTTTGCTGGCAGATTTGGGACACATGAGAGAGCAGTTTGAGGCTAAGAAACTGCAGATATTTCAGATAAGACAATTCTCATCTTATGGTAAATATAAACATGGATTCTATGTAGGAAATTTAAAAAAAAGATATTAAGAACTGATTATAAAGTTACCACTATTAGTAGATAAGCAAGACATCTTTGAATTTTTCGTCTGCCTTAAGACACTATTGTTCTGTTCTTCCTTTTTAAAGAAGTTATTAGGCTTCCTCCCTTCCCTTCCTCCTCCCTACCCCTCTCCCCACTTTCTCCAGAGTTAGTATTAGAATCAAGAGGCTTCTAGAGCCATGCTATGATGTAGCATCTTTCCCTTCAGATACCGAACATTTAGGCTGCTAGATTTTTCAAAAGAAAAGCAACACTTTCAGGTTACTGGCATCTCGCCACTGGCCCGTAAGTTTGCTGTTTTGTTTTATTTTATTTGATGAAGTCAAGATTAGTAAAAAAGCCTTGTCTGAAGAATTTTGAGCAGTAAAGCATAATAATTCCTCGTCAGGCAGGAAAACCTTAAAAAGATTTCTGTACTATATGTGAGGAATTAGTTACATTCATGAGATTGTGATAAATTTACATCCTGTGTTCTTTCAAATATGATGGTGATGAACATTATGGTCTGATGATTAAATATAGGTTTCCAGAAGTAGAGTGCATGTGACAGCCAGAAATTCATGTGTCTGAAGAATTAGTACCCAGTATGCTAACTATAAGTAGAAGAATATGAATGGGGTAATAAAGCTGCATTTGGTCCTAAAAATATCAGAAAGAACTTTAAACTTTCTTGTTAGGTCAGGGTGGCCCTTGATACAACAGGTGGAATGTATTTTGATTATCTGTAATTAAACATGTTAGACACCAAATTTTTGGCTACTGGTCACTGGAAGAAAAGGCTTAAACACAGAAACTTCTAACTTGCTTTGGAATTCATGTACATGAAGCGAGGTGTATTATCAATTGCAGAGAGCAAGTTTTAATTATGAAAGATGTATAGCCTTAGCAACAAAAATTTTCAATTTTTCTAATGTTTAGAGAATAGAACCCTACATACCTGCCTTGGAGGGCTGAGTAAAGCTTGGCACCTCTCCAGAAGCAAAGCAATACTTGAGAATGCTAAAGCTCTAAAGTCTCTAAAACTAATTTCTAGATTTTAAACAGATACTATTGAGTCTTTAATGTTTAAAGAACTGTAAGTCAATTAAAAATTTTGCACACAATTTATTTTAACCCTGACCCACATAAATGACATTTAGGAATAACTTTTGTAGGAGAGATCTTCACATCTCTCCTACACAATGAAAGGGGCAATGTATAAGGACGATGAAGTTGATTCTACATAAGTCACAGAGCAGTCATAAAATATCTGTTCTGTCTTTCCTAGAAAGAAAAGATCTGGGTTAGAACAGTTGGATTAGATCTGAATATCTATTTTATTACTAGCCCTCTAAGACAAATGAGTACAATTTTTTTCTTCCTGTAAAAATAAACAAATCCCTGAGTGTTGGAAGGAATTAAATTCCCATGTATAACTCTCTTCTCAATCAAATTTTTATTTAAGATCTTGGAAATTCTGCCTGTATAAGTTACAATAGAAGATGGCTTTCAAATTATTTGTCATTTGTCAGAAGGTCTTTGAACTATCTAGTTGACAGAAAATGGCATCCCTTTTATGTAGAAAGCTTGAATTTGAAATCAGATGGGAAAATACAGAACCACTTAACACTTCTATTTTTTCCTGGATGAAAACCTCTGCCAATACAGCTACTTTTGTACATGATGTATTAACACTGCAAATCAAACCAAGATACTAAGAAGGAGACATAGCAAGAAGAAAAAACAAATTGCAAAGTGCTGCTGAAAAAATTTTGTTTTCTGTTTTCTAGAGGAAAAACCTTAGTTTTGTCATGGGTGATGCTCCTGAGAATTTTGAAATCACTGAGCTTTCTATCAGCACTGAAAGAACTGTTCCAACTTACTAATTCTACCCTGCTACTGTAGATTTAAATGGGATATGAAAGACTTTCTTCAAACTCTATCTTACATTGCTTACTTGAGGATTTGATCCACCATCCTCCACTGTTGTGGTTTCACCAAAACTAGTGCATCCACACTCAGGATTTTCTAATCAATATGTAATAATCATTTGAGTTTTGGCCTCCAAAATATCTACACTGTATCTCCATTGCTTACACATTTCCTAACACTCCATTATACTCTTAGGAGATACTTCATTAACTTAATCCTCCATAGGCCACTGTATGGAGAATTCATGGAGATGTAGAGAGAAATTAAAATCCTACATTTTAGGAAATCTTAATGGATCCTGAACTTCACTGTGGAAATTCATGTTGTAGAGCCACAAGTATAAAATCTTTCAAAAATCCCTTGGATTTATCTTACCTTCATTTTCATCATGTTGTTTACATAACAGATTGTCTCATGGATGGTGTTTCCCATCAATGCCAACATCAGAGAGAAATTCCATGATTTCTCACTTGCATGACAACCAACCTAGGATTACTGGAAACTGATAAGGCAAGGCCAGTGACAATTACTGGTTACCAGTTTAATTTCACATGTTTTTTCTTTCATTATCCTTTTCTTTTTTCATTTTTTTTTCTTTTTTAAGGAACACAACATGGTCAACTGTCTTTTACCTTTCCTTTTAAGTCATCTTTTTGAATATTTCTCTTCCATGTTTTTTCCAAGCCGCTCCAACAACACTACTCCAAATCTCTTGTTGACAAATCTGAGGGATATAGTTTCCAATTTAGATTATGTTTTTCATGTTCTTTTTGTCTTTAAAAAACAAGTAGATATAATTGCCCATTTACTGTTCTTGGGTTTGTGTGCTTTGCCATTATTTGGATCCTCGTTGATGTGCGTGTTTATTAGGGTGAGAAGATGGCAGAGTCAGTTCTTTGTTGCTTGTATTTCTCTATGATAAAGAAAGAATGTGAACAAAGTGCTATTCCAGTAAGAAGTAAGAGTAGTAAGAGTGTAGTAAGAACAGAGAACAGGAAAGAGTGTATTCCTTTGTTCAGGACTCAAAATCTTGCAGGCAGTCTGTGACCTGAGCAGCTCTGTTTCCTCTGAGATCTATGCCATCTGGTGTCTCTCTGGTTTTCTCTGAGCTTTCCAAAAGTCACTCATCTAGTTTCAACTTTGGTTCCAGCCCTTCAGTTTGCACCTTCTCCTTAAGTTTCTTCTCTTTCAGATATCTCCAAGAAGCACAACAGTTATTAAATGCAGTGTCTTCCAGATTTTTAGTCATTTAACATCTCAAGCAGGCATTGATGAATTCTTTCATGAGACCTAGACGGAAAATAGCTAAAAGTTTGTGTGTGTTAACAAGGTCTGTCTTTCTTACAGATCAAAGGCATCTTTACTAGCACAAATGCTTCCAGCACACTTGCATATTGTCCCAATTAATAATATTATATAAACCTCTCCAAAATTCCTAGGAGTGGGAGGTTTAGAAACTGCTGAGTTATTTTTGGAGATTATTTATAAGAGACTGTTATCCACATTCTGTGAGACAAGCCACACAAATGGGGCATTCTGAAAAGTAAAAAATAGAAAATATAACCTCACTTCTTGGTACTATATAAATTTTTGTTTTGCAAAAGCTTTTTTTCAGCTTTTTAGTGAAAGAAAATAGTAGGAAAAATACTTTATATTGTTAAAAGAATCCTGGCTGTGACTTTAATGTAAAACAAGGGTGTGAAATTAAAGAAATGGATGGAGATATTAATTCAACTCCTTGATTTGGGGAATTTCACTGAAAGAAGATATTGCTTGATTTCTCTGCATGATTTCCTTCAAATAGCAGTACATGAACTTTCATAATCTCCAATAAATTTAAATTCATCTATTGTACATGTTTGTGAGTGAATTGGTCAATAGTGGATTTAAGCACAATAAAATATGTATGAAAGGATTATGAGCTATAGGAGGACTGGAGCTTTGAGTTCAGGATGAAGAGAAAGTTAAAATCTTCTGGAACATTTAGAAGGTAAAGAACTAGATAGATGGTAGGAGAAGAAGGTTGCAGCAATGGTAGCACAGCTAACCAATGACATGTTCTGGGCTTTGCTAAGTCTATGAGATGTCCTAAGAAGTCACATCTTTCCTGCAGAGGAGGGGTGTTGAGAAGATACCTGCTGTTATGCCAAAGAGAAAAGAGCTGGCTTATAATGACATTGATGATCTCTCCTGAAAGTTAACTGTTCCTACAGCTCTGTTTTGCTATGGGAAGGTGGCCTGCCCTCTCTTTCTTATGCAGTACTATCAATTTGCATTGATTTATTTCAGCTTTGATTTTTGCTCTAAATCAACTGTGTGAACTAGATTTCTTTGTATGGGCAGGAAAATGTTCACTGTGATTTGCCTCTGTATGGTGGAATAATGGGATGTCTGGGAGACCTATCCTCAAAAGAATTAGCTGACCAATAAATTAGTGAAGCCAGCCTTACAGTAATGCCTTGTAGAGCACTTTATAGTTCTTGTTGATTCTCAGCTGATGCTTGCTTCAGGCTAAGTTATTCCTTAAGAATACTTTAGGGTGAATAAAGGCTGAGTGAATAACATCCTAGTCAATAGCTGAAGTGCAAAATAACTACCGTGGTCCATTGTATTACAATCCTGCAGCACTATTACAGAGAATTTTTAGGCTCTCTGCCAGATTCATTCAAGTACCATAACTAAGTGATCCTGTATTTTGAGATAAAACTCAAAATGCTATTTCTCTCCGTATTTTCACACTGTATTTTAACTTTTTCTCTAACAATATTTTATTATACGTGTTCTTTCCTTCATTGCAAGTCTTGTGACTTAACCTAAAAAAACCAGTCATCAAGTTGGATGTTTTTACAACAGAAGTATTCCAAACTTCCCACCAAACTAATGCCAGCAGGCACTTTACGTGTTAAGGAATAGTAAAATTATCGTTGGCCTTTAAGACATTTAGATCATACTAGAGGATGATGATTGTCTCTTGGATTCAGCTGGCTTTAATGATGCTACTTTTTAAATGCATGATATTCCAACAGGCAAAGGGCAGAAACTGATGTACAGGAAGTTCTACCTGAGCATGAGGAAGAACTTCTTTACTGTGCAGTGACCATGCACTGGAACAGGTTGCTCAGAGAGGCTGTGGATTCTCCCTCACTGGAGATATTCAAGAACCATCTTGATGCCTTAAATGGCTATATAGAAACAGAGACTAGTCAGGAATAAAGGAATGAAGGAGGTATTTATTTGAAAGGCCTTCAGATGTAGGCTTTGGGCTCCAGAGGCTCCTGCCTCAGTAGATTCCAAAATGGATGGCTGGTCACGAGTTCTTCGCACTTTTATATCAGCATAAATTCACCAAACAGAATCCAGCCAATGATGGAATTTCCCCAAGCTTGCCCCATCTCCCCAGGATGATGGTTTGCAGTTCTTGTTCTGGGTGTCCTTGGAGAGCAAGTTAGAGAGGTTTGTTATGTCTATCTTAGCACAGAGAACAGCACTTAACAAGCTACAGGAAACTTCTGAGTTACACTAACAGTATGGGATTTGAAAATATAAAAGTTAAAACCTAAGGTATCAATCTGGACACAATCCTGCGCCATGTTCTCTGGGGTGACCCTGTCTGAGCAGGGAGGTTGGACTGGATGACCCGCTGTGGTCCCTTCCAACCTTAACAATTTTTTAATTCTGAAATTTTATGAAATTTTCCAAGAGTTAGTCCAACTGTTCTCCTTAAAAATACTTGATATGTTGACAGTGACCTGGAAGAGGTGATTTGGAGATCCCAACTTAGAAACTAGCCAAAAGGCTTAGCCATAAGTTTTTGATTCTATAAAAGAGGTAAAAATTAATATTTTCTTAATTCTTAAAATGTTTATGTATATGTTACTTGTCAAAATATCAGAGCAAAATCTGTTATTTCTGTTTACAGATATTTTCCATTCAAATAAATGATAAGGTGCTCTCTTGGTGTAGAACAGTTTTGCTTATGTTGCCTAGTAACAAAGGGGAAAAAAAGGAAAAATGACGAAAAGCAGAACTTTGGAGCTGGTAAAACAAATGACAATATTTACATCAATGGAATAAGAATTCTTGCTCCCTTGGTGATGAGTGCAAGTTTATCACAGTCCCACATTTCCAATGCTTACTGTTTTAAATGCTGGCCAAATCTGTGCGGAAAACTTGTCCACACCCACTTATATTGTAGGAGTAGAAAAATGCAATCTGTGGTTTATCATTTGCAGAACCACATTCCATTTTCTTCCCCATCCTGGTGAATATTCCAAAGGCAGTTCGCTTTAGTTTAAAGAGTGCTACCTGTGAAAGCTGACTACTATATCTATCTCTGCTTTGCAGTCCCTGACGATCTTGCATTTTTATCATTGCAGTTATAGAATATTTTTAAGGAACAGCATTTTTTTGTTAGTGTCATCCAGTACACTAATTCATTGCAAATATATGTAATACATTTTTCATCAGATTGTCACAGAATTTCAATAATTTAATATATTTCAAAAATAGCAGCTTACTTTAGGATGCATTCGTAAGCATACATAAATCTTTTTGCATAATGAATATTGCTAAACTTATTACTGATAGCTTATGTAATCATTGTTGAGCTAAAATTTTTGCTGTTTGCCTGGCCACACACTGCGTATTTTCAAAACCCATGTACATTCACTAAAACTGACAGCTTCTCTCTGATAAATCATATCTGCTGACTGTCAGCAGTGCAAGCAGTAAAATCGCTCAACAGCAATGACACAACACCTTTGCCCCTATTTGGATGGGGACAAAGTCTGCCCTGGTATCCCAGACCCAATCCTATATGGAGATGCATGTGGACAAGACCCTTGGGCTACTAAGATGCCTCAAAAACGTCATCTTGCCGCAAATAAATGTGATTCAGAAGAGAAGTTTTAATATTGTGGACTAAATTGATTTTTAAGTCTAGCAATGGGAAAATTTGTTGAAATTGAGTTTGAAAATACACTGCAAGATATGTGGTCATAAACTGTTGAAAATAATTGACTTCAGCTTCTCTAATTTTAGGGTGGAGGGTGAATGTTGGTAAGAACAGGCAAATAAATTAGGATTCTCATTCATATGCAGGAACATTTATTGTTTTGCAACGACAACAAGAGTGACATTTAAGAAGAGTTATAACAATAATAACTTTTGAAGGACATGTTCAGCTAATAACTTGTAGGTAGGAGAGGAAGGGGGAGGAGTGCAAGAAGGTGTAAGTCATACATACATACATGTGTTTGTGTTTCTAGTGTATGGTAGAGAGAGGACAGTGAGAAAGAGGGACAAGTGACACATGGAATTCAGGAAGCATGTGATTGAGATTGAAGGGAAAAGTAAGGAGAAAAAAATCCCACCTATCTCATTACTAGTCAGGTCTGAGTTACTGTGAAAGAATTACATTTCCACACAGCATAACCAACATAGTCCACTAAAAAAGCTAAATATTATTTGCAGGCTTTTAAAAAAGATATAATAATTATTATTTTAGAACCAAAATGTTCTCCTGAATGTTCTCAGATGGATCTGACCTGCAGTACTTCTAAAAGTGCCTCAGACAGGCAGGGAGTCCTGATGAAGAGCAATGATATTCTAGACCATTCTAAGTGAATAGCAGCTTACAAAACAGTCCCACTTACAGCACTGAAGATTATTCTTATAATAAGTTTATTAAACTTCTTATTCTTATAAGAAGTTTATTAAAAATAAACTAGATTTTCATGGGAAAATGGTGGTTTGTTAGAATCTGAAGCTTGGGGTGTTTTCAGGAAAATGCAAGTGGGTTTATGAAAACTTAGTTGAGCAAGTATTCCGAGATCAAGGTCTGTATTAAGGTCACTGATAGGGTCTGGAGGAGAGCTGGCAGCTGGAGTCATTCCTGCTGTATGTTGTGCAGTGTCTGGCTGTACCATGGCAGTGGTGTGGCGATGCTAACAGATCAGGGTGTTCCACTTGTCATCCTGCTGGTGACATCATTTCCAGCTCTTTTTATTGTCCTGACATCACTGTTTGCAGAACATGACCAGAGTTTAGATTTAAAACATCTACTTTCTTGGCAGGTTTTTCTTTAGGTGCAGGAATCCTTTGCACGTGGCACAGCTGCAGAGATGGGGGTCTTGTGAGGCGGCCCCTTAAAAACAGATAGATGCAGACCATCAAGGCAACAGTGCTGATGAACATTTTGCTCTAAGAAAAGCACAGCCTGAATGTGTCTATGTATATATTATTGCCTATATATATGTACATGGCTTTTAATATATATATATTTATATACAAAACTACTTGTAAGGGTTGGCCATTAAATTATAATATATAAAGCAATATGTAAAGCTAATATGACAGACAACTTGAAATATGTGCATCAACAGTATAATGGACAATAAATTGTCAAATTAATGAGGTTAAAAATAATTTTCCTTTGATTATTTCCTGTGATATTTGCCTAGCTGTTAGAACAGTTGCACGGGGAATAAATGCATGTGATATTCTGGGTCAGTTTTTGTATATGCTGAGTTTCAATAACTTTTGTTACCATATATTCAATATAAAGCAATAGGAAAGACACTGGGAACAGGCCTAAGACATTCTCTTTTGACAGATTTTTGTCCTTCTTTGTTTTTGATTTAATTAACAATCTTGGCTAGATTTGTAAGGCATAATGTGAGCCTGTTTCCTTTTAAGATACACAAATCAAGGGTCCCAAAGTGGCCAATACTCTGTGTTTGTTTTAAATACTTCATTACAGAATCATTAATGTCTACAATCCAAACAAAATTAGTCAAACACACTTACAATTATATTGTCTTTTGGGATGGTAATTTGACCTAATGCTAAATTATGACAATGCCATTCTTTTCTGCCCTTGTAGTCAATGGAAAGACTTGAGCTTGAATCACATGATTAAATATGATTGATATGATTAAACTGATAGCAGGATGAAAAATATCACTCCATAAAAAAAACTATTTCTCTGTTGATAGTTTAACTATACTGGAAGACTTCTTCTTTTCAATTTCTTCCTGCACAGCAATTAGCCTTTCCACTTTTCTTTGTTCTCAATAGGACGCTGATGATGATGTGTCAGTATCAGTTCGTGTCCTTGCATATTTCCAAGATTTTTTCAAGAATCAAGCGTTGCTAAAGTATGGCAAATTCATGTTCATGCTGTTACAGACTCCTTGTGTGGCAGTTGCATACCAGAGAGCTGTGAAGAGTGGACAAACACATTGTCAGTCATACCAGAGAGCTAAAAAACACATGTGAGAAGAAACTTCTTTTTTTTCTTAAAATTATTCACATTATTAATAAGAATTGCATGGTATATTGGTTAAGAGTTTGTCAGATGCATACAGAGGTACTGATTAGCCTCAAGAACACACTCTTGAATGTGCAATTTATTTTATGTGCAACTAAGGCATGAGCAGTGGCTTGAGAATAATGAATAAGTCACTGACACAAAAGTGAAAGGAGAAAAAAACACTAAAAAGGCAATTCCCAATAAACACAGAAAAAGCATTAAAAAGGAAAATATTTTCTGGTATACTTTTCACTACTTTTAGCTGGATTTAAACTGTTGTGCAGATGTGATCCACCACATACTTTGCGTTCCATGTGTAGAAATTGAGGAACCTGATGGGATTCCCTTCTGGTTCTCCTACAGGGTGAGAATCAGAAAAAAAAAGCATGCAGTCATCTTGTCTTCCCATATGAGGTCTGAAAACAGTTTTCTGGTGGACTTGGCAGTGTTAGACATACAGCTGGACTCAATCTTATAGGTATTTTCCAAGAAAAATTATTCTATGATTTTATGGTTGGTGTGTGCCTTCAAACTGCTGCACCCATTTTCATAAGACTACTCAAACTCTTTTCAGTGTGCCTAGCTCACTTCACAAGATACTGAACTTACCTGAGAAATCTTAGTTAAACAAAATTTGTATTTGTGTTAGGAGAAGCATAAGGAAGGATTTTGCTGGGTGGTAAAATGAAAAAAGAGTTCGTTTAAAAAATTTATGAGACATTTAAATTAGTATTTAAAGTGAGTTTGGTTTCCATATAATGCAGTAGAATACTTTCATGACAATTCAGAA
The DNA here is from genome assembly GCA_013396875.1 of Vireo altiloquus. Classification (NCBI taxonomy): domain Eukaryota; kingdom Metazoa; phylum Chordata; class Aves; order Passeriformes; family Vireonidae; genus Vireo; species Vireo altiloquus. The sequence goes on from VZRF01001862.1 coordinate 1,184,929, forward strand.
ATTTTTAGTGTGGTAAGTGATAAACACATACCTTTTGATGCTAAGGTCAGAAAACCAAAAGTTCTGCTGGATCAGGCTCATAAAAAGAACAGTCTAAGTAATTTAAAAGTGGTGTGCACCAGGAGATCATTTGAGTGGGGGGCAGGAGAAAGGGGTTCACACTCATGTAATGGGATGACGTTATTTTTACACTGCCTATTGCCATTAATATATTTGAAAAAAACCTCTTTTTATGGTCCCCCCACGTTTCTATGCAGCATCAATTCCAGCTGAACTTTGGCTGCACAAATTTTCTCCTGAGAGCGGCAAGCAGTATCTCTGTATTCTTCCCATGTCACCTGACCTTGCTTCCACTGAGCATTACACCTTCCTTTTTTGGCTTATTTCCAAGAGAACATTCCTGTTCAGCCAAGCTGGCCTTCTGCCTCCCCTACTTGACTTGCAACACCTTGGAATTTCTGGTCCTGTGCCCTTAGAAGGTGATGTTTAAAAAGTGACAAACACCAATGGACCTCAGGACATGCAAAAACATTTTTCACAGGTCCTTACTAACTAATTCCATGAGCAGCCTGAAGCCTGCTCTCCTCAGGCCCAGAGCTGAGGTTTTGCTGGCGCTCTTTTCTTGTCAACAGAGATTTTAAACTCAATTGTTCTTCTCATTAGGGTCTGGGACACATTTTTTAATCACAGACATTTATACATGAATTTCAAAGACTGAAATAATAAAGAGAGCTAAATTATCAATAAATGCTGGATAAATGGTGGTAGGATTCTATTGTTTATAATATTTATGCCAAATATCGAGGTAGGGCTTATCTGATAGTCTAATATAAATACATGTTTATTATGTTTAATATATTATATATAAATTTAATGTATTTAATAAAATTAAAAAAAACTAAATATTTAATTTCTTATTATTGTCACATCTCTAAAGTACTTAGCACCAGTCATTTATTGACACCTTATCAACAAATTATGAAAGTGGTATTACTGACAACTCTATTGGATCATTTGTGAACTTCTTTTTAGGATATATAGTTATGTAAACAGGGTATTTCTTTAAAAAAAAAAATTATTCTGCCATTCATTTGAGGAGTAAGCCATTTAACATCTCTCTTTGTAGTTTATTATCACAGTGAAGACACTAGCAGTCAGAAGGTAAATGACAGAAAAATATGCCTGTGAACCAGATTTAAGAAGTAACAGTAATAAATCAAATTCAGATTTCTTTTTTGCCTTCTTCTTCATGCACTTTTTCTTAAAGCATAAACATTTGTGGTGTGTTTTGTTAAGCAATTGGTTTAAGACAAGATACTTGAATTATAGAAAACACAAAATGTCTTTATAAATACCTTTATTTAGAATCAGAAGAGCATTAATGCTTTCATACCGAAAGCCTGAATTATTCTCTGAAGGGAGGATATAGTTTCTTTGTGAAGAGGATTTCATATATTGTGCTTTGTTGGCATTTGGCAGTCATCAAGGCAGGAAAGGCAGGGTAAGCAATGCTGGTATTTTAAGTGTTAGTACTCCCACTGTAATAAGTAAGAGCTTGCAGAGAAAAGAATATCCATTGAAGAATGTCATGCCAAACTTGATAAGAAATCCTCCAGCAAATAATGCCTTGTGAGTTCAGAAATAAAGACACGATTCAGAAATAAAGACACGATTTCACGAGAAATTTTCAAACGTTAAATGAAAACAAAAGTATTCTACAGAAATCTTGTTTGTTCATTGTAAGAGTCCAGGATATCTCCAACAATTCTCCAAACTGTACTTGTAAGTATGGCAACAATCTCTGCCCATATCTTTCACTTACGCAGGTCGGTGTGCCTGAATGAGCACCCTGTTTTGATTAATGCTTGATTCCTCCTGGCCATGTGGGCTTTTTATGTTTTCTTGAATGCATATGTTCATTGTACTTGGTGGCAATTATTGTTAATGCTCTATTAAGGTGAACAAATGGAAATACATCTCTCACTGTATGTGAGTGGTATGTTAGAGGCACATTGCAGGAGGCAGTACTGAATCTACTTGCATCTTTAAATGAATTGTCCTATTCAAAAAGTTTAATTTCTGCTTTGCCTTTAGATGGCGACAAACATTTGTGGCAAACATCACTGAAGTCTATAATTTGGTTAGCAAGTGACAATTAATCTGAGGGTTTGGTGCATCTGGATATTTTTCAACATGTTTTTCTTTTGCTTTCTTCCATGTTCAGTCTTTTATCCCTATGAATCAACTTTCCTGTTCCTTCCCACAAGGAAGGCTGATTCATAGCAGTAAAATGCCATTGAACTTTCTTCTGCTCACATTTTAGAGTCGACCCTTTTGTTGAACTGTTTCTCATTTTACCTTACAGCCTTTCTAGTGGATCAGAGGAGAAGCATTCTTTCTTGTTCCAAAGTACAGGGAAACATTCTGGGATGACAAGGTATGTTGAGATGGAAATTTATCTTAAAACAAACAAACACTCTCATGTGAAGCATAGTCACAACCTTTGCTTCTCCAAATGTTGTTTCTGGTCAGTTTTTCACTCTTTTTACTTCCTGGCTTTTGTTATGAATGATATGTTTGGGCTAAAGTCTTTAAAACATAAAAAGTGGTGCTATCTAACAGCCTTTGGCAGTTGGAAAACGATATTGTTTACAAACTTTGGTATTTTCCATGATTCATTTCCATCATACTATACTATCCAGGGGAGGAAATAACAATTAAGGATGACAATAGGCACCGAATTCTGCCGATTCTCATTGGTATTTGTTTAAAGACTCGTCTGTGAATTTTTTGAGTCCTATCTGAGGAAACTGAAGATGTCTGCCTGCTGTGGCAATAAACTTCAGGAATTCATTAACCTCAGTGTAAATTTTGTTTTAGAGATTGTTTTAGAGATTTTCCACTAATTTCAAAGAGTATGTCCTCATTTCAATGTTTCATTATTTGGTGAAAAAGAATTCTGCTCATCCCAAACCCTGTCACAGGGTGCAGCTGGGGAGCCAGGAGCGACATGGGATCCCCTGGGAGCAGGGCAGCTGGAGGAAGCCCCAGCTCCATCTCAGGGTGAGTCTGTGGCAAGGGGCTGATGGTCCTGGGGACCAAAATGGGTCCTGGTCCATGGGTGGGGAGAGGCCCAGGGGACACTGGGACCAGGCCAGTCCAGCCTGTCGGGAAGCCTTGTCTGCTTTACATTTTTTTAAAAAAAAAACACTTTAGATCCATTTTTTTCCAGGTTTGTGATTCTTCTTGGTTTAATTAGATAGATCTAATCCCTATTTTGATAGTGATTCAGAACCTTTGAACAATGCATTTGTTTCAAAGGCAGACTAACAAAAAATTATCAGAAAATACTTTTTTAAAGCATTTTTTCAGCAGAATTTGTGGTGTACACTGAGTACTTTGATATTTGCTGATGCCTACTAACCCAATTCGGACTGGTTCCTCTGTACAATAGGTACGTATCTCTGATTGCATTTTGTGTTGGTATGATAAATGGTTGGGCATTTATCATCAAATGCGACAGTAAAATGAACAAACCTTTATGTGGTTAGATTTTCTCTCATTGCTCAAGGCTGGCGTTCCTGAAATAACCCTATTAAAGTTCATGAGAGAATTCTACACCTAAAGCAGTGAAACCTGGCCTTCTACAGTAACAGAAGCTGAGAACAGGAAGAGAAGTAGTTAGCTGTGTTGTGCCAGCAAAATTTGCACTTCTGACTGGTGTACTTTGTTAAAGTCCTAATTCTCTAAACCGAGTCCTAAACTCAGATGTAGCACAGCCAATTCTTAAAATCCGAATCTGACAATCCTATTTGGAACTCTTTGTAGGGCTCTTGTTCAGCGAAAAAAGATATACCAATAGGATTTAAAATGGCACATAAAATCTTAATGAATAAGTGTTTTTTCATCAAAGTACCAGTTAAATTGCTGAACTTGGAAAAGACTCACAGGAACTGCAAAACAGAATTTATTCTCCCATTCCCTCATTTTGAGCAAGTCTCTGGATATATCTGTTTTATTTGCTGCACCTCTCATCTCTTTAAAACTTATGTTATATAGATAGGAGAACTGAATATCTGAAAAGATAATATTACACATTTTTTGTCAATTCTTATTTTGATAAATTGAAAAGCAAAGACATTTTATTGCCCACTGGATTTTCTTAGCAATCCTTTGTTGATAGCTTGCAGTCTTTCAGTCTGTCAGCAGAAATCTTTTGTGGCTTTGCTTTTGTGTCCACTGTGTTCAGTAGGAGAAAAAAAAAGACATTTAAGCAGAACTGATTATTTCCAATCAGATTTCTGAAATCTTTAGTGTTGCTTGTTGCAAGGATATTAGCAGTATTGCAGTCAGCAATAAAACAAAGTACTGCAAATTATGCTTTAGAGGTTTACGTATTTAACCTTTTACATATAAAACACAATTAATATTATGTAGAAGATAAATATGAAGCTAATTAGGTAACTATATATATGTACCACAATAAAGGTTAAAAACCATTGTATCCTTCTGCAACCCAAACCCAAATTCCATGCAACAAATACCCACTCATTTATGGGAACATGGTTGCACTGAAAGCAACAAAGCCCTGATTGTCATTAGTAGTCCAAGACCATGTATAACTGGGTTTTTCCCATCTCCCATTTTTGTATGTATAATGCCATTTTTTCCTTTTCCCATAAAAACAGCATAGTGGTGGTCCTCTAAACATCTGTTCAGTGACTGTATTGGCCATTTTTTCCCAAATGCTTTGTGTTTTTTAAAATAACTTGTATGTTGTGCTCTAAATTTGTACCACCATCAGATAATGTGAAGTTAGTTATGAAGTACATTCTGATTCTATGGTTTGATTTGTACTGCCTATAACAAAATATAGGTATCTCATTCATAGGTCCAGAACTGCACAGCATGGAAACATAAATTGCTTCCATTCCTTTGAACAAAATATTCTAGCTCAACAGCATGTCATCTCACAGCCAATTTCTACAGACTCTTTGCAGTGGCTCCCATGCATGGGCCAAAAGGGAAAAGTAAATGAGAGAATTTGGTTAGAAACAGTTTTGTCGCTTTTCACTGTGTTGGTCTACAGGAAACTCCAATCTAGTGCTGGCTTGGTAATAGATGGGAGGTGAAGAAAATTGGCTCATATTTTTTTTATGTAGTTCACAGGTTAGCTTATTAGAATCAAAGAATCTTACTGGTTATATCTAGATTTCTAAAACTTATTTCGGCACGTCTTGTTCTGAAAGGTATGGAGGTGTCATTGACAGATCACTTCTTAGCAATCTTAGATGATGCACAGAATTTTTCTTACACAAAAGTCATGTCTCCAAAGCTATTTCTTCTGATGCACACCGAAGAGTCAATTTATTGCAGCAAAATTGATACAGTCTTTTCCTTTTCATATGTGGCTTAATAATAACCTAAAAAAGGTCAGATGTTTCTGACTTTCTGTATACTTGCTGTATAAAAAAACCCTCTATTTTTTTTGGCATTTAGCAGAAGAGTTTATTATTGCTATTTCTGATTAAAAAAGAGACACACATGCTTCTGTGTGTCCTACAATAGCTCTTCTGTAACTAAGGCTTGGAACCTAATTTTGCATTTTGCTGTGAATTCTTTAAATTTTCAAGTGCAGAGAAATAATCATTCTTTCTGCATTAGTTTTGAAACTTTTCTGTTCACATACAATGCCTGGAAATCAATTTCATTTCAAAACTATTTTCTTCAGCTATTCAGAAGGTACTAATGTAAGACAAAAGTATCTGGAAGAAAAAGAAAACTGAGAACTGCAGACTAGTTTGGCTGAAGCAGGGAAATACAGTCTCTATCTCTTCCATTAAGTCCAGAGTAACCCTGCCAGAAGAGATTCTCTAAGAGGCACAGACTGAAATTGAAGTAAGCAGTGTCTGCCTTACATGGAATCCCAGTCTGCTTTGGAGAAGAAAGTTTACTTTTTTCAACCTCCCCTCAAGCTACAATAATTTGTTGAGATACACTTCTGCAATTGTGAAAGCCATTGCAGACCTTGGAAGATGAATTTAGTTGTGTTTGAAGTCAATCTGTCACTAAGGCAAAGTCACAGACTCCAGAAAAGGGCTGATTTTGTTGCTTAAAGAATGACTGGTGAAATTGAGATACCAGTTAATTGCAATTCATTAACTCCTCAGCTAACTGCTTTTGGAACACAGGGATCATCACTCTCATTAGGTATGTGTTTGTATTTAAATCTTCTTAGCCACTTATGGTTTTGCTTCTGGATCTTCTGGATCTTGCTGGCTTGGCACTGATCTCTTCTTTAAGGAGCTCACCTGCTTCAGAGCCTTCATGAACCTGGTCCAGTATAAGTGTTCAGAGAAGGTCTGTCACTGAAGAGACTCTTGTTTCCCAATTTTTAATTTTTTTTTCTTTGAGCATAATTATTGCAAAAGATTCTAGTTGTGGAAAAACACTAAGTTTTTATATATTGTCATTAGTACAGAAACATTTGCAGCCGATGCTTTTGCCAGTCAGCACCATTTAATAAATAAAATTGTACTTGTAAAAGGGTGTACTTGTACATGGGGCACAAGAGGCTTCCTACTTGAAGAATTCCATCTGATTTGTTATTTACCACAGTCCTGCTTAGGTGGCACAGTTTAGGCGAAGAACAGCTTGCACAGCCTGGGGGTGTACAAGCTCTGTAGCTGCCCCATTTGGGCAGAGTCTGTATCAGCAGAGGTACTGCTGCTCTGTGGTCGAGAGCCAGAGTAAAACTGCTTCTGGTCTGACCTGATCTCGAGTGTATTCCAGCTTTTCTGCAACAGTAGAAGCTGCCTGTATAGAATGTGCCTGTAGAAATGTCACAGAAGAAAAGTTATCCCACCTGCCTCAAAAGAACTGCAAAATGTTCTTTGTCTGCAACATTTTTAATTGCTGTTGAATTAATACCAAGGGTCAGAAACATTATGGTTAGTACATAGCCTGATTTTGTAACCCTGTTGTAAGGGTAATTCTCTGAACTTTGGATTCTGGCTTTTATTTCTGTAATTTTTCCTAGACAGTCTTTGGGTTAAGAAAAGAATTATTCCAAGCTAAACCAAGAATCTTTCCACAAACTTAAGTATTTTAGTCTATCTTTAGTCTAATTAATTAAATTAACCATTTTATTTAGTTTCCTTCAGCTAGAGTAAGGATCTAAGACTGGCCTATAACAGCCTTCTTTTTACTTCCAGGATTTTGAGGGCAGATCTTAGTAGAAATGGTGTGTGATGGCTATCATTAAAATGTGATTTTTCTAATAGCCATTTATTTAATTCTATTTAATTCTAATTCTTTCATTCAATATATTTCAAAGTAAACAATTTCATGCTGTCCAATGCTGAGAAAAAGACAGGTTTCTGATGACTACATTTCACATCTTTAATATTTAATACAGTAAAATATATTGAAACTATATGAAATTTTAAAGCTCCTGAGGTCCTTTCAACACATTGAAAAATGTGTTTTCAGGTAAGGAAAAATCCCTCTGTCTACTAAGTCTATGTGCAGAGATCTCAATTTTTGATCAATTTTGATCTCAAGCAAAACAAATCTACTTTTCAGGGTCACTTCAGGTGTATAGGTGTATATAGGAAAGACAGATCATCACTTTAGTAGTAATTCTGCAAGCTTTATCCTTTCCTAATACACCTTTCCTCTTCTCTTGAGCAGAGTGTGAGTTTTATAGTAATCTGAAATTTCACTTAGATGGGTACTATAATCATCATTTACTCAATTTAAATAGTCTTGGTCAAAAAGCTTTTCAAGGATACAATTTCCTATCACAGAAAGGCAGGTTTTTTTGAAAAATATATTTTTCTAAAATTCCATTAATTCTCACAAAATAGCAAAAGGTATTTGTGAAATGTTTTTTCTATAAAGATCTTATTACTTCTGATTTTTTTGTCTGTCTATACTTTTGAAATACAAAATGCCACTTCTTTGCTTTTACAAGAAGCCCGCATAAAATAACACTCAATACAAACTACAGTGACAATATAAGCTGATTTAGAAAACAAGCATAAAACATTACAGTACTAAAAAGGTGACAAAATCATGCCCTTAGAAACTACACCTTTAAAAATATTAAATATAACACATCAGAAGCGGCAATATTGGAATCTACTTAACAGAAAATAGGAAACTAGATGAACATCCTCAAAACCAAATGTCAAAATTTCAGAGGTTCCCAAATGGCTGGATTCACATCACCTACTACTATACATGTGCATGACGTTCAAAGCTGAGTTTGTAAAGATCTGTCAAGATCAATGGTGTTGTGGTGTTTTCATTACTGCAGAATTGTCCTTATCTGGTTATCAAAAGGAAGTTGAAGTTGTCTTTCAGTAGGAACACTCCACATACCAGCAAGATATTTTCAATTTGGCTGTACCACTGGACATAAATATATATTTATGCATCCATACTTTCAAAATAAAGATTTAAAAATAACAAGAGAGAGACATCATTTCAGTCAGGTTTACAGGAAAATCTACCTATCTAATATTTTCAAGCTAATATTCTCTGTATGTAATATTTTTCAGGCATCTGGAGACCGATGCTGCAATAATTAAAAATATAAAACCATACTCTGAATTTAGAATCACAAGTCATACCCTAAGTGATTAATGTTTCTGAAGTCTCAGGGGTATTTAATAGAACTTAGAAAGGGTTGCAATCAAGATGCATACTTAATCCATATTTTTCAATCTCAATAATGTGGACTGGCAGGACAACAAGCAGTACATTTTCACAAAGAAATAGAAAATGGAGTTATTTGCAATCATATGCACTTATTCTCTGCATTTTTCCTAATAAAAGAGACAGAAGTTATGTTGCTATCATTCATTCCTTTATCACAGCTACAGTCAATTTCAAAAGGAACATGAATGAAATGCCTCTGTCTTCAAAAGAAAATCTTTTTTCATCAGTTTGTCCCTCTCTTTATACTTGAGTGAAAATACATAGATGGAGATAATTTCTTGTACTTGTCTTTAGATGACAAAGAAAGTTGTTAGGACTTCAACATAGTCATAGTCATGTAGGATTCAGACCCGGATTTGCAGGTGTCTGTATTTCATTTGTCTACCTGTGTATCACTGCCTAATATTCCACTATAGTCCATGGTGACCTAGTGTATAAAGTCTGTGAAGTCAGGATGATATCGAGATGGAAAACCAGACATGTGGTGAACTCTAGGGACCATTAACTGTACTGATTTGATGTCTGCTGACTGTGATGACCATCTAGCTCAAATGCAGGCACATTATGGACACTGTCTTCTAGGTTTGAAACTAAATTACAACGAAATTCTACAGCAATTTTTCATCTGGTGGTGGATGTTTAACCTTAGATGTTGCACTACTCTTGTGTATGCCACTTTAAAGTATAACTTAATTAAGGGAATGACATTTCCTTTAGTAACAGCCTTTAGTTCTTGCTGGGATCTCATTAATCTATTCTAGAAGCAGAAATCTATTTTTTATGATTTCTGAAAATCCTCTGCTTCTTCATGTCTACAGCTATGACTAACACTCATATTTTTCTTTAGCAACCTGCCATCTCAAAGGCAACAGTAAAACTCAGACAACTTTGTTATAGCTTAAAAAAATGTATGTAGTTTTTTGAAGCTGATGTAAAGAGAAAAAAAAATTGTGAAAGATACTCCTGAGGATCTGAAAGTGAGTATATACCAATCCCACACTACTTTCTGTTACTGATCAATCCCTAAGCAACTTTCTGATTAATCCATATCGTATTTTGTTCCTGCCGCTGCTGAAGCATCTTCCTCGTGACTAATTTGGCTCCATTTTGAAGACTGGCTAAGCTCTCAACCAGTGCAGACAGCTACATGTTCAGATATTTGAGATCCTCAATTTATTTCTGTTTGTGCCTTTTGATGAAAATATCTTATTTTGACATCAACTGAAGAGTAAAAGAGACGAATCTTAACTAGACAAATGGTGATATATAAAGCATGGTTCAACAATTTCACTTGGGAGAAAATATTAGCATAGTAATATAATTAATGTTAATATCATTGACATAGTTAACATAGCAATGTGTGGAATGGTTGATGTCCTTAGTCATTATCTGAACACAGATAATGCCAAATGGTGTTTTCACAGAATTTTAAGGAGAATGAGTGATACTTAGCATGGTCAAAATGTATCTTTATCTACCATGCACTTATCTTCCATCAGAAACTTTGGTGTATACTAAAGGAAACAAAGCAATATCTCATCACAGGGATAAGCATCTCTATCAGAACCTAAATTTGTAATACTCATTATGTCTATGAATAACGAGCAAGCTCCAAGGCATTTACCAACCAAATAATTCCTCCTTCTGCTGATAAAGATAATACAATAGAGAACTTAAATCACAAAAAATTACCATACAGAATATTTTGAATAATATCTTAAATGGGCTATAATATAGTTTCAAGTCTTTAGCAAATAACATAATGATAAGAAAATTTCATGGCACATTAGTAATACATCTAAGCAGTAACCAAGGTAAAATTGCTCAAGAATATCCATTTACAAAGCTGATCCATGAACACAGAATCTTTTTCAATCATGTTAGGTTCATGATGAAGAAAAACCACTTTTTTCTTAATCTCATTAAGGTTGTTTGAAAATGGCAAGAACATGTACTGCATCATCACATGTGTTTTTCTGATAAGAGCAATACTAGAAGCATCAAGATATTGATGCACTTTGTAAAGTGCATAAATAAGACAAAACTTCTCACTAAGGAGCAAAATATTTTATCAAAAGTTCTTGGAATACAGCGCCCATCACCTGTTAATGAATTCTTAAATCAACCTGGTCTAAGCAGTGCAGACAGGAAGAATCAAAGCATGGTAAGATCTAGAATCTGAACATCTCATTAACATCATTGCCTTGGAAGAGAAAGAACATAAGATTATATTGTGAAAATTTGCATCTCCATTAAAATCTTAAAACATCAATTTCACCTATATCAAAAAGAGGACAAGATAGACTGTCTACTATATATTGTATTTGTTCTTAGAGAAATTGATAAAGAAGGTCTTTGGGATAATAATTCATGGAAATCATCTAATTTTCTGCATGAAAATACATAAAAGAAGCCCCGAGAAAGAACGTAATTTCACAGAAAGCATGTAAGTCTGAGCAACAGTTGACTTAAGTTATGTTTACCCATCTCACAGTATCAAACATATGGATTATTCAGCCGTTCCAGCATCCAGAACTCAAATTAGTGTATGGTATTGAGGTAATTCCAAATGAATGCTCAGTAGAGAACTGCTTTTACAAAGAAAAAAGTGAATTCTATGATACAGTCAGGCAACTTGATATTTTGCCCTTAAGCACATGAGCACATATTTATCTCTTTATAAAATAAAGAACAAAATAGTTGAGAACATCTACATGATACATTTTCATATTTCCTCATTGAAAATAAAGGAGAAATAGGCATATATGAAGAACTGGTGAAGTCTGGAAAGGTAGAAGAGTTTTGAGATTAATGAACAAAATAAACATCACTGATACTTTCCTGCAGTTGACCCTTATTGATTTCTGCATTCATGAACAAATTGTCTTCACATGCAGTTTTCTCTTCATGGGATATTAGGAAAAAATTCACTCCTCTTGAAGAATTTTTATGTTAGCTATCAAATAATTTATATCTTTATAAAAGTGATTTCTGAAGTGGGAGTCATTGGCTCCCTACAGAGTTGGTCCTTTTATGTCTCAAAATTGCAGTTTGACTTTCTGTCCACTGTGGCCACCAGTTTATAATTCCCAGTTTATATGCAAGAATATAAATTGTTCTGTGCATAAGACGCCTGAGATTTCTCTTTTAACAGCTGAAAGAACTTTCCCTCCTTGTTCAGATTGTACATAGCCTGGACTATTGACCTTGTTAAAAACTCCCAGTCCCATTATATTTGTCACAAACATACCTGTGAAATTGAGTTCAGGATTTGAATTTTGGAACAACAGGGAAGATAGAAATAGTTTGGGACATATTTAATGGCAATGGGACTAAACTGAGGTAATGAAAATATTTAAAGAGTCAGGGGAAATATCTTGGCACTAAGGTTTATTACAGATTCTGGAATAGCTTCCTAAAGTGGTCATGCTTACAAAATACTCATTTTAGAAATTTAATACAAATACCAGGGCACTCAGGGGGAGTATCCCAGATTTTGGGACTTCATATTATTTTGGGAGGCAATACCATTTAAACAATCAAACAGATTTACTGTGAGATCTGTGTTTAAATAATATGCTAGTAATAATAATAGGTTGTCTAACATTCATTGACTTCATTATCTTTGGGTCTTATTGTTAACATACAGAAAATAGGAAAGTATCCAAATCAATCTGCAATTTTGTTTAAACCATCAGATAAGAACAATGACCCAAAAAGTGTCTGAGTGTGCTCTAGAATTAATAAGTACAAATATCAGCAGATATTTGTAAAGTTTCCTTGTGTACCTCACCACTGCCCTCCATTAGCATTACCATTTCACCCCAAATACACCAAATTCTAGAGCATTTTTGACATTTCACTATTTTGCTCGGAAACTCACCACAAAAATAAAACTGATATCACTAATAATCTAATTCTATTTAATGGTTTTTAAACAAAGTTTCTATAGGACACAATATGTCAAAAAAATGCACATAGATTAATTAAATAAATTTTGTGTCTTTTCCAAGATAGAGGGTTAGTCATACTAAATATACATTTAGAAATAACTGGCATTAGCAACCTGTATTCTCCCCATATTCATGCTAAACAATATCCAACTTATAAAACAACATGCAATTTTTCATCTTACATATTGAAGTTGTGACATGCTTGCATAGCAAAGGGAAATCTCACTCCGTATAGCCAGCACTACCAAGTGTGAAAATAATACTCAGCCTCAGCCTCTTTTTAATGAGATTAGAATATTACCTTGTGTCCAGGAAATGACACATAGACATATAAATTAAAATAAAAACCACTGCGATAATGAAAAATAAAATAAAAAAAGTCTTTGTGGTGCTTGTTCTTAAGAGCTTATTTCATTACACACACAATTTTAATTGCATGTATGGAAATCATTCTTTATTGGAACTCTCCTCAATCTTTATCTGTAAAGGCAGAAACAGTGAGTATTTCAGTTTAAGAAAGAAAACAAATTGTTGTTTTGTTCCAGGAAAAAATTGTAAAAAATGCTTTTATTACTAAACGTTGTTGAATTTTTTTTGTGGTTTTGTTTCCTCCCCTAGACCATTTGAAGAAACAATTATTATTTCCATCTTATCTTCTCTTTTCATAGAATTCTAGAATAGAATGACCCATGAGGATCATTGTCTCAGGCCCTGCACAGGACACCATGCACCTTAGACTGCTGTCCAAATGCTTCTTGAACTCTGTCAGGCTGATGCTGTGACTGCTTCCCTGGGGAGCTGTTTCAGTGCCCAAGCACCCTCTGGGTGGAGAACCTTTTCATAACATTCAACCTAAACCTCCCCTGACTCAGCTTCAGGACATTTCCTGGAGTTCTATGTCTGGTCACGAGAGTGAGGGGATCAGTGCCTGCCCCTTTGCTTCCCCTTGTGAGGATGCTGAAGACCACAATGAGGACTTCCCTCAGTCTCCTCTCCAGGTTGAACAAGCCAAGTGACCTCAGCTGCTCCTCATAAGGCTCTCTCTCCAGACCCTTCACCATTCTCATGGCCACCTTTGGACACTCTCTAATAGCTGAATGTCTTTTTTATATGGAGGCATCCAAAACTGCCCCCAGCACTTGAGGTGAGGCTGCCCCAGTGCAGAGCAGAGCAGGACAATCCCCTCCCTTGCCTGGCTGGCGAAGCTGTGCCTGATGCACCCCAGGACACAGCTGGCCCTCCTGGCTCCCAGGGCACTGCTGACTCAAATTCAACTTGTCAGCAACCAGCACCCCCAGGGCCCTTTCTGCAGTGCTGCTTTCCAACCTCTCGTTCCACAGTCTCTATACACAACCAGAGCTGCTCCCTTCCTCCATCTTCCCTCCCTCTCCCTTTTTCCTCTTCCCTTCCCCATTCTTCCTTCCTTCATCACTCTTTTCCATTATTAAAGTAATGAAATAAAAATTAAGCAGAACGTTTTTGAAAAATTTCAGTCAGCTATGAAGAAAACTTGTTAATTCTGAATGTATCTAGATGCACTGTTTTCATGCGAGACCAAATGATACAATGTACAAATGACACCACTTCCCTAAAGGGAAGATTACAAAGTAAGAAATTATAAAGGTAGCAAAGCAGGCCTACAATGTCAGTAAATAAAGGGGGAAAGTAATGTTGTGGAAGGCTCCAGCCAGATATCAAATAAAAAAGCAGTACATATTTTAAGTAGCAAATCCCTGTCTTCTGGACAGCCTCTCATCTTCCCTGATAAGTATTTTAAAACACATTTACTCTGTCAGGCACATCTAACTAGAAGCCTAAACCAATCTGATTTGCAGCCTCAGAGCTCTTATAAATGCTGCTGCTCAACAGTAGCTGCTGCCTATTTTCTAATTTGCGGACTGCACACATTTGTTTTTCTGATCAGAGGAAGGAATCCACTGACACTGACATTTACGGAAAAATCCAGTTGTGGAGGTCAGCATTTATGTTTGGCTCCACAGCTGGCACTGCACTCAGTCAATCCATAGGTCATTGTAGCTACAAGGTCATTAATCCGTGCATGACATTCTTCTAAATTCAGGTTTTGAGAAAATTTTTCTTTTTCCTGTTCATGTTCATTCTCACTTTTAAATAGCAATGCACTACCATAAAAATTTTTACCAGCTTGGGTTCACACTCAACAAAAAGACTATAGTTAATCAACTTAAAACTGTCATCCTGGAACAACTGTAGTTGAATGCACTGGAAGAGAAGGTAATGCAGAAATCTTTTGATAGAGATATAAATGTGTAAAAATAATTTGAAAATTGTGTGGAAAGAACTACTTAGGGAAAACTGAATGTTTGGAACCCAGCTTTTAGTTCTATTTTTTGACATAAATTAGCTCTTGGTTCTAGCTTTTGCTTAATATATTATTTTGATTTTTAAAATTTTTTTCCTTCTGTTTCAACCTACAGAATCTAAAGCAAACAAAAAAAACAAGTGTTGGAAGGAAAACACAGTGAATTTTTTTCTCACATTGGTCCCAAAATGAAGTTGTTAAAAGAGTGTTAAGAATGAACTACTGAGAGTGACAAAGTTCAAGCACCAGACAGCATCTGATTAGATGTTTCCAAAGAGGAATTGAGTTTCACTAACAGGATTTAACAGGATCAGGTAGTTTTTTATCACAGCTTTAAGCTGTCCTGGAAAAGCCTCTCCTAGCTGAGGGAGGAGGGTCAGTTAGGAAAGAACTAGTTTGAAAGAATATATATGAACTGAGTGCCATTTCTAGCTCAACATCTTCTGTAATATATAAATATATGGCTACCTTTAAAATTTATGTGATTTTTTCTTGCCTACTGCACTAGAGCTCAGACAAACAAAAATACAACCTATGCATTTAACCATGAGCTTATTTTGTACAGATTTTCATCCAAAGCTACTACACTTTATGAAAGTGTCATTCATTTCCTAAGGCTCTTCTGCAATTATTTGTCCTTGGTTTATGTGGTAAACAGATTATATGTCTGACTAGGAAGCTAGATAAAATTGCTACCAGACAGGTTTCTAAAAGGCTTTGAGAAGCAGAGCAAAACCAGAAATTTTTTTCTTTAAGCATTAGAAAGGTGTGATTAAAAACATGCAGCATGGACTAAGACGTAGACAGTGGATATTTTTAGGTTAATTTACTGGAGTTTGTATATATGATTATATTTTTTAATCAGAGAACTTAAGGAGTGAAAAGGCACTAGATGAAAATAATATTTTCTATGCAAAATTCAAATCTAGACTAAAATCCAGTTACAGCAGATTTTAGCAACATGGATCAGTGTCATCTTCTGAAGAAAATAGAATACTGTTAAATAAATTACTATTTGGGGACAAGGGTGTTGTTAATTTAAAAATATTTAGAAAAGTCCCAACAAAATGGAAATTTGACATTATATGTGTCAGTATGAAACTGTGTATAAGTGTGTATGTGTGTCTGTCTGCAGCAGAGTACTGAAAAGTTTGCTTTTAGTGTCCTTTTTTTACAGAATTGTCCTCAGGAGCATTAAGCTTACTTTCTTAAAGCCTGATCTTGGACAGTGTTTACATTTAAAAGCCTAAATGAGGGTTTGTATTTGGGTATGCTCAGTGTTCCCTGACTTAGATAAAACCAACAGGAGTCATCTGAAATAACATTTTGAAAGATATTTGATAATGCAGAGTGCTGAATATAGATGTTGTTGTATATTAGCAGTTTACATAGCCTTTGAAATGTTTTGATCTTTTCCTGATCCTAGATCCTGGTGGTTTAATATTTATTTATGTATCTCTACCAGCCTGGGGCATCTCATTTGCTTCACACCTAATAAAGTTCTGTTCTTTATAATTGTATCAGGTTCCACAATTTTATTAAATCATGTAACAAAAACACTTGAGAAATTTTATTGACAATTTATTAGTAAAGACAGCATATACATTTGAACAGCTCCAAATGTTTATTCCAGTGACTAAATTAGTGCTTGATTTCAGCTTAATTTGCAATTTCATCATACACTGCATGATATTGCCTTTCACTGCATGTTTACATTTAAGTTTAATTTGTGCATTTCCTAAAACATAGCTTTTCTTTCATTTAGAAAGCAGGAAAAAAAACAGTAAGATTATTTTTCAAGTTAAGAAGTCTATTAAAGAGGGAAAGCTGAAATAACAATGTTCTACTCTTTCTCCCTGTGGCTAAATAATGCAATAACAAGAAAAAACAGCAAACTAAATTACTTCAAAGGGATTTTTAAGGTAAGAAGTCCTGACACAAATGCATCCTTTAAAAAAGAATGTAGTCTTGACAGCATGATTTGACTGAGAATCAACAATAACATCATCTCTTATTATAATAAGGTGTAGACCCTTAATGATTTATAACTTGAGTGGGAGTTTTTCATGTATTTATGCTTATGAATCAGAGCTGGTTTCTTTTTAAGCTTATCATTAGAATTATAGCAATTCCTATAAATGCAATTCTATTACTTTGTGATTATCACATAGTTTGGGTCTTTATTTTATGCAGGTTTACACAGAAAAGTAACGCAGCTAGTGTATCTGAGCCTGAACACAAGAACTGTAATATTTCTCAGTTGAAGGAATATGGCCTTTCTCACACACTACTTGAGGAAGAAAAGGTGAAGCTGAATTGATTAAAACAGCATCTTTTCCAGCATCTTCTTCATTCTAAGGCTTGCCATCCTAAGGCAATCTGAAAGAAATGTCATGTCACAGAAAGCCAAGTTGGATTAAAAAAAAAATCACATTATTTTCCCCTGCTATTTTGGCACGAAACCTGCTTAGTGGTTTCAAGCTCTCCACACATCCAGCCAGACTTGAAGATTTTCTGGAGCTGAGTCCCTGCAGAGTGCTGGCTGACTCTCAGCAGCCAATGGATAAATGGTTAAATACTGTTTGCTGAAGTACTGGAGGCATCAGATCCTGAGGTACATTTCCTCTGCAGGATAAACAGATATTTAGTGATTTAGTGGAAAATCTGTGGCTCCTTCTAGTCCTCAGTCTTTAGTACTACTTTTTTCCCAGCATTATCTTACCTTTAAAGAATGACAGGCCTGTGAACTATAATGATCTTAATTCGCAGTTTTGGTCGATGGGATTGGTTATGTTTTGTGTCTTCCCTGCTTCTAATTTGCCAAAGCTATGGTTTGCTGCTGCCTCACAAACAGTCAGGCCATGGTATTACACATCCAGCTGCAGCCCTGAATGAATTTAGCCCTGAAGAAGCTAAAGTCAGTCTTTGCACTTTCACCAATAACTTCATCATACTTTGCTATACTGTGGTGGAAGCCTTCTTTCTGATACAGAAACAGATCCTTAATTCTACTTCTAAGAAGCCTGCATTGTCCAATAAAGAATATCTCACTCTTATGGCCCAGAAGCAAAAAAACCCAAAAAGCCCTTGTGAAGACAGCAGAGTCCTTTTTTGCTAGTGGAATGCTGCAAAACAGCACATACCTCCCAGATCATAAAACTTCTTTTAAACATATTTATTGTTAGTTTGTTTTGGGAAAAGTCTTTTTGTTTAGAGAAAAGTGACATTTTCTTTAACGTAGTCTTATTCACATGCTTGGTTTTTTCAGTATAAACTAATGAGAATATATATGAAAAATGTCTATTGAGCAGCAGGGCTTCAGAACTTCTGTTCAGTTATACAGAATGTTGCCAAATCTAGTCATGACTGCTCTGTGTAGTTGGCACCACATTCAACATTTTTTCTCCACCTGCTCTGACTGCATTCATTACTTACTGAAATCTACACAATGAACATCTAAAGAATCTGAAACAGGAAAACAGAAAAATAATTCCGTATAGTTTCTATCTGAGTCTGGCAACAAATAATGCTAGGATTTATAGATTTCCTTTTGTACATGTGTGCTATATACTTGAGCCCATTCAAGGCTAAAACTGTGATATTTAATGTGCACATATAGTCACAATGTACACAAATTTCCAATTTTCAAAATGACACAGCAAAATCAAAAGCTTTCATCTTGTTCCTAAAACATGTTGAAAGGGTTTGTGCCAAGTTAAGATCAAAAGCCTGCTAAGTCTATTTTTCATTTTGACTCATGTCTCAGCTTTTGAAAAGTAAGTTGTTCCTGATTTCTTTTTACTGTTTTATTGGCAACTGGTAAAACAGCCAGGCTGCAAGAAAAGGAAACCAGCTCTTCCTGTGATCCTCTGGTGCGGGATAAAAGGTCTTGGTTTAGCTCTTCTTTTAAAACTCCCCAGTACAAGAATGCAAAAGGATGTCCTGGAAAGATTCTGAGCAAGCATGACTTCAGTTAGTTAAGAGAAAACAATACATATATGTGAATATCAGAACATTTAGAAGCTGCCATGCGGGGTCAGCTCAGGGATACTTTTAGTCAAGTACGCTGTTCCAGAAAGGGTTTGTCCAGGGTACTTTATGAAAAGTATATAAAAAAACCCCTAAACTGTGATCACCATTCTAAATCTCATCAATTGTTAAGGGACTGGAGGCTGGTGATGTAGATATCTCTCTACTATCACCAATACTGAATCACACAAGCATCACATTGTATTTGTACTCTCACATGCCCTGAAACAGGTATGAGATGATGATATTTCTTGCTCATAAGGATATGAGGCAGTCTTGAGCTGATAAACCAGTCTGATGTTGACAAAATCTATCTTTAAAGATATGCATAACGTTTTTTTTAATTTTCCGCTTTTAAATGGAACAACTATTTTCAGTTAATGCATATTTCTGATTATATTAAACAAATGATTATGCACTCTTTAGAAAGCATCTGTGATATGATGCAGTTAAACTAATAAAAGATGTGTGAATCCTCAGTAATCAGAACATGAAATACATAAGAATGAAGGCACAGGAATGGAAAATTAATATTTCTCTCTGCAAAATCACTGCTTGAAAATCTTTGCCTGATCTGTCTTCTTTTTTTCATAGATAGGGAAAAATAAATATATTTTAAAAATATTTTTAATGTTGCTATTTATTATTATGTTGTTTATCTTCCATTTGACCATGAGGCTAGATTTTCCACTGATTATATATCTCATGGTTAAATAAAACTTTAAAATGCTTTTCTGATTGTAGCCCTAATTTTTTTGCATAGTTGCTACATTAGGAGAACCTAAAATTCCTATCCCATTTCTGTTTCAGAGGTATAAGATACGACACAGAAAGCTTTTTAAGTGCCCAGAAGATCAATGACATATTTTCCTCTACACTACACTTAAACAGAAATTATTTCCAGTTTATTTGTCAGAGCAGAGCAGACAGGGCTGTTCGGTCACCAAGTTTGTCCCAGAGCAGCTCAGGCTGCTAGAAAGCTGAGCTTGCATTGACTCAGTTACCTGTGAACTTATGTGAATCATGGAGTAGGGCCAGACATTTAATATATTTACCACCATATTATAATTTCACAATATTTTACTATGCATCATATATCATTATATGGACTTCTTGGTTTTGGTGTAATATTATTTTAAAGATGCGAAAGTATAATTTTTCAAACTTAGTGAAAAGCCATGTCCACACGAACACAAACTTTGGACAGAACACTAAACTTGTTTTAGTAATGACAAGTGTTGTTATGGATGAATAAATAAAGAACTATTGAATCCTTAAAGACACAAAGCCATTCATGCTGGGTTTTTTCAGGGGAGAATGTATTGCTCTATTTTGTTAGAACTATCACATGATAGTTTTATAGAGCATTTATAATACAACACAAGCAATGTTTTGATGAGAGTGCAACAATGAAGCATCATTTCTTTCACTAGTTTTGAAATGAGAACTTTTTGCCAATCTATTTGCATTTCATTTGCGTAATACATCTAAAGTAATGTGAATTTACAACATGCATTTATCACAAACTAAAAGAGATGAGCTAATCTAAGCTTTACATTTTATGCTTTCTCAATATGCCAAGCAATAATCAAATTCTCTACACAGAGTTGGATTATGAGTCAGTAGCTAATCCAAGGACTAACTATTGTTAATCAATACCCACACAAGAAGTGAAAATCTTAAATTTCTTGGTCTCCTTTTATCATTTTCTGTTCATTTGGAAACATTCATAATTTAATTCCCTTTATAATCAAAATACACTTTTCCCTTTGCATTTTCCAAAGTGAGGCAGAAACACAACAGATTACTCTACAGAAAAGAAACACACTGCTGCTAACCTCAATTCCTTACATAGACTTCCCTATAACATATTTCATGACAGTTTGCATCACAGCAATTTACATGAGAGACACCCATTGCTGAAGATGTTTCTATTTAAGAAAAATGGTATTTTATAAGTCTTCTCTGAAAAAATATACTTCATTGTTTTCTTTGTGTGTTTTCTGGTTTTCTTTCATTTCTTGCAGGGCTTGGATGACAGGCCCATTAGCTGTCCAATGCTACATCAAATCTGAAATATGACCCCTATTCATTTTCTAGGGGCTTCAGTAATATGCAATGAAAAGTATGCCAGAAATTATGACATGGCATTTGAGAATGTATATTTTTTTTCCTTACAGCTGTCTAGGTTTAACCAAAAAAAAGAAAGGTCATCACTTTCAGCCTCACTGATGCAATCTTTGTGTGTATGACTATGTGTGGATGTGGTGTTCTTCCTTCAAGACCCCAAAGAATTCTTGCAGTCCAGGTGTTTTCACAGTATTTGCTCCTCTAGAGCTTTTTCTGTTGAGTTGCAACTTTTATGGGCACATATTAAATTGAGGGAAAACACTAAGACAGATATTTAGGGTCGGCAATTTACTTAGCTTATTTAAAACTCATTTCAATTCTTATGAAAAAGCTGTAAAAAAGCATGGTTCACTATTTTTCATTGCATTTACAAAAATATGGGCATTAGAGATCTTAAGTGAAGAATTTCATCATCGTTTTGCAGATCTCTGCCTCTTGCTTGTCAGAGGGCACTTAATGGTTTTATGGTCCTTGTATCTTCCCTGCCCCCTGTCCAAGGCCAGGGCACAATTCCATTCTTCTGGGGCTGTCAGTCCCTGCCCCAGTGGCCCAGCAGGGATTCTTTAGTCCCTTACAGCCCTGCCCTGTCCTGCCCAGCTATGGACACAGCAATCCAGGCCCACCCACACAGGGTCCAGCTTTGCCTGGGGTTTGGTGTGTCCCTGTCCCCAGGGAGGTGCAGGCTGGGGCTGCCCTGGCATCCCTGGCTGCCCTGTTCCTGGCTGGGATGTGGGACGGGCCCTGCTGAGCCCTGCCCTGCCCAATGCCATGGGGACTGTGCTCTGCTCCCATGTCCCAGAGAGCAGCTGGCCTGTGGTGAGGTTTCCTATGGAACATCCGGAGACATTTCCTATCAGCCCGCTTGGCCAGAGCACGGTGCCAACAACACCAGGGTCCTGGGACCAATCCCTGTGTGGGCCATTCACTTAATAGCCGGCCTTGATCCTTCTGGGTCCCTTCCAACTCAGAATCTGTGATTCTGTATAAAAATCGCTGTGATGGTGGGGAGCTGATCTAAATCTGACCAAAGCACCGTCACAGCACCAACCTGCCATATGATGTTGACTCTCCTGGGACCCGAGTAGCTCCTTTCCATATGTGTTGGTAGCACCAGACTGCAGGCTCCATTTGGTTCTTCCAGAGGAACCTTAAACTGGCATAGCTGTTTTGTAAACATGTTATGTAAACATCCTTTTAAATTTAATTACTTTTTTTATTTTTTTAAACACAATTTGCAGTCAACTCTTATGTAGAAATGATTTCAAGTGATTTAAAAAGCAACTCTTGGGTTCATCAACAACTATCTGAATGAGTGGCTGGGTTTTCTGTGAATTAGGTGCCCGATCCACCTATGTGAATTTTCACATATGTTAAAAGAGTTACTTAATGGGATATGCATATGCATTTTCTGTACAAATAAACAACTTTGAGGGTTTTCTTTTGTAAAGGTATTCCCTATCTCCTTGATAACTGTTTCACCATCATGTTTTTCTTTATTTTGTCTGTAGGAACTTGGTTCAGTTTCCCCCACAAAATGGCAAGTGACATTTGGAATGGGTGCTAGTATCACACTTGGCCTTCAGTTGCAGGTTCAGACAGGTGTTTATCAATCAACGATTCTTTGTTCTATCTGCCAATCCACAGCTGATGGATCAGATGACCTAAAATGCTCCAGATTACAGCAGATGGCCACAGAAACATAACTAAATAAATTCACCACTCTATCTTGTCATATCTTTTCTTCCTTTTTCTTTGCTTCTATTGAGACTCTCTCTACTGAAAGCACATTTTGAGATTAAGATAATTAACTATACACCTTTACACATGAGCTGGAGTTCCATTACAGACAATGGAGCCATGGATCTTTGAAAGCAATTTAGCTGATTAGAGGCTAAAGATACCTAGCCTTTGCCAGCTGATGTCATTTACCTGTTTCGAAACTGTCTGTGACATCTCTGCTGTTTTTCAACAATCACAAGCTTGTAATATCAAGTAATACACAAGAGCATTTTACTTTATTATCAGATATAAAAATCAGAATAACAAGACATCATACTTTCCCCAGATGATGATTATTTGTGTGTTCCTGACCTCAATAGCCAGGCCTGCTTTACTCTAAGTAGCTTCTTGCAGTGTTTTTCAGACTTCAGATACAATCTTGTTTGTTCGTATGCTTATTTTGTACTGGGTTTTTGCTGACAGAAAACAATATTGGCAACGTCCAGCACACCTTATTTAATTTTTTTTGTCATGCAGGAACTCAAGGAGAACATATCTACATTTGTGCTTCAATTTCTTCCCAGAGAAGTTCTTAGTCTGCCACATTTTCCTTCTGTTTGACACAATATCAGTTGTGCTTATTTTACATTCTGTCACGTTTAACTCTTTGTATAACAGTATGCCACGCATAGTGCTAGAGTATCTGATTGTCTCTTCAACTCTTAGTCTAACTAGGGAAGAGGTAAGAAAGAGAATAAATGCAATACTTGACAAACCCATTGGAGCAAGGCACAAACCATATACCCAAAATGACTGCAGGCTCAAAGAAATAGTTGTTTCTCTTACAATCCTCCATCTTAAGTAAGTCCTGTCTCGTATCTGTCAGCCAGCTGCATATCTTGCACACTGTAATATCTATAGTGGCAATAAACCCCTGTGTTTAAAACTGGGTCTTACCTCAGGCATCTCTTTTAGGGAGACCTTGAATACCAAGTACTTTGAATCATGACGTGAATCCCACCACTGGTGTTTATTCCTAAGAACTGCATCTGTCTTTCTCTTTGCAAACAGCCTGAAAAGTGAATGATAGTGGTTAGTGATAGAATATTAGTAGCTAGAAATTCTGAGCATGCAAGTATCTGTTTGTTTTCAGATAAAGTAAATTAAAAAAACATGAGATAATATCTTGTTACCCTCCAATACTGCCTGCGAAGTTCTGACTGAATTTGAAGGATTTCACCTACAGTCCCTGAGCTGACAATCATACAGACAGCATCTTAGTTCTGTCAGCAGCTAAGACCTCTAAATACAGCAAGGGAGAAATAAGACACAAGTAGGTAATAGCAGAACTAATACTAGACATTCAGTCTTCCTTATTTTTCTTGTTCATTATGTAATGGACAAAATACTATTTTCAAAACTAAAAAAAGACTAAGAAGAAAGAAGTTACCTGAAACTATGCAGAAAATGATGTATTTAGTAGCACCAAAAATCTTTAGTGAGCTAGTTTTACTTTTTTATAGTACTTGTCACCATGGCAGCCAAATGTCTGTAGCAGAAAGTGGCATGTGCTGGATGTATTAGATAATGGATCCTTATAAATCGTAGCTATATAAAAAAAAAAGAAAAAAACAAGAAGAAGAAAAAAGATTGCTTTCCTGTCAAACCTGTCCTAGAAAGGTAAAGAGTTCTTGAATTTTTTAAAAGTAGAACGAATGCCAAAGAGTAGATTCTCAGTAAAAAAGATGCAGAGCAACTGTATCACTTCTCTGAAATGCAGTAAAGACTGAATTTTTCCCTATTCTTTTCAGGGGGCTTCTTGATACCTGCTTGAGACCCCTGTATAAAACACTCTCCTCTGAAATGGCCTGTAGAAATGAAGACGTAGTAAAATAAATTTCAAAATACTCATCAAAAAGGAAAAAAGAATACTTCCATCTTTTGGTAAAGTAATTTCTAACTGCAGCTAAAATCAGCCCCATTTAAGGATTTCAACCTCTGCTGAACAATTTCATAACTAGAAGCTGAATCTCAACAATTATGTCACAGAGCATTTTTTATTCTGCATTTGAATCACACTATCAATTTCACATTTATTTGAAAACTATAATGGTTTTTAGCAATAATTATCTTCAAAACACCAAAGTTCTCCTCCAGAAAGCTGATTTTAGGAGCCACTCCTAAAAAACTTTTTCTCGCTGTAGAAGCAATTAATTAGTACAGATAATGAAAAATTGTTGGTTTACAGCCATGCTCCAAATTCTCCCAGTAAAGAAGGGTTCCAAAAGGTATTTTTTTTCTGTTATGTGCAGTAAAATGTCACACCCGGGGTGCAGAAATGTTTAAAATGCTACAAGAATGAATGCAATTTGAAACTCATCTCTTATTCTGAACACCCAGCTGTCTCAGTTAAAGACAATTTAAGGGGTGGACACTCCTAAATGAGCTACCTCCCCTTTTAGTTTTAGCTGTCCCCCTTTCCCCAGTAAGGAGAGACAAATGCGAGACTAGAGAAGCGAAAAAATAACAGTTGACTAAAAAATGAAACAGCAATAGGTAAAATAAGAGTAAATAATCCCTATATGCAAAGGTGATGAATCCTGTGAACTGCCAGGGGCAAAGGAAAATAAAGGCGGTGAAGCCGCTCCCCCAGCATGGTGGCCTCCAAAAAAGAGTGCATGGTCCAAAGCCAACATGATGGAGAAGCCCCACTCGGCTCAACCTTCCCCCTAGGAAAAAGCCAGGGTGGTGGGAGCTTGCGAAGAAGTTCTGGTAGCAGGTGGGGGATGCTGGATGCTCTGCTCTCCAGAGCAGCTCTGAAGCAGTGGTGGCAATTTCTCTGCTCCTCTTCGGAGGGCTGGACCCACTTGGTGCCAGCTCGGCAGGTCTGAGTTACTGCTGCCTTGTGGGACAAAGAAAATGGACTCTCCACACACAGAAACCTTCCACCCTGGCCCTGACGATTCTGGCTCCAGAGATGGAGGTTGCCTTCAGCAATCATGGCCAAAACAATGATCCAAAGTCCAGAAAAAAAAGAAAGGCAAAGTAGAGCTTCTGCTTTGTGCTGCCTCAGCTTCTCAGTAGCTTAGCAAGACCAAAAGGGAAAGAGGTTTTGTGTGAGTGTCCTCCTGCTCTCAAAGGGACCCTGGCACCTCCCACCTCACTAAGCCAAGGCCTGACTCCACTCCTGGCCCTCAGGTTGAAAAAAGGCAGTAACAATGTTAGGCAGGTTGGCATAGCACAGATGTGGAATACAATACACATTTTTTGGGTTACCCAGGACACTAGCCTGTAACTGAAGCTAGACATTAAAGTAATTATTACAAGTATGTGTTATAGACTCTAATAGACAAGTGGTCTCATAAATACACCTGTAAAATAAATATCCTAGATAAATTGATAGTAGAAGGTATAACTCCTTATGAGAAACTGAGGTATGGGAATAAAATTGTATTTTTAATGCCTGGATGAGCAGAAGTGGGAAACAGAAGAAAGCTGACAGGCAGTTTGAGAAGAAAATGAACAGGTTAACTACCATCAGTAGCTAATATAGTCAAAGTACATTTCCTTCTGTACAATGAATTGTACAGGTTTCTGAAATATGACATTTCTAATCCTGCTCATCCTATTTTTTTTTGTTCAATTGGGCGAAATAGACCCACTGAGATAAATGTAAAAGTAAAAAGGAATGCTTTTAACTAACGGAAATACCTCCTTCCCCCCCCCGCCCCCCAAACGTATTTTATCAGTGAAGAGAAATCATTCTTCTTTTCAGGTCAGTATTTTTGTCTCACTATATCCCCAGGTAGAATAAGAAGAGAGGTGTTTTGGCCCTAAATCCACCAGAATATGATGGGTGTTTGTGATTTTCAGGTAAAATAACATTGCAGAAAACATTTGATCACCTACTTCTTAGTGCAGGCTTGACTTGCTTTGTCCTAGATTAAAGTACAGGCATAGGGAATTCATGTCTTTGCATAGTACCCAGTATAGTCATGCCTAATTCATCTTGTTTTCTATGGGCCTTTGTATTTCAGGAAATGTACACTCTGTTTCTGTCTGCGTAATAACCAAAGGATAATGAATCCAAGACACACAATTCAGTAAAGTGAGAAGGTGTGAATGGACTAGCTTCAACACTGGTAGGGAGTTTTGCCCAGTTTTTCAAATAAAAGCTACGTATCTATTTATCTCAAGGGCAGCTCCTTAGGGAATAATGGTGGAATCCACAAATTTTTTGTGGGCTGAGAGATGCCTATAACAGTGTTCCCACAATATCAAATACAGTCAGGGGAAACTTAAACTATGAAAGCAAAAAATATTTATTACACTAATTGAAGTGTTTTATCCTATCCAATAATATCCTACATATTGTTTCCTGACAGTTTTTTCGCTGTTTTTCAATTCAGATGTATCCATTTATCCTTTTTTCCTCCATTGTTGTCTTTTCCCAATGAGCCTCTTTTTACAGTGAATTAATATTAAGACAAGAAGGTGGCTTTCTGGAGTTTCTGAAGCAGGGACTGGTCCAAGATTGGGGTGTAAATCTGTGCTACCATGGGCTGCAAAACTAGCTGAAATTTGTAACACAGAATGAACGCAGAAAGGGCTCTTCTCTTGTGCTGCTTTTGGCCATGGTGGAGTTAACTTTCTTCACAATAGCTGGTATGGGACTGTGTTTTGGATTTGTGCTGAACATAAATAATACTGATAATACAGAGATCTTTTTGTTCTTGCTGAACAGGGCTTGCACAGGGTCAAGGTCTTTTCTGCTTTCTGTGCTGCCAGGCTGCAGTACAAAAAAGAAATTGGGGGTGCTTGGAAGGTTGGGAGAAGACACAGCTGGGACAGGTAACCCAAACTGACCCAAGGAATATTCCAGACCATATGACATCATGCTCAGTATATAAAGTGGGAGGAAAAAGAGAGAGGAGGAACATTGGGAGTGATGGCATTTTCCTTCCCAAGTCACATGTTAATCATGATGGGGCCCTGCCCTCCTGGGGATGGCTGAACACCTGCCTGCCCGTGGAAATTGGCGAATGAATTCCTTGTTTTCCTTTGCTTGTGTGCACAGCTTTTCCTTTCCCTATTAAATTGTCTGTATCTCAACCCATGAGTTCTCTGCCTTTTACCTTTTTGATTCTCTGCCCAATCCTACTGGTGGGGGAGTGGGTGGGCTCTTGTGTGGGGCTTGCCTGCTGACTGGGGTTAAATCACAACAATACAAAACAGAAAAAAAGGCAAACAGAACCAAAATGGGTTCAGATACCTCATTAGGACTGCCAATATAACACTTAAATGTTACCATAATTGTTAGCAACAACCAATTTTGGAAGCATTTGTTAGGCTTCTAACGCTAAAAATATCTCATACCATGTCTCTGGGATAGGTGTGTGAAGTTAGGTATGTACCAGCATCAAACAGTTCAGAGGAAATAGAGTGGCCATTGCTCTCCCACCGTGCTTCTTTGTAAGGTTTAATCAAGTGTGTGCTGATTATCTAACCTGCAGTGAGAAGGACAGGAGCCATCTAATATGATTATGAGTACATTATGAGTGATTGGTGTGGCAGCAGAAGAAAATCATATTCTTCCTCCACCTGACTTATCACACAAGCATAAGTCTAGATTCCTGGTTACAAGAAAGAGGATATTAACAGTACAATGCAAGAGAAGAGGATATTAACAACCCTGCCAGTGTTGATCCAGTGTGCTCTTTGCAGACAAACTTGAAGTATTCGTCAGTGCATGAGCTGAGCTGCCAGACATAAAGTCTGAGAATCATGAACCCCCAAGTCAAAAGGCTACTGCCTGTTTCTCTGGAATTATCTTAAAAGATTAAGAAAAAACAAAATAAAGTCTAAACTTTGATTTTCAATTACATCATGTTAATTTCAATGGGAGTTCACTGCAGTCTCTAGAGTTGTACTCTAAATGCAATCTCCTAAACTTTTTGCCTTGCTCATGGGATTTAGTAGCCTAAATTCTTCTGAGGTTCAGTTTTTACTCTTTTTGCTCTTACCAATGAAAGGTGATTTTATAGCGATGTAAATGGTACGTGCTTATGAAGATATTACGAAATTAGTTTAATATTTAATTTATTTTTTCATTGTTGGTTCTATTTTTTTGATTTTTACTTATTGATGCAATAGACGCAACTTCTGTGGCTGAGTCAGAAGTATAAACAATATTAATTCTAGTACTTATAGAAAAGAAAATGAAATCATGTTTAATTCAGGCCAAGATAACTTCACTCATATTCATATTTAGTTAAGGCGTTATGTTTGTATTGCCAGACAGAAAATATCTAGTCCTAAATGAAATATCTTAGTCCTAAAATGAAAGAGAACTGACATCACAGCAGGTATATTTTCAAAAATGGAACATTTATGCAAGAGAAAGTATTTAGAAGAACTGATGTTTTCTATGACTTGCTGTACCAATGAAGCATACTCAAAAAAATACTAGTCAGAAAATGCTAAAAGCACTAATAGTGCCTTAGTTGTCTTTATTTTACATTCTGATCTTGTGTACAAGCCTTCCCACATGCTTCTTTTAAGGTGATGCCTACTACTTTCATATATTTTTAAATAATGTCTTTGAAGTTATACCTCCAAGACCAAATAAAGATAATATTTTTCTGTGGGTCTGGATTTAGTCTCAAAAATGCAACAGAAATTTATTTTATGGAGTCAGTTTAAAGCATTTTGATCATTACAGGAAGTATGTTTCAGCAACTGCCTAAGATTATGAACATCTTTGTACAGCACCTTTCTCATTATTTCCGGTTCCTCTGTGGTTATCAGGTCTTTGTAAAGGTTTATTAAGGGTATAAATGCAGTGCATCACAAAAAAGAAAATGTTAGAGAAAGAGAAACCAAATGCTGTAGTAACATCTTAATAACTAATTGTATATTTCTGTGTCAGGGAAAACAGTCTGGAACAACAAGAATGGTTTTTTCTCCTCATTTTAACTTTTGTAGTGGTTTATAAATTCTATCTTGGCACCAAGTAGACAAAGGACAGGTAAGCAAAATTTAAGCTATCCATGTAGAAGCGCATGAAGAAAGTGTGAAGAAGCACAAAGAAGAATTGATAGAGAGAAAGAGGTCCTCTAAAAAAGAGCTTTGTGTAAAAACTCGTCTAGACTTATTGCTAAAGCCAGCAGTGAGTTTCTGATAATGAAATCCCCCTTTCTTTTTCTTCCTTCTGAAAAAGTGATGTTTCATCCCATCTTTATTGATTTGATAATGAGAATACATGAGGTCTTTGGTATCTTAACCCAAAAATAACTGTTATAACAGCAATGTGGATAAAGGCAAATTAAAAGTCTGAATCCTGGTAACAGCAACATGGGATTGATTTATGCCAACCTGATTCAGAGTTGCCAAGGGTTTTACAAGACCTGTCTTTATGACTCTTCTATTATTTTGTACTTTAAAAACATTTCCTGCTTTTTTTTGTGCAGCTCTTGTGCATTTCTTTTCTGTGAACAAAATACTGCTGGGGATGCATGATGATTAGCTAACTGAACCCTGACTTCTGGTCACATAGATATATTCAAGATACCACTCATAAAACAGCAACACATTAGTTCAGAAGAAGTTGCTCAAACTTTATGGCAATGGAGACAAACTTATGGAAGAGCAGAAGAATATAGTGGGACTTTAATTCAGTCTATTTTAGCAACTGTCTGGAGTGTAAAGTCCTTTATCAGCCTGAATCTTGTTGCTGAAAATGTTTCTTGACGTAGGCTTCAAAATTTCACTCTGGTGAAGTACAAAGCACTTTAACTGTTCTAGTTCAGTACATGCAGAAGATAGAAACCTATTAGACCTGATAGTAATTTGTTTAATATATATACTGAAGTGTAAATTTTTTGTTGTTGTTGAATAGTCTGCTACAACACCAGGTATTGATAAATGCCTACTCTGTTGCCCACTGCTTTCTTAAGCTGAAAAATCAATAACAGCATGTCGAAAAATCAATTTTTGGAGCATATTCCTCTACTGCCAGTTTCTTTCTCTCCTATGCATATATTTCCTCTGGTTGCCATCAAAACTCCCAATAACAAAGATGTTTAGTGTTTATCATTTGTGACAGGAGAGACAAAACAAAACCAAATTCCTGAAGTAATTCTGGCTGCAAAGCTCTTGGGTATTTGGGCAGTGAATTGTCAGGAGGAATAGGTTGTATGATCTCGGCATTTGTTGAGCAACTGATAGCTGTCTGAAATTTTAAGTAACTGAGTATGTATAAGCTTCCCAAGGCTGTTATTCAGGGACAAGTTTTTCAGTGACAATTTCAGACACTTCATGTAGACTGGAATTATATTTTCTTGAGCCAGCAAGAATGAAGAATCACTTTACCAGGGCAGTGCTCATTCCAAGCTTTAGTTCCTGGACTTTGGCTCAAGCGCTACAGGAAACCTTTTAATGAAGGCTATTAAGTAACACGGCAACTTGTATTTCTGTCTGGTTCCTATTGTAATTTTGGAAGATCTAGTCATGTGGTATTAAATCACTGTAAGATTATACACCAAAATGTCCCAGCTGTGAAAGCTATCTCAAGAAAAACCTCTGTTGTGTGACAAGCCCTGCTAGGATTATCAGTTAGTTTGACTTCACACCCACCAATTTTTATGGAAAAATTTTTTGTAAGATTTTTCTTAAATGAATTCAAGCAGTGGAAGCATCAACTCGCTCCATATAGTCCACTCAGTAAATATGTCTGAGCTTAATTATAACCTGATCTATCCATGACTAAACGTCATTGAACCAAATGATCTCTCTTGGGAATTCATTAAGGTCAGTAACCTATATTCATTAATATGAATATTTAGTAACTTAAAATTCTGTATTTGAATAGTACTCAGCAAATTGCTCATAGATTTTTTTTTCCTCCCTCTCTTTTGAAAATTTCACTAATGTAATTGTAAACTGTTGTAGATTAATCCAGTCTGATGGAATTGCCTGAGTAGATGACCTGGTGAAGGTATCTAATCACCTACATGTAGATAAAGCAAAGGGAGAGTTTGTAAAACTGGCATCGAATTTTATTGGATTTTGCACAATCAGATACCACTTATATGTACAAAAATCAGAATCAGCCATTTATCAAAAAGAACAGTTGTCTGATTTTTATGTTGTTAATGTGCAGCCTTTCTGGCCTTGTAACAGCCCAAAAGAGAACATGTTAACCTCTAAAAGTCTGCTACAAGGCAAAAACCCTGGTAGTAATAAAAAAATACATGTTAACAATGAATTAAAATTAAAATTACTTACATCAAAAACTAATTCCCTGAAAGAGATATTCTAAATTAATATGAGTGGAATTAGAAGCTATATAAGTTTTGGTAGTTTCGTTGTTTTCTACATTCACCAGTACAGGAATGTATTTTTTCTCTCCTGCTGAAATTTGCTGTGTG
Organism: Vireo altiloquus; assembly: GCA_013396875.1. NCBI lineage: Eukaryota > Metazoa > Chordata > Aves > Passeriformes > Vireonidae > Vireo > Vireo altiloquus. The sequence continues at coordinate 1,217,253 of VZRF01001862.1, forward strand.
TGTATTGGAAGGGTTCTGAAAGAGTTCAGAGAAAGTTTGGAAACGTTACATGGCAGAAGTTGGCAGCATCTCATTTCCTCCCAGACTCTTGGGGTGAGAGTAAGTTTCAAATGTTCTGTTTAGTTTATGGGTAGAGATGCTAAAAGTCCTTGGTTTGTGGTATCAGGTCAGTTCCTTTAGCCAGCAAAGCATAAACACTTTCTGACGCCAGAACCAGGTAATTCTGTGTTCCCTGTCCTCGAGGAACTGAGCAGCTGAAGCTATTAGAAGGGGAAGGAGGAGTGGAGGACTCACAGGATGATTACACGAAAGCAGACAGAAAAAAAAAACTTTTAAGAAAGCAGTGAATTAAGTGACTGGGAACATGAGGAGATGTGAAAAGTTTAGTAATTATTCTGAAATGTCAGAATCACTGAAGTAGATAAAGAAAGACTCTTAAATGCCAGAGGTGAGAAAAAGGATTATTTACATTAAACATACTGTGTCAGCATAAAATATTAGCTCTGCAGCACACCAGTCCTGCCAGATGAAGATTTTAAATTAATGTAGAAAGAAAATTTCTTCCTCTTAGGTACTTATTTTATGAGTTAATTAAATTTTTATAAATAATTGAGAAAAGCAAAAGCACTGTCATTCTATGGAAAACATTGGAAGTAGGAGCACCATGGCAGATGCTATCTCTAATGCAGGAGGTAAAAAAGGGTCAAAGGATGGTGACAGCTGGAACACTACACTGGGAAATTATCACTCTGTGCTTTCATAGAAAAGCTGCTTTGTTCTTATCTAATGATATACTTTTCCATGTTCTTTCATAACTTCATGTGTATTTTTGTATTTATTTTATGAGAAAGGGTATATTATTGTATAAGTATATATTTAATATATATATATTTAATATAAATATATATATTTAATATATTTATTTGGCTTCTCTAATTTACTTATCTAAGTAAAGATGACACAAAGACACAAAAATGAGAGAGATGACTAATGAAGAATTTTTGGCTCAGTTTTTTTCTTCATGCTTTGTAAAGACTGTCATGCAGCACCCACAAAATAGCACCCCTCAAAATAAAAAAGCCTACCTGGATGTAAAATTTCACAAGTTCAAAAGGAATTCAGAAATAAAACTCAGATCTGTTATATCCAAGCCAGTGCAGAGAAAGAGGCACACGGTGTAAAAAGCTGTGCAGTAAGCCTGGCACTTCTGTGGGTTAGTACTGTCACCAGATAGGACACTGCAGCAGGGCAGGTTCTGTCCTGTGCTCCTTCCAGGCCATAAACTGGAGAGCACCTCAGGCTGTTGAAATGTGCAGTACTGATGATCTCTGTCCTCTCCAGAAAGGTCTCTGAAAAAGGTTTCTGTTGCATATTTGTGCCGTGGAGTTCTTGATGGGTTTTTTTAACCACTTACCATTAATGATGCAATTGCCTTTGCAAGTGCCTACTTGCTTATCCATTCAGAGTTACGTTAAAAATGTTAAAAGCTAATGATACTTTGAATGGAGAAGAAGGCAAAAACGTCAAAGCTTTGTTCCAAAACTCGGTGCTGTGGGCCACTCTGCATCAGTGCTGAGAGACCATTTCTTCCCCCTCCAGTACCCCTGCAGCTCAGGGACATCAGCACCGACACCGGTGCCGGCGGAGTCCGGCGGGTGGCAGGAGGAGGCAGCGGGTGACAGAACTGACTCCACACGTGCCAGCACTTCTCATCTGCAACTAGACCTGCTCCCTGAGCTCCCACCTTCCTGGGAGGGTTTGCTGCCATCTTTCTCTTTGCCTCCCAGACCATGTGGTCGCCTTCTGGCCACCATCTCGGAGGGAGGGCCAGAGGCCATTGCCCTTTGTGTCCCTGGGCGCGGCTGGCAGTATTTCTGCTCTTTTGGGAGTCGCTTTCTTCTCAGTTTGTGAGATTCAACAATTTTGTATCTACTGATTATTTACTGTTATTTTTTGCCTGTTGCAGTTTCGCTTGTTAGTAAAGTGTTATTTTTTCACTTATCTACTCATATTTCATTTCCCCTTATTGTTGGAGGGGATTGGTTAAAACAAAGGGAGTGAACTCATTTTAGAGTGTTCCCTTTTAACTTGTTTTTAAAGATCCCAACCCATGTGGGTTTTAAGTATTTGCAGAATAGATGTTCAAGTGAAGTGAGCAATATTTTGAAGATTTTTGGTTGTTTGCTAGTTCACAAGAGATGGTCACTTAAGATAAACCCATCAGGTTGCCTTGGATGTTGATTTTCACTGTCTGAATTCCTCTGCTTTATTGGATTTGTATTGGCAGTTTAATATTGCCTTAGTATACCAGAATGGTAATGCAGTTTTGTGTTGTTGTTTTTTTTTTTTTTGAACCATTTCAGTTAGCATTTTAAACACTCCGTTTTTACAGATGGTTTAAGCTTGTAAAAGCAATTATGTTTTTACTGTATGGTTCTGTTGACAATCTGCTTGTTGTCAAGGACCACAGACGGTGAATGCTACTTATTTTTCACTACTTTGGAATCCAGATTTTTTCAGCTTTTTTTCCTGCATCATTTGCAAATCCTCAATTAAATTTTATTGGTGAGTCTTCAGTGATAACTCTATGTATAATTTAAAGTATGCACTTTTGTTCTCAAGCTTGTTTGGCATTTTTGAACGGAGAACTATTTGTTATATTTTGCTATATGCAAGCATGACTGGAACAGACCTATTGCCACAGGCTTTCGGAAATGAGTCACTAATGCTTTAAGATATGCATAGATATTTATCCAAGAGGGACAAAAAGTTATGCTTAAATGAAAATGTCTATTTGGTTTTAAATAAATGGAACTTGCTCAGTTAAGCACCATCTTTCTCTGCAAGGTAGTCCAATTCTTCCTATGAATAACATTAAATAAGTGTTGTTCTCAGTATCATGGTCCTGAGAATATTCACTACCATCCTTAAAGAAGGAGCTAACCTTAAATCAATATTGTCAGGAACAGAGAGGAGCTCTGATGTTCAAAACTACTAATTCCCTGGAAAGCCAGACTGCTTTTAAGTGCTAACATATAGATTTTTTTGCAGCTTTCAAGACAACTTTAAGCACTTTAACAAATGGCCTTTATTTACATATTGCTGAATTCTGAATACTGTTCAGAAGTGTTTACTTCTTTGCTATTTGCAAGTGACATGGGACAGATTTTCACTTTCTCAAGGAAAAAAAGGGAAGATTTATCTACCTTACACAGTGTTGCCTAACCTAATTAGACAACTTAATGTATGGCCAGTCATCTCTCAGAATTCTGAGTTTCTTTTCTGAGTCTAAAGGGACCAGAGTATTGCATGATAATTTGTAATGTAACTTTTTGGCACAACAAAAAATGAGCTAGACACAAACTCGTTTTGCTTCAGCTGCTTTACATGCTTCAATAAATTAACTATGAATATGTGATATACAGATCAAAATTAAATATCGGTGTAGAAATGATGTTGCTTTCTTGGCAATGGCTTATGCCTGCCAAAGACAAAGCATTGAGCACTGGTGTATGCAGCTTTCACATCTTCAAACCAAGCCAATTTTCTTGCATTGTCTTGAAAAATAAGCTTATGAGTTGCAATTTTCTAGATTAAAAAATGAGACTATTCCTTGTCATGCTTGCAAGCAAAAGTAATAGCTCCTATAAATCCAAATGTGGAAAGGATTGTCTCTTTTAATCACATACTGGACTTGAAGTTCATGCCTTTTTAAATTCAGAAATTATTTGATAAGGAACTGTTATAATTTTCAGCAGCCCAGTTCAGTTTCCACACAGTCAAAAGAGTAATGTATTTCTCCAGAAGATGGGCAGTTCTCTTCCATTTCTTTCCTACCCTCCTTCTTTTTTTTTGTGTGGAGCCTTTCACAGTGCAATCTTTTCTTAAAACCATACAGCTCATTTCTTGTATATTCTTTAAAAGACCAAAGACATTATTTACAAATTACTGCTAAAAAATTATGTTTCTCAAAAAAATTTGTCTTACACTGTGTACTAATTACTATAATTTCCATCACTTCTGCTGTGATTTCTTTCCCAAATTATAGTAATTATATTAAAGGCAAACAGTGCCTGAAGTTATTGTACATTTTTTCTTTGTATTTTTTTATCATTTTTCCTGAAACAAATATTGGGATTGCAGGTGACTGGAATTAATTCTGCAATAGCAGAAGTGAGAGTATATAAAGACTCTTGTATTCTTAGGTACCCCAAAGACTTTATGTAACAAGTAATCCTTCCATGAAAATGTACAGTATCAAGCTGAACCCTATCAGTTGCAAAAATTAAACAAGAAAGTAGGCACCCAAGTTCTAAATGATATTGCACCCTTCTACTCCATTGTAAAAATGTAAATCAATCCCCTCCTATTGACATATAAAATGCATATAAGAAATGCAGAGAGAGAGTAATGAGCTTTTTGTTAGTGACTGGGACACATCTGTTTGGGGGAGCTCCATCAGTGGTTATAGCTGCATGTGGCAGAAATTGACTAAAGACCACAGGAGTTTTTTACAGTTTTGACAGTTGGGAATCTGTTCAATTATATCAAAATGTAGTCATGACTAATAGTCTATTCTCATTGCCAAAGCTTCGAATTCTCACAGTGAGAAAATGTTCTTTTAACATGGTTATTTCTGCAGTGAAATTTAGAAATCGCTAAGACTTTCTACTTGGAAAAGGAATATTTTTCAAAGAATAGAATTTAACAACCCAATGGCCTAGTGTTTCCTGAAGGGAAGCAAAAATCTCTACTCCTAGCCATTGGTGTCAGATGCTACTTTATCTACTAAAGTTTTCATCTGAAATTACCAAAGCCTAAAAAATATCTATATTTTTCAGCTACTATTTCTCTAAGTAGGAGGATAAGGCTATTTTGGCTGTACTTATTAATGTCTAAAGATTTAGATTCTTTAGACATTAGCTTAGACTTAGCTTCTTATGGATTTGCACAGCAAACATATCTGGCAGTGGACAGTGACCCATAAAAGGTTCTATTGTCCATTACCTAAGGCCTGAGCTGTAAAAGAACATTTCTGAGTGCTAAGAAAGGATGCAGGTCTTAATCTGTCTGTGTGCCACTACTGCTGGCTGGCAAACTGTTGCCATTGAACATAACCCCAGTGAATGTAAAACCATGTGAACCAGTATATGCATACATATGTTAAGATAATATGAATCTGTCACATCTCTGCATTCAAGATCCCAGGTTTGAGTTGAGAAAGAAAAAAAAACCCAAACCCCACAAAGTAAGGCTACAGGAATAAAATGCTGTTGCTGTGCCATTCTACAGTGTATGACATGACCCAAAGTTACATTGGTATTTAAACATCAAAATCATTGAGTATAAACATTAAGTAGGGGATAGTGAATGCATGTTAAATTAAGTAGAGAATTTTTACAGAGAGAGATATTAACAGACATATATGTAATGCAGTGTTAATGACTCATTTAGTAAGATGCAACCCCAAGATTTGATATATTAAGCTGTGTTACGTACACATCTCAATTTAAAATAGATCAAATTACTCTGTCAAATGTGCATAGGTGAGAGTGACGGGTAGTGTTTCATTGTTGTCTTACAAGATTGCTGACAAGTTAAAGCAGTACTATTTGGCTAGATAAGTTTTAGATGAAAGATCAATATATGACAAGTCAAAAGTTTATCTTTACTTTCAACTAAAAACCTAATTGAACAGCTTTTGAAAAACAGTATTTTGTCCATATCATACTGGGATCTATGAAGATTGTGCTATATGAGATACTGAAATGCTAAAGGAATAAAGGCTCACACAATTGGCCATTTGCAATAGCATCAGGTGCATTGCTGAGGCTGGGTTTGCAGTCCCCAGCCAGCCAGAAGGTGGAAGGAGGAGGGTTTGTGTGTGTGTGTGGGTGTGTGTGTTAGAATCTCTGTCCCACATGAGACAGAGGTTTAGCAACAAGCAGAGTTTTGAGCCAGATAAAGGAAAAGGCCCATAAGAAAGAGATTCTGCTATGTGGGATAATGCTTCTTATTTTGCCAGTGTCCTCCCTTACACAGCTGGCTCAGGTGTAGGACTCCCATCCAGGATGTTCACACATAGGCCTGAAGGTATTCATTTCTGATGGGGCATAACTGGCTCAACTACACTGGCATGAGAAGCAGCTGTCATGTCCCAGAAGGTACCATAAACCATCAAAAAACCCCTAGAATACCCTCAAACTCTTTCTGGGGCCTTCCAGCAGAGGACTGTGCATGATCCACAGTGTTGTAAAAGATCCACAGTGCATCAGACAGTGTAAAAAGTTGCATCAGAAAGTGTAAAACTACCCCCATCCAGGGGAGCTACCTGGGCATTCCCCCTAACCTGGATGTGTTATAACCCATTGAACTCAATGTTTTGTGGGCTTCTCCCACCCCTGATGGATCAAGACTGCAACCATCACTCCAAATAAGCAGCAATCAAATCTCACTGCTGGATCCACAGGTGGCGATATCTATCCTCTCTACTGTCTATTCTTATCCTTTCCCTTTCTTTCTTTTCTTTGTATATTTTCTTAAGTGATGTGTCGCAGCAAGGGAAGACTCGGATAGCTCAATATGAGTCATCAGCAAGCTTTGACTTATTGATTAAGGCACAGCATCCTTATACAGTTCATAATAAGCTAATGCATATTTTGTAACCTAACTATTCTATTGGATATCTTTCTAACTGTTAACCCCACCTTTAGTTTTTCATTCCTGGTCACTTACATCTTCATTTTCCCACATCTAGCTAACTACAAGCTATCTGCAAGTTCCCTGTTATCAAGCTACCAGCTGCAGTCCGGGGGCATTGTGCCTCAGCCTCCTCCACCTCTCACCCTTAGCTGAGTCTGATATTTCCCAGGCCCTGCTTAGCCATCAGAACAGGTCTAGTGATTTCTGTCAACTAACCAGTTCTCCACAGTGATGTCTTTTTAATTTTATATTGTTATATTCCTATAGATAATAACAAAAATGGCTACATCCCTCCTTTCCATTGCAACCAAATTTTTCTAAAATAAATCCTTAATACACACACACACACACACACACACACACAGACAGACATATATAATACACATTATATATATAAACACTGGTCATTCAGTGTCCTTTCACTGTAATCCACCCCTAGGGATCTAGTAACTACAACCTCAGTTACCCTCGTCTTTGGGGGGGTAAGATACTACTAGGCAGCAAATTAAGCAATCATTCAGAGAGCATCTTTCTGTCCCCAGTGAATTTATAACACCTTTAGCTAATATCCAACAGTCCTGGAATGAATCAAGAATTTAATTACTGGATGAATAGCTGAAATTGGATATTGTATGAAGTAAACTAAGTTTGCCGAATTATCACTGGATTTACAAATATGTCATTCTTAACATTCTTTGGCTCAGATTTTTGCAATTATTTGCTTTTCTATCTGAATAAAGATCCTAAAATACAAGACAAAAAAAAATCGTGATTAATTTAAAACACCCTTACACAGCTGAGATTCTTTAGAATGGGGTACGTTATCTGCCGTTCAAGTATCTTGAGGAATTTTACATCTTCCTCATGGATCTTCTTCTGATGTTTTAGAATGGTATCATTCTAAAATACTCACTTTGCTCTGGGTAAAGTCAATTCATGGACAAAATAGCTTGGCTTCTGATTAGTTTGCTGTAGTGTTGGATGGTTTAAGGGTGCAATTCAAATTTTCACATCTGGATAGGAAAGAATTTGTGCAAAAAAATCTTTTATAAAATAAATAGAAAAGCTGTATCAGCTGCTAGAGGCGGAGACAAGGCTTATAATCTTTCCCATGAGCCAGTCATTATTTACAGTTAGCCATGGGGTACCATTAGCAAAGCTCCCTAGTCTCCATTTTCATCTTGTAGTGCATACAAAGAGCCTTTTAATGGCTTCCTCTGAAGCCACTGTAACACAGGTTTAGCTGTAATGGAAAAAGAAATTGTGCATGGGCAACACAATGGATTAATCATTAGAACTCTCTATCATGGTATAGAAGTTATGTCTTTCTCTTTGCTCTGCATGTAAACATGAGTATAGTAAGATGACTGTTCATAACGTGACATTATAATACTTTCAAGACTCCTTTGGAAAATCTACTCAGTTATTTCCAGTGGCAAGCAGGAATGAAGTTCTAGTGTTAGTATATTAAACTATTAGTAAAATAAAAGCACACAGATAATAAGATGCTACACTAACCATACATGGCTGGTTGTGAGTCTCTCTTACTACTGTGGTGTTTCACTAAAAATGCCTTTTAACATGGAAAAAAGTCTGAAACCCTCCATGATGAATTTTCTTTCTTATTCTTAACCACAAGGCAGGGATTCATCCAATATAACTTTGCTGCATAGCTAGTCACGGCACAGTAATTGCCGGGGCCTGGGTTCGATTCCCGGCTAGGATACTCCCCGGGCAGGCAGTGCTCGTTAGCCCTGCAAGGGGGCAATCTGCCTACGTCCTGAGGAGGACCTCAGCTGCCACTGTCCAGAATCGCTTTGGCCCGGCAGATTGAACCTCGGGATTAAAGGGTGGGCTCAGATCTGCGCGCCCTGTGTCTCACCTAAAAAATCCAGTGCGCAGGCTGGAAGGTCTGAAAGGAAAAGAGACCTTCCCCGGATCTTCGTACGCGAAGGCTGGCCAGCATAGCTAGTACATTATCTTATGCGTCCAGAAGGAGAAGCACCCCTGCAGAATCACTGACTCCTGGTATTCTAGACCTTTCTTTAAGGTAATTCTTTAGCACTGACTATAGAGAGAGTACACAGACTCTCACTGAAATTATTGTCTCATCTAATTTTAGATGTCTTTAGTTCTGTGTGGGCTAATCACATATCTGGTGGTGATCTATGAATTCAAACACTTAGAGAGACACTTAAATCTAGGTGTCATGACCTGGAACTGAATTCTAGCAAGAGATCTTATTTACATTGCTTAACCACAGATGATTAGGGAAAGAGAGCATAATGAGTGATCAAAAATGAAAGAGAGAACAGAGCATCAATCTGCAGCTTCCTCATTAATTACCATATTTATTATGTGCAGGCTCGAACTTTACTAGTTCAGAGTTTCTCTCTTACCATGAGAAGTTTCTCTCAAAGTGAGATGACTCATAAGGAGACTTCTCGTGATATTCTGCAATGATTGGTCAAGACTGTATGCTGTTCAATTTCTTTATCAAATTTTTGAAAGTAAACTTAAAATCGCTACTAATGTAATCACTACATGTCCTGGGATCATGACAGCAGAATAATTTAGAATATTTTCGATTAGATGAATGACTGCAGCATATTAAAAAAGAGAATGCTGAAAAGCTGCAAGGTGTAGCTAGACTGTATTTAGAAACCAGAAAAGAAATTAAGGATACTGGGTATCTGGAAACTGGTGACTCTAATGAAGAATGTAGTCTCAGTTCCCAGTATGATGCTGTGATAGAAGAGAGAATGCAGACTTTTAAGCAGTAGAAAGAGATTTAAAAGGAAAGATGAATAGAGATGGTTTTCTCTGACTGCAGTGTTTTTCTGATACTGGAAGACTGTGTGAATTTCTAGTATTCTCAATCTTAATGTAAATTTAAAAAACTGATGAAGAATCAAAAAAAACCATAAATGGTTTAAAAAGTTGAATACTCCTGAGACTTAAATAGCTTGATTTTACAATGTATCTAAAAGAAGATGGAATTATTATTCTTTTACAATTTTTGTGTAAGTTTCTTCATAGATGAAAATGTCAGTTACTATATTTTTTAAGACATAATAAGAACCAGTGACTGGATCATGAAAACACACACATTTGAATTTGAAAATTAAATTATCCTCTTTAATTGAAAAGGTAATTAAGCCCTGGAACTAACCGTCATATGAATTGGTAGAGTATCCATCTCTTAGTATCTTGGGCTTGAGAATGAGTGATATACGGAACAATATGCTTTACTCAAATGCAAGTTATGCTGTAATGAGGACATAAATCACCAGGCTCGATACAAAGATAACTAGATGAAATGCAGCACCAGCGGAAAATAAGAGATCACAGTAGTTATCTAATTGTCTCTCCTGGCCCTAATTTCTAAGAAACGGTTAGATATAGTAATGGGTCAGACACCTAGCTGTCAAAAATTGGAAATAGAACTTCTGATTTGAGCTGTTTCTGGATTATTAATAAAATAACTTTTTCTCTTGTTAAATACACTGAGTACATTACTACAGCTACCATTGATAAACAGTTCACTGGAAATCTCTTCAGGTTTTGAGTGTAATGATAAATTTATTTTCAGTTGAAGTTAATGTGCTGATGCAGTATTTGGTTTGGCTTTCAGTCATTGAAAGAAGGGATACTATACTTTTGCAACATTCCTACACTTAAGTAGGACTGACAAGACATGTCATGATGAGTCTACCTCAAATCTACTTGTTTCTATCTTTTTCTAAAATACCTTAGTGAATAGAACCTGCCTGACTAAATGTATTTAACATTAGTCACTAAAATTAGAGGAAATGAAACTGAATGAGACCATGTCATTAAGTCAAATGATATCAGCTCTAACCCCTCTGAAATTTTTCACATAATGCTTGTAATCTATGCCCATATCCCTAACTGTTTTTAAAAAATTTAAATGCATGGGAGAAAAACATGAAAGTCAAAGGTCTCTGTCTTATTTCAGTAACAGACTTAAATTAATGTTGCATAAGAAGGAATATTGACTTTATAGCCAGAGCAGGAACCAAGTGGATTTAGTGGGTTTTAATTCATGTCTCACTCACACTGTGGTCTTGGCATCTAATCATAATGCTGTCGAGAAGTAAGAGTTTGGTTCCAATGATATAGGTAGATTAAATGAAGTTTTATGTAATTTGATCTAAAAGAAGCAGCTATGTATTCAATTTCTTAATAAAGGATCTCTCTCAGATCTGAGATGTGGATTGAAGATTTTAAAGATTAAATTACTGTTTCATAATCTGCAGAATTGTGCATAAAGCCTGGCAGACTCTAATGGAATGGAAGCTCTGTACATTGTAGGGACTCTAGAGGGACATCTCCCCCCGGCAGAGGAGAATACACAAAAACTAAAAAATGACCAGGTCACATTAATGACTAAACTTCTTCTCTGTGAGGATGAAAATCATATATTTGTCATCCAGCATACTCATATTGAGCTCAAATTCAGATCTGTTCTCGAGTATAGACTTAGTTCCCATTTGCCCTAGATACAAATTTGAGAATAGACAGTTTGGGTTTCCAGTGTCTTTTAGCATGGGACCAAGTGACTGTCTTTTTACAGTGGGGATAAACTATGTATCTGATGCTTATTTTAGCATCCACTGCCGTTCCAAGAAGGCTGCCAGTGTTGCCTGTGGTGAGAACAGCAGGGATCTGAAGGCTTCCTGAGTGGACTGCTTCAGACTGGGGTGAACCTGGCAATGCAGCAGGTGTTGAGTCTGCTACAGGGTGAATAACACACAACTGATGTCTTTTAAAGTAGTATAAAAAGTGCTCTGATATATTTATGTCAGGAGAGAACTAGATGAAAAAATAATCAGACTCATTTGTCCTAAATCAAAGTAAATCAACTTCTTAACATGCAAAGCTAGGTTGAAACGCATTTTGAGAGGATCCAAAACCTAAACCACTTTCTGTTCTTCACAGATGTTTTGGGACAAAGATGTCTGTAGGAGTTTCATATAGTATTTAAGGAAGAATCAAGTTCCATTCACCTTGGCAAGAGTTTCAAAAATTACGGATTTGCTTGATGTTAAAGTGAAATGTGTGAGGTATAAGCAAACCAGATCTTAATGATAATTCTGGAACAAATCCCACTTAAATTGAAATGACCTACTTTGTCAGAATTCTGACTGAGACCACTGCTACTATAAGAATAATTGATGGATTACATAAAAGAAATTGTTGACCTTATTCCAGTTTCTATTAAAAATACACACAAAACTCTGCCAAGCTGACATCTTTTTAGGCACTTTCAAAGATAAGGTCAAGAAAGTGCAAAGGGATTGAATTACCTAAAGCAAATATAAATAGGCATATGCTCAGACAAGTGGCAAACAATTTTATACAGCAACTTGCCTGAAGCAAAAAAATATCCTAGGAAAACTAGTCTTCCAGACCTCAGTCAAGAGCAGTGAAAAATTTTTATCTAGTCTGGGATAGTGGTGGAATTGGGTGCTGTTCTCTTAGGAAAGATTTAAGTTACTGTCAGCAAGATAGAAATGTTACACTTCTGTCATTTTCTTCAAAGGCAACTGGGCTTTTGAACTATTTTTGAAATATGAGTTCTGGGTTAAAACCAATAAAAAATATAGGGAAGGAGCTCTTGGCTACTGCTGAGGAGGGCCCTAAACAAATCAGCTAGCTAGAAATAAGATGTATTTCTATAGTTAACATTATAGGGTAGACAACAACAAGCTTTTAAGGTCAGTTAAGAAGAATGTTACATTAGTGTAAACATGCTGACACATACTGCATGTTGTGTGTAGTCTGCAAAGGAACCGTATAATGAAATAATCCATAAAAGCAATTTGAATGATAAGTCCCAGATAAGCTAAGGAAGCAGGTGGTACAAATGGTCAGAGCCCAATTTTCACCTTAGGAGTAATTTCTACTTTTCAATGGTTTGTTATTTTATTTTTATATGTAATTTTGGTCCCTGAAAAACAAAAAAAAACCCCAGAAAGTCCCCCAAAACCCCAAAGACCACCTTAGGCTTTTAAAAACAAGAAAAGCATTATTTTCTGAAAAGGAACTGTAACACATATATAAACTGTATATATAAACTGTAACACATATATAAATCAGAATAATTCCATTCTGCTTAAATTTCAAATAGGAAACTGCAAAAGTCTGTTTTGACCTTATCAAAGTTCTTCCTTTCCCTCAAGTATCTTTCTTTCCCTCAAGTGTTTTACTGCCATAAGAATTTATTAAAATTGACATATTCTTACAGAATATGTAGATTTTGACAAAACTGGCTTTTTTTCTAGGTGAAAGGAAAGGTCACAATGATTTTGTACAGTGCTAGTTAGGAGTACTGTGCCTTGTAATATAGCACATGTATCTTCAGGTACTCAATGCCATATGATTACCGAATCCTGGATGCAGCAAAGTGCTGTAAGCAAAAATCTTAGGTAAGGTTCCTGACCACCTGAGGAATCTGAATGTACATAAGTCTGTGGGACTTTGCGAGATGCCTCCCAGAATCCTGAGGGAATTGGCTGTATGCAGTTGCTAAATCCCTCTCCATGATATTTTAAGAACCATGTCAGTCAGGCACAGCCACTGCTGATAGAGGGCTGGTGGATGCTGGTGGATGCTGGTGGATGCTGGTGGATGCTGGTGGATGCTGGGGGATGCTGGGGGATGCTGGTGGATGCTGGTGGATGAGAGGCTGGACATGGCCCAGCAATGTGCACTTGAAGCACAGAAAGCCAATTGTGTCCTGGGCTGCATCCAAAGCAGCGTGGCCAGCAGGGCAAGGGAGGGGATTCTGCCCCTCTGCTCTGCTCTGGTGACAACCCACCTGAAGTGCTGCATCCACCTCTGGGATCCCCAATACAGGACAGACATGGACCTGTTGGAGCAGGTCCAGAGGAGGCCACCACGATATTTAGAAGGACAAAGCACCTCTGCTGTGAGGAAAGGTTGAGAAAACTGGGATTGTTTGGTCTGGAGAAAGGAAAGCTTCAGTGTGACCTAGTTGCAGCCTTCCAGTACCTGAAGGGAGCTTACAGGAGGAGAGACTTGTCCGAGAGCATGTAGTGACAAGACAACAGGGAATGGCTTCAAACTGAAGGAGAATAGGTTTAAATTATGTATAAGGAAGAGTTTATTTACTGTGAGGGTGGAGAGGCACTGCAACATGATTCTGAAAGATGCCCCTGGAAGTGTTCAAGCCCAGCTTGGATGGGGTTTTAAACAACCTCGTTTAGTGGAAGGTGTCCCTGCCCACAGCTGGGGGAGTGGAACAATATGATTTTTAAGGTGTCCTCCAGCCCAAGTCATTCTGTGATCCTATGATATAAAATGATCCTAGTATCCTTTGCTGCTGTGTGCCCCACTCATTTGGGGGCAGGACAGAGGGCAGTGGAGCCACAGCTTTATGTTTTTAACCCGTTCTTTCCACCTTTCTTGCTGCTACTGTTGATACTAATGTGACTCAGATGCTTCATCCTGAATCTTTGCCTTTCTTTCGAGGGAATGACACTAACGTCTTGGGATTTTTATTCTACAAAACATTCCAGTTGGAAAAGTTTTCCTTCCGAATTTGGACTGTAGAACATGTTTACCCAACTATATCCAGCCACATGGACTGACCTAACTTTTGCATACAGCCACTCTATTTTTTTCCCATGATGGTAGGTCAGTTAGCCTCATTACAATAAAATATTCTTTTTTTTTTTTTTCACTTATTATTAAATGAACTTTGAGTGCTTAAACACTTATCCATTTAGCACTTCCCCAATCCTCGTTTCAAATCAAACTTAGTTGACAATGAGTTTGTGTTTTCTTATATATTATTGCTAAAAATATCAGCATAGAGCCCAAAATCAATTCCTGAACAATTCACTCTGAGTACCAACAGGAAATATTGGTTCACAATTGCATTTTCTCATGTATTATAATAGCTAGCACAGATATAATATACTTAAATTTTGTGTCAGCTTATATGTTGTGTGGGACTAGGTAAACTTGCAGAAATACCTAAACATATTAGCACAATATTGTGACATTTTTGATTTATTTTTATTTTCAAAATTGGATTCCCTTAATAGATGAACAGATAGTTTCCATTTTGAACATGTAACTCATGTTTATTATTTAAATATATTGTTCTATTATCTGAACTAAATAAAATAAAGAGTTTCCCATCAGGACAAAACACGTCCTCAGGAGATAGTTCTGAGTATACATCTGTAATGCCAAAATATATTGAGGATCTAGACTGCCTAAATTTTTGTAACAGAATCACTCCCATTTGCTCCCTCCCTACTCATAGTGGGAGAACACACTGTGATCTAAATAGATCTAAATAGAATGATACATTGGCAATGAAAATTGGTGAGTAATTGCAGAGCACTGAAGCTATTATCTCTTATGCGATACTAGCAATAGCTTTCAGCTTCATAGCATTTTTTCCAAGCAAAGGTTCTGTGTTTTCCAGAAAGTGGTATGGGGTTTTTTGATAATTATGTCTCATCATTCCAGGATGAGATGCTGTTCCAGGGACAAAACTCTAGCATACTAAAATGTGAGTAGTATCTCTGTTGCCTTTATTGTATTAGTCCTGTTGAATAATTTCTCTTACATTTTGCCAAAGAAATACATTGTCATTTGATATCTCATGTGAGAGTAACAGAGAAGGAAGTAAGTCCTTTAGTATTTTAAAAGTTTTTGGATAACCAAATAGTATCTTAAAAATTAGGTAAATTTTGATAAGTGTTGGGTAACCACTAAGAGATGTGAAAAGGATGATACTGGTCTGTGAAGATACTTACAGATAATTAAAACAATACTTTTTAATGGCACTTTTTTCCTTATGGATATATTCTCTTACTCTTTCCAATATCACACGTAAAGAACTACCTTTCATTTTGTCCTGAAAATAATTTAATATCTGTAAAGGGTCACAGGGTGACCAGATAAACCATATAAACTAAGTAAAGGATTGGCTACCTCTTCAGCAGCCTACAGGATGCAAAGAGCAGAACAACAATACTAGCAGACATTTTTTCTTGCCTCAGGATGGTCACTTAGAAGAAATCTTTGGAAATATTCCCACTGACTTCTGAAAGTCCTTATCTGATAAATTTTACTTTTTATTATAATTGGTGGAACTTTTGCATACCTAGTTAACTGACCAGTTGAATCCCTGATTTGCATTTGGAAAAGATTATGTTAGTTGATAGTTTTTCATTCTGATCATTCATTTTCTATAACCTGTGGTTTTCTTCTTGTTGTTTTAATTGTTGAAAAAGTTACTCCTGGGTAGTGTTACATTGATCAGCCCTGGAAATGAGATTCCCCTATCTCAGATACTTGTGTTGATGTGCCTTACTCTGCAGGTCATGAGCAATGTGGAATTAGTCCAAATATGGACATGCACAGGAGGCAGGGAGCACTTCTGAAGAGTGACATCAAACCAAGAAGACAGTTGGTTTTTTTATGTATTTATATTCTGTAGCTTTTCTATTAGTTGTACAAATATATCAAGTACTAACCTGTCGCGCTGAGACAGATGTGACAAGCATGAATCACACCAACTTCAGGCAAAAAGCTTAGCTTTAATAGTACGTAGCCTCTTTTATACTGTTTCTAGCTGTTCACATAGTTTTAAAGCACAACAAGCTTGATTCAACCAATCACCACACACCACTAGGTGAACAAACAATAATCACGGTTTTTCTACCTCTTATTCAGCTATGCCTCTTTCCCACGGCCCTTCTCTAGCCAAAGTAACAGGCCTGAGTCATGATTTTACAAAGGCAGCAAGGCCTTAATTTTATAAGGTTTTACCTATATGCAACACTAATCTATACAGGAACACCACCACAGTATTTCCTCACTCATAAGCCCATATGATTCATGGCACCTACAAAAAGAAGCTAAGGGATCATAAATTTCTAGCTGGGATTT
Organism: Vireo altiloquus; assembly: GCA_013396875.1. Lineage (NCBI taxonomy): Eukaryota > Metazoa > Chordata > Aves > Passeriformes > Vireonidae > Vireo > Vireo altiloquus. Next base: position 1,233,912 of record VZRF01001862.1, read on the forward strand.
GGGCCAAGGCAAAAACAGAAGGCTTAGCTGATGAGAATAAGGATTTAGGATTCTTGTCCTACAATAATTAATTATGAGTTTCTTTTAGTTCAGCAGGCAGTGAATCAGGACCCGTCAGACAGAAGGGAATTACTTTAACTCTGCCAGTCAATGGCAGAATCTTAACAAGGAGTTTTCACAATAAAGAAAAAGCTTTGATTATCATTCAAGAGAAAAGCATCACAGACCAAGAATAGCTGTTTGTCTGTTATCTTCCCTGTGCCAACTTCTAACAGGAAAGCACTGTATTTTGTTATAAAGGAGTTTGTGGCTTAAGTTACTTTAAATCACTCACTTTTACTGCCTTCAGACTTACCATGAATGAAGACAAGTTAAAAAACAGAATAAGCAGAGAAAAATGATTGATGGAACTAATGAAGTTTATCTTCTTATAAATTTGCATCCCAAAGTTAGATTTGCAGAAAATATGTGAGCTCTGGACAAAGCTTGCGCTGTGTGTGGAATGTTCATAAACACATTTTGTGGTGTGGATTCTGTGGTTTCCACTAAGAACCCCGGAACTGTTGAAGGCCATGGATGAGGTTTCGAGCAATCTGCTCTAGTGAAAAATTGTCCCTGCCCATGGCAAACGGGTTGGAACTGGATGATCTTTAAGATCCCTTCCAACCCAAACCATTCTATGACATCAATAACCAAATTCAGATAAACTGTCACATAATATCAGATCATAATATTTCTAGTTAATCAAAATTGCCTCTATTGCAGAATATATATCCTTGAAATATATCCAACTAGATAGTAACAGAATTGGGTTTAGATCAATACCATGTGTCTGATTTATGAACCAGATGCTAAGATAATAAGACAGGGAAGTAAACATATCTGTCAAAAATTTTAAAGCCTTTTCTATGCTATTGATATTTTTTCAGTATGTTTTGAAAATAAAATAGTTCATAATGGTGATGCCAGAAAGCATTCCTTTCATTCTAACAAAAGGCCTGCAGAAAAGATGAACAAAAACTGTACTACTGTTCTTGGCAACCCATCATTCCACATATATTCTGAAGCAGATTTAATTTAAATTAAACAGAAATAAAAATTATTTACCAGAATTAAATATAAATTATATAAAATATTTAACAGAAATAAAAATTATGCACCCTAATGACTGTGAATTTCACACAAACTGTTACTTACAGACATAGTATATTGCACCCTGTAATAATGTCTTTCCTGTTTTTCTGTCCAGAGGAAAAAGTCTTGCTGCATACATTTTTAACCACTAGACAGAAAACTCTGGATTCCACTGGAAAGGTTAATAAGAAAGTAAAACAGAAAAATCTTTCTTTTTTTTCTGTTTTGGTGGAGTTTATATCTATCTTTTCAACTGGCTCATCCACCAATACTTACACTTAACAAAATTATACTACCCTGTGTTCTCTTACCTAAGGGTACTTAATTCCATCAGGATATCTGTATTAACCATCTAACTCACCAAATAGCTATTATCCTGCTCATTTAGTGTTGTAGCCAAATATCTCCATTATAACTGCAAGTAGCTAAACTCTTCAGTGCCAGATGGTTTACAAATTGGTCTCATCGCAGAGTAATGGATGTCATCACACTCACAATTTGTTAGTGTTACAAATCCCCCTCCTCCTGTGAACTTAGTATGACAGAGTTCTCTAATTTAATCACCAGCTTAGAAATTGACATGTATTAAAACCTATTATCAATTAAAAATTTACTAATTAGCAGAATATTAGCATTTCCTCATTGCCAGCAACTAGATACCCAACTTGAGAGTCAGTGGAAGGATCAGCTGGAAACAGATGCACGGTAAAAATCAGACTGACTTTGCAAGTGCAATTTTAGAGCATGTTAGGTGAATAACTCTGAAATGGCTTTGTTTAACTTCTCACCAAGAACAGTAAACTTTTTTTTGCTATGTAGGAGCATTCGACTATTCGTGCCAAATGAACAAAAATAAATCACAGCCTATGCCATGAAAATTCCTCCCTGAAAAAGATTTATCACTTAGTCTTCATGTTCTTGTGCATTACAATTTCAGTAAATTACTTCAGGGAATTTCAAGACTAATGCATGATAACAGCACAAGTTTTATCTTTAGGAAACAGCTAAATGTAATTTTGTGTCATCTTCTATTTGACTGGGAAAACTTAACTGAGAAGACTTCAAAATAGTTAAAGAGTTTTCTGGATTTAAAAGTTTATTCCAAAATCCTAAATGTATCTTAGGCTGCAAATGGTTTTTGCACAGTGAGATGGGTAAATGATACACCTTCAATATTCTCAATTAGCATTTATATATCTGCCTGTTTGAATGAAAAAGAGAAAAAAATACTTTTTTACCTTGTCATAAAATAACTGAAGCAAAATACAGGAAATGATGGTTGGTTTTTTTTTCCATACCAGCATGTCTGGGAACAGAGCATTTGTTATTTGATCCCTAAAAGAAGGGGCCCTTTCATAAAACATATTTTCTCCACCTAACTCAGGTGGTTTTGACAAAAGTACTATTTGAAACAATATTGAATGATGTTTTCTCTGTGTGTCTCCATCTTCTGGACTTGGTCATTTAAATGGTAAGTCTCACTTTAGTCACTTAAATTATATTTTAATATATAACTTAAGCATTTCCATCTTTTAAAGTAAAGGGCATATTGGTCTAAGGGAAAAAGAAATGACCAAACCCAGTTGTTTAAAATCAAAGACAAGTTTCTTCATCATATAAAAAATAACAATTATTGCTTCTCCCTTATAGTCATGCACAGATTGTTCATCACTAATAATTTTTAAACCCCAACCATTTTGTAAGTCTCTGTGTAATTGAACTCTGTGATTAAAATTTAGAAGTTCCCCCAATGTAAATTTTTCTCTCTATAGTTGGGAGCTACTTTAAACTTGCCCAAATTTAAGACAACAGATGTAGGAAATAGTGGCTGATTGATGCAGAAGGTGTACATTTAAATTTGATAACTAGTTATAATCTTATTAACAAGCTGCAAAGTCAAATTACTGATGCAAGAATTCAGTTTTATGTTTTCACTATTATTTCTTTTCAACTAAGATACTAGAGCTAGATCTTTCGAATAATGCTTTTACAATAACAGAGATATATAAAAGCATGTTAAAATTAAGTTTGTGAGGTATATTTTAAACCAATTTACTTTTGCTAAAAGTTGCTGCATAAATAAACAATAATATTCAAGTTTTCTCTTACTGAGCCTGGAAACCAGAGAAAGTAACAACAATATAAATTTCCCCTTGTGCTGTTTTTGTGTCTTTGAACTGATTTGGGAAAGGAGGTTTCAGTTTCCTTTTAGAGTAAGGTGCCTAGTAACAAATGGCAGATGCCTGTTTTCCTTATGTTTTTGACAGTTTTAGTTGGATCAGGTACAGAAACCCTGAAGTAATATCAGCAACTGAGGCATCAGCTGATGAGATATAATTTTACCTTGCTGCTAACACTGTTCTAATATAATTTGTATTGTTGTTAGCATTTCATGTGACAGCAGGTGACATGCATAGGTCCCAGTTTTGCCTACTAGTTAAAATACATGTGCAAAATATCAGAACAGCAGTAAAGTTAATGGGATAACTCCAAGTATGTAGTTACACTTCTAAATTACTGCATTGAGTCAGTCTTCTGGAAGAAACAGACATTGACTGTGAGGGAAATCTCAGCACAAGGGCTGAGGATGTTGTCTGAAAGTGAGCAGGCGAAGAAGATAAGGAGATAGAGTTAATGCCTTCATTTGCTTTGATACTGGTAATATTTGTTCTCTGAATTTTTTGAGTAGATATAATTTTAGAGGTATAAAAATAAGCAAACATCTAGGTTTTCTGAGCATTGATCTACTTTTTTTGCTTTAAGGGATGAAATGTATTAATATTATTTTTACACAAAACAAGTAACTGAAGGAAGTCAGAAGTTATTAGTTTTTTCAACAGATACAAGAAATTGGCAAAGCAGAAACAAAGACAATATATGAGTATATTATTTTATTTTAAGATAGAAAAAGTGCATGATGTTGATACTGCAATAGCCAACAAATTTACCATTCTGCTATATTTGTGAAAAACCATTTAATTTCATATATTATTAAAAGGTTACCATTTGAAAATACTTGAAAAATTAATGTTTGAAATAATTTTTATTCTGATTATTATATAAAATGAGAATGACATAAGAGTATTTTTTCAGTAAAATAAGGTATTCAGGCTATATCGTAGAGCATCTAATCAATGGGTAAAGCTTTAAGGTACAGAAGATGGGAAAGGAGGGTTCAAAGTTTTGAAACATTGCCTTTATTTCTTTTTTTGATATCCAGTAGGATTAGGAAAATGACAGCTGATAGAATGTTCACATAACGTGACATTTATTCAAATATATTATAAGAAAGACTTTTATCTAGCTGTTCCTTTAGTGCAAGCACTTTGTAATTCCAAAAATAACTTATGCATTTACACATGATTGTTTTAAAGATCCCTGTTATTGATGTTATGCAGCTAACTACATTCATTTGACAGTGAGCTATTTATATAGACTGTCAGTTGCAAAATTATGCTAACCTGTCAATTCCTTTTTTTTTAAGTCATATTTGAAAACACGGGTTGGTAATTAAGTTCTGTTTTAGCTCCATTTTATTCTGGTCATAAGTAAAATATCTTTTATCTGAGACTGTGTATATTACAAATATTCAGACCATGAAGGTATTTTGGTGAATGTAAATTCAGATGCAAAAGGTTTTATGTTAAACTTCTGCAGGTAATTTCTTAGCCATTGGACTTCATTTTATAAAAGTTAGAATGGCCAGCAAGCAGCAGTTCCATTCATAGAGCTTCCAAGGCCTTGGGATTTATTTTCTTTAATATTTTGGTTTACATTGAAGGAAAAAAAAAGAAAAAAAAAAAAAAAGAGAAAAAAAATAGATCAAAATGAAACCTAAAGTTTTGCAATTTCTTTTTAAAGTGAGAATACCCCTTTTGCCTCAAATCCTGTGATTGTACTTTAATCGGGGAAAAATTCCTGTGCAGACACCACCGTGATATTGATCTGGAAATGTTCACGTGCAATGTCCTGCTTTAAAAATTTGTATTTTCTTGTAAAAAATTCTGATTCTGACAAAGGCAAGACCTGTACTTGGGTCTTTTACAGGGTAGACTAATGCCTAATCACAGACTAGAAGAAATTTGTGGTCTTTGCTGTTCCTTCCTGAGATATTGTCAATAGTTCTTACACAGGAAGAGTGTTTCAAAAGACTCAATATAACACATTTTCAAGTGATGGGACAACTGAATATAAATGGCAGTGAAAGTCATAAAGAAGTAAAGATGATTCAGCTGTATCTTTAGAAGGGGGAAATTCACTTAGACCACTTAGACAATTGACATTGTTTTACAGTGTTACTATATTTTTTTTTTACTAAACTCATTATATTATTAGTAGATCAGAGAATAACTAAGCTTATTTTTTTATATTAAGTGTATACTAAATACTACTTACTTTTTTACATTTGAAAATGGAGGTGCAACTACCATTTTAGAACATTCAATAATGTGGCCCAAATTAAAATTATATTCACATAAAAAAATTAATTGCTTGAAAGTTACCAAAGAAATTTTTTTTCTGTAATACTTTTTTTAAATAAGGCATACTTAGATAGGGATTTACTTCATCCTAACTTAAAGTGTAGTAAAAAAAGTGATATAAAAAAATCTAGCAAGAGCTCTTATAATGAATCATAAAGTTCTATAAGTCAAGGGCACTGCCTAGCTGTGCCACTGCTGTTTTTGCAGGGCCATAGAATACTGATATATGCACTTATTCTTGACATCATGGATTGTCCTGCCTTTACTGAGTGAAGGTTTTCAAAAACTATTGAGTAACCATGGACTTCTCCTGCAACAGGTACGGAATGCACAGAGCTGATCTTCTAACCAGAGGTAGAAGATGGCCAATTTGTGAGCACATTGACTCAGTAAGACCCAAGCTTTTTCTTTGTTGCTGCAATTCAAACTTTCTTTTGCTGGGAGACATCCCAGAGCTCTTGCCAGTGCAATTTTAAAGAGAACACACACAAGTCATCTATGCCACCCTGCTTGAAGGGTGCAGTCCAAAGCTCCATCTGTATTATTCTGTGATTTTAAGGCCTATCAAATGTAACTGCAAGAGCTTTTTTTTTTAATATTTCTTTAACTAGCTTAGAAATCTACACATCTTTTGCCCGTATTGATTAATGTATATCCTCATCCTAGATTTTCCAAATCTGTTCAATGGTCTATACGAGTTTTACTTGGTTTTATTTGTGGTTTGAACATGCAAAAATATCAAAGCCAGGTAATACAAGACTTCCTGTGTCATTCTGCAAGTCTAAATCACTCAGATCACTTGCCTTTCTGTTTTCAGATCAGTTACACTGAACACAGCTCAGTCTCTTTGTATATAATTTTCTGGTTACTGGCTTTCATCATGTTCTCTCTCAGTCTTGTTACTTATTTACTGATTACCCCTCTCTCGAAGTGAGACTAAGGCCACAGAACTGATACTTTTTAGGAAGTGAGTGTCATTCCTTAATACTATTAAAGTCTCAAACCAAGTTGGTTTTTCATGCTTGCCCTGCTAAACCATTTTTCAGCAGTTTTGACAGTTTATTTTTCCAGTGAATAGGACTTATTTTCATTCCATCTTCCTCTTTATTATGCAGAATCTTTAACAACGATGAATAAAAACAGCATGCATTTTTTTCTGTACTTCTGCAACACCACAGTGATGGAGTGGATTTGTAATTATCTGTAAGATCATTACGCACCCCCGCATGAAAGTGAAGTTGTCTGTTTCCTTTTCAGACATTTTTCAAGAACAGATAGGACCAAAAAAAATTCTAGTCTTTGTTCACTTGAGCTCTGACAGAAGGCCATGTGCTTCTTTATGATAGCAGATTTTGCTCGTGGTGGCCAAACACAGAAACTGAGGAAGAAGGTATGAGCTGGAATCCAAGTCCCCAGTAAAGCTGGACAGAAAACAAATTTCTTATTCTGAAAAAAAGATTTTCAGAGTTTCAAAAGAACTTGCACTGTGCTTAAGGGTGAAGGCACACAGCTGAAAACATACAGGGTAATTCCTTCTCTGGCATGGTCAAGGCTTACACAATAGAACTGCAGACTCTATACCAGAATCAGCATCTCTAGCAATGAAGGATCATTGTTCTTGTGTTCATGGCTTTCTGCACTTCTTTATCTGAAAAAATATCCCTTGATTTCTTTTATGGCACCTAATATGTTCCCTCAGGAAAATCTTTTGTTTAAATATTCTGATATTTACTAAGTTAAAAGAAAATATCTACTTAACTACGATGAAGTGGAAAAATATATACTTGATGATGATTTACAGCTTTGTTCCTGTAAAATTATCTAAATTTGCATATGCACAGCACAAGGTATATATCTGAAGATGGGAAGACAATTTTCAATCAACAAAGAGATTTTTAAATTTGCAAAAGAAGTCTTGTGTTTTCTCCTCTGGGTAAAGAGGGAAAACCTCTCAAAGTAGATGAAGATGCTGAATATAAATATCAGAAATGCATCAAAGGAAGAAGGTTTGGGTAATGGCTTATAACAAAAACTCTAGGGAGAAATTATCTGTTTTTCTGTAATATTTGCCACCTAAGCAAAACAAGCACCAATTTTATCACACTGAAGGAAATATCTTTCATCATATTTAAGACCTATGAGCTATGGCACTGGTAAACAATCAAAGAGTAGTTCGGGCTTCCATAAGCTCATAGTTTCTCATTAAAAATGTAAATAAATGACTTCCCTTAAAGCAAGAAAAGAAGATCAATGCTCATACATAATTTGTACAGCAACATTTGCTTATGCGGACTAATGAAATATTTTAAATGACAGTAAGAAAAGCTTATGTCAGTATGTAAACATACATTGAAGACTTGTGGGATCTGTTACCTTAACTTGATCAATGCAACTCTTTTCGATAACAAAACGACCACGAAAAACACAAGTCATGAGTAAAGTTTCATATGATACCACAATTATATAGGCTTTGCTGTATTTCTCTTAGGTAATCAGTCTATTCTCATGTTTTAGAAATTTTTATGCAGTTTTTTTTTATCCTTAGCCAGTGCTTGGATTCTGAATTTTCAGTGTTTATTAGCTAGGATTGTAATCACTTTGAGCTCAAACATCATGAAGTCTGAAATAACTGAAATCAGTAGGTAAAGAAAAATAAGGAAATGCCCAGACTTTTCTCATTATTTTTCTCTAGAGTGCATTTAGAGATTACCCACTCCTCTCTGTTTCCACGGAAAAGCTTATCTATATTTCTGTTTGACTGTTTACACTTCTTCCTTTCTATCTCCTTTTACTTTGAGCTATTATAAATGCTACCACAAAATAACTTACTGTGTCAATAGCCTTGACCAAGCCCTACTCCTTAGACTTATTTTTGTTCTCCCTTTTTCCTCTGTGACTGGAAAGTTCTCATTCTCACTTTCAGACTGGCATTTAACTAATTTTTGGTTCCTCTATTTTCTGTCTTTCCCAGCTAGCACAATTTTTATTCCATTGCAGATCTTCCTCTCACACCTCTTTCAGGAAGTTTCTTAGAGATACCTGTACTTACTTCTTCAACCCAGGTCCATGTACTGCCATCTCAGAGTCTTTCAAGTATTCTTTTCAAAGTCTTTATTCCAGGACTCCTCAGAAGAGAGATGGTAGGGGGACAGAAAAGGAGGAAGAGCACAGAGGGACAAGTATTCACCATGAACAATTATCGTCAATTTTATCAAATGGTTGCCTGACTTTCCTTACCTTTTGCAATAAGATGATTCATTTCAAGTAAAGGAGAGAAATAAATATAAGATGGAAAAATATCAGATTTCCTGTAAATACTAATAGTAAGCTCAGTGGAAGTAACAAAATGGGCAGACTTCATACTGGGTTTGATTACAAGTTCAAATTCTTGCTCATATCTCCATATTACTGCTAGAATTATAAAGTCCTATATGTAGGTATTTCATCCTAACATCCCTGTAAAGACTGCAAAGTTCTTAGCACATTGGTATTTGAGAGAGATTGGCATATGCTCTGTTCATTTTCAACCTGCAGGTGTACTTAAGAGATTGTGCCTGAGCTTTGGTTTGGTTTAGACTTCTGCTTTTTTACTGTGGGGGCACCAGCAGAATATACAGGTTAGACTCTTTAGATGAGGAGGACAAAAGAGACATTGGAGGAATGCATTTTGTGAAATGGGTATTGATTTGGTAATAACCCGTTTTAATTGCATGGTAGAAGGAAAATGAACACGATTATTGTTCTGTGGGTAAAGAAATGCCTTTTTTTATGTTTAGAAACAATTCCTTACACCGAGAAAAAATTATAAAATTTTATGAGGATCTCTTCAAGGGATTTAAATGCAAATTAACCCTGCTGTGTTCTACATATGTTTCATGCTACATAACAAAATCTACCATTAGAGAAAAATAAAATACACTAAAAAGAGCTGCTTCAGCCTTCAAAACTAGTTAATCAGGTATCACAGCAGTGGAAATTAATCAAAGATTCCTTAATTGCTAGTTAACTGGACTTTATGTTTTGAAATATATTGTCTTAGTTGCAGTCAGCTGATTGAGAAAAAAGAACACCGTGGTTTAGCAGAATACAGACTTCTTAAATGAGGTTAAAGTGAGAAGTTAAAAAAAAAAAAATCTGTGGGCTGTGGTTTCAGTAGAAGGCAATTCTTTCTTTTCCCTTCTCTTTTATTCTTTTATCCTGAAAGTTCGCCCCAGCAGGATTGCTGTGTGGATACAGATAACTGGTCTAAATTAATGTTCTTCAGTGCTTCTCAAAAGCTGCTCTGCAACCAAAGACACCACAATGCCAGCAAATATTAGCATGTGTTTCAGAGCTGAACAGTGATTACAGCTCTGCCAATTAGAACTGACTCAGTTTGGGCTTAGGTGCTACATAGCTAAGCAGGGCCTTTTCTGCAGTAGTTCTTTTGGATGTGATGTGGTGTCTTTTAGATACTACTGTTTATTTTGGTTTATGATGTGTTTTGAGAGAGCTGCACCACTGTCTTATTCCTTCCCCAGCATGTGGAAGTGGGGGACTTTTTCATGTGAGCCAGTCGTGTAAGGGATGACATTGGCATGACACAAAGCACTATCCCACCTATCAGGATCTGCTTTTTATCAGCCTTTTCCTATATCTGGCTCAAATCTGCAGCTTGCTGCTAAATGAATGTTGGTTCATAATGGTCATTCTGTGGTAGGTGCTCAACCCTTCTGCACCTGAGCTATTCTTATGCAGATCATATTTTTTGCCACCACACATCCTTCCTCTGTTATGTGATGTTGCTCACTGTGAAACACAAAAGACAGAAACCCAGATTCAGAGGTGAAATATGGTTAAATTGCACGTATAAATGAACCTTGTTGAATTTTGGCCTTTAGCATTTCAGTCTCTCACAGTTTCTAGCAGGGTTGTGCTGAAGGAGAAGATGAAAAAATCCATTATTTGATTCTTTGAGGTTTTGCTCCTTAAATGAATCGAGAATCTAGTTAGTAAATATTCGCCCATTAACTTGTACAGAATTGCTAAATGTCAAGTTCATTCTGCACTGTAAAATTTCAGAGTATCTTTTGACTTGAAAAATTAACTTTTACTGCATTGTGCATAATGAAGAAGGGGAGACATAATGAGGAAAATAAGATTATTTGCTTTGCACGCTGTTAATTTTGAGGAATTGCACTTTGAAATATGTTTCTGAAAATCCATTGGAACAGGATCAGGTCCTTAATTTTCACTTCCAAATCCCTGAACCATGATTTCCAGAGCAGTAGATTCTTCCCCTGCTGTAAAACATAGCTATAAGTCTGGCATTTCCAGTTAAAAGGCCTGTGATCAGTAGAGTCTCTCACCACGAGCTGAGGACAGCTGTACAGCCAAGTCGTTAACCAGTGACAATAGTAAGAGAGCAGACTGCTGCTCCTGCTAGGCATGCACAGTGCACATCTTGCCTGCTGGTCTATTACTTTCCCAATGACTCCTTATGTGCTTGCTTCCCATACTTTATTGATAGGATCCTTTGAATTCTCATGTTTGTTTTCCTGACTAGAGCTTTAACCCCTCTTCCCCTCTGCTCTTTTATAGTCTGCTATGCAAGACTGCTAGCAGAAATTTCCCCCTCTGTATTTTCTGACTCTATTCAGCATTTTCTAGAGTCCTCATTCCAACTTTCACTCAGTTTTCATTGTCTCTTTGCCTTTTGAATTTGAGAACCTGGATCACTTTATTGCAAAATTTTCTAGGTCTTCCTCCCATAAGAAGTTGTTCATGTTTTCCCACTCCCTCTCATAAGCTCTCTCATTCTCCCAGTCCTGGAAAAAACTCTTCATTTCTTCTGCTTCTTCTTACATCCTTCCTTTTCAGGATCTGTCATGAGCTCTATGAGAACTTTATTTCCCCTATTCTTGTATTCTTTGGGAAGAGAGTTATTTAGGATACCAGTGTCTTAAATATCATTGAGAGAATGATGAGCCATCAGAAAACTCTATGACCTACTGGGAATTACAAGTATCGTTGCTAGGATGCAAAATCCTTGGGAGCAATGTCCATTAATTTATCATTTCTGATTTTCTTCTACATGCCTGCAAAACTATCTGTCACTTATTTCTCCATTGTTTTGGAGTACTCCTTCACTGATCATTAAACACCCTGCTCTGTTAAACACTGACAGTAATCTATTCTTTTCTGTCGTTTGGCCTTTTATTCACCCTGCTTTCTTTAAGTTGATGATGTTTTTCATTGCAACAGTAATGGTGCAATTAGCTTGGACAATGTAGATGCAGTTGTGTACGATAAAACATCCATGCATTACACTGGTGTTAGTGTAAATACTGTTCCAATAAAACAGCATCCCACTTCACTTTGTTCTGTATTTCTGCTGTTGAGCCCAACTTAAGTAAAAGCACTAACTTTATGCTCAGTTGCAGAATTTTTCTTGAAAATCTTTCATACATTTGTGTTTTCACTGTTTCTCGAGGTACAGAACCTGCACATTTCTCAGCCATCATCAGAAACCTCTATAACACAGAGGGAATATATTTGACAAGTGGGAAACACTGAATGAGCTTGTTTGAATACTAGAAGTATAGCGCAGCTTGTCTTGGGTATCACAACTCCCCAGTAAGGATGTTTACCTAACTTATCATCATCTTATGTCCTTTCTCAATTTATACCATGTGAACAAAAGCTGCCTGTTTCATTAGAGCTCTCTGTACTTTAGTTATGTATCTCAGGAATAATTGCAGTCATCACTGTCACAATTCCACACAACTATACTCACGTGCGTAGTCTGAGGTCTTTTGCTTTCAGAGCTCCAACCCATGACTGAGAGATCAACCCTCACATTACATTCTGTGCTCTCTGTCTTGGTCATTGACATAGGCACCAGGCTGGATAGGGCTTTGAGCAATCTGGTCAGTCTAGTGGAAGGTGTCCTTGCCCATGGCAAAGGGGTGGGACTAGATGGTCTTTAAGGTCCCTTCTAGCCCAAACCATTCTGTTATTCTATATGCTTGATAGAGCATAATAAAAACCCCACCGCATCAATGGATATATTTTGACTAAGATTAAAGCCAAAACACAGTAAAGTCTAATTTTAAAAATCTTTCAAATTAATTCTATTTTTTCACCACAGTTCTTCTGTAATTAAAATTGTATTATACTTGATATTCTAATCACTGTAGGTTCTGTTTTTCTCCAAGAATTGCTGCAAGCCTCCGCAGAAAATAAGATATTGGAGAAGAAAAAGACCACTTAAAAAACTCCACATCAAGCCATATTGGCTATTAAAAGATGATTGCCCAATGTTCTGCCATTAAGAAATAGTATAAATCCCTGTTTCTTTCCATCAGAACAGGAACTCTAAGTAGTGTCTGATGGAAAAACAAGATGTGGGGGCTTTGGTGAGCTGTGTTTGTGGGAGTTACATATTGAGTGGTTTTCTGATTTTTAGAACATTATTTTAAGGTTGAAAAGTTCACCCAGCATATGCTTAACAACTTGAAATATAGTCATCACATTTTCTCAAACTTTCTTGCTTTTACTACAGAAGCTTTAAAAGCATAAGAGCTTCAAATACCTTTTTTTTCCCTTTTGCAACATTCTTCATTCCTTCAACATGGGAGATGAATTTACTTTCTACCTCACAAGTTTTCTCACATTTTAAATGTTCCCATCTGTCACACATGCATTTTTTCTGAAGATTAACTTCTTCCTTTTCTTTCTATCTTTCATATGCCTTCTCTGTCTTAAATAGGAAAATATTGAATTGCTTTCTTTTGAAAATCCTGCTTTAGCTATTCCTGCTGTTCCATTGCTGAATTATAGATCGTTTATGGATTTTTTTTCCACCATCACCATAGGCTGTTATTTTGTTTCATCTCACATGCTAAGTGGCACAGAGATTTATTACTTTACTTACTAACTCCTCAAAATGTTCTCACTTGTTGACATGCAGTATTTGGGTGGTAGATCTCAAGGTACAATGTGAGTACAGCATTAATTGGAAGCAGATACCACATTCAAAATTAATTCAGTGCTCATGAAAAATTAACATTTTTGATTTATATGGGTAATTGAGAAATATAGTTTACAATGAAGTATTTTTTATGTCTTTTTATTTGCCTTTCCAGATTTTGTGTTGTTGCCATTTTTAGACTATAAATGGAATTGAGATATTGAGTATGTTAGTACCTACAAGTCATCCAGAACTTAAGGGGTACAAGATTATTTACCCTACTTTAATGGGAATACCTCTTTGTCTTTTCAAAAAAAAATTTCGATATTGTTTATGGCTTCCTAATTTTCGTGTTACTATTAAATGTTGCATATTATATGGCTATGGCTTGAATAAAAGATGATCATTTTAAAATGAATAAAATAATTCTAAAGACAAGGGTTTTTTCTTTAAACTTCATGCTTTGAAAATAATAAGGGGTTAATCTGTATGTTTTTCAGTCTTAAGCATGACTTTTGCATTATCATTTAGTACTTATAAGGTATCATCTTATGAAATTGTGTATTTTATTTGCTTAAGACCTTACAGCAATATTCACTAAAACTTTCTTATTTAAGGAAAAAAATCTGTTAGTCTTCTGATAGATGAGTCTCCTTTTCAAAATGCTAGTAGGCATTTTACCTAGAAAAAATCCATTTAAAAATCTAGTATACATTCTTATGAGGAATAACCTTGGACAATGTTTTTTGAAATTATGTCGCAGTAAGTCATACCATTCAATAGTTTATATATTTTAAAAGTTATGTGTTGATAAGTTTTGCCTAAGGTTGTAGGATTTTGCATATGTTAACAAGACTCAGTTGTGAATCTCTGTCTAATAATAATGGTCTTTGACACTTGTCGAGTCTTGTTCTACAATGCTTGCTCTGTATGCTAACATTTCAGTGGAATTTGCATGATTCTTTAATATTGTTATGCATCCTTGTTAGGTGGCTTTGCAGACATCAAATTGGCAACAATAATGTCTTGAAATTGTTTGCTCATTTAGAAAATGTTTATGACAATGTTTTTACTGGGTGGAAAAACTATTCATGCAAAGATCAAAATTCCAATTTGATCTATGTATGAATATTATTTGTTTCCATTTTACCTGAAAACATTTTACGTGCATTTTATTTCTAAGATAATATTATTTTGAATGAAAGTCTGACACTAATGTCTGGGATTTTGGCCTTCATTTGTATAAAGATGTTCAGAAACCATGCACAAGACAGGCTGAGACCTAGAGCTATGGTCTCTGTCACAGAAATATTATAAGTTGTCCAGTCTGACTGTTTCAGGTAACAGTAATCTCATGAATCCAGATGGCAACAACATGCTAATAGCTTTTGGGGCTGATCACTGTGACAGGTTTGCTAGTTTTTGGATGAATGTTGTGAAACAACCTCAGGCTCTTTTATTATGATCCTTCTGCCTCTTTTGAAACCACAGGCTTTTAATGATGAGGCTAGATGCAGCTGTTATGAGAGTTTTGACATAATTTTGGGAGCTCTGTGACTTATTTATCTTCAGAAGTCTTTTAAAAAGACTACAGTTAAGCTGCATTTTTAAGTCATCTGAATCGGATTAGAATTAATGAATTTTATTTCTTTTAAATAAATTTTTACAAGAGAATGGCTTTTTTTTAATATTATATTTAGAGAATATTAGACTCATTAGACTCAATATTAAACTCCTTTATATTGATTTTTTAAGGTAGCTCACTTAAGATATGTAGTTCTGATTCCACATATAGTGGCCAGAAATATTTCTAACAGCATAAAGGTGACCTTGTAGCTCTGTATTGGGCATTGCAAATTGAGATAGTTATGGGAAAAGCCAGGGAATGTTTCTGCATTTTTATGGTGAATGTTGCTTATCCAACAAGCATGGTAATTTAACCAAACAGGATCTTATTTTTAAGAATCATATTACTACTTTAGCTTCACAAAGAAAAGTCCATTTCCACAAGATATGTTTTTCTGTGGCACAGAATATTTACCTTTCCTGATCAAATGATAGAAACAGTCAGTGACTTTTAGAAGTGAGTATCGTTGCCTGGGGCCAAGTGGACTCACTGATGACATGGCTTCCCATTAAGTTTTCAGAACAAACAAAAGGCATTCCATGAGCTCAGATCTATACTTCAGAAACAGCTTTGAGTTAAACAGCAGTATGACAATTTCACAAGCAATTTTTCTACCACTGGCTGAAGACCTTTTGGTCAATAGAGATTAAATAGAATTTGACAGAGCAGCTAAAAAATAAGAGAGACTTTTTTCATTATCAACTACTTATCATTGATGCTGTAAGGCTGAAAGAAGTCTTGGAAAGTGTAGTGAACTTGACAGCCATGATGGACAGAACAGAAATATTTTGCAAAGTTTTAAAAGCTTTGTGGAGATTTTTTTAGTAAATATCTTATACTATTTTTGATTGTCAATTCCTGTCACGAGCAGTCAGATAGTAAACCATATTAATTGAATGAAATGTCTCTCACCAGCTTAGCTTGTTTTGACTAAGATATTTATATTTGCTGATGAAATACATTTTATGCCAGTCTGGTGTAGTATCTTGAAAGTCAAGGTTAATCTTTAAATCATTTTCCATAGAGAAAAGTGATATATATTTCTGTCTTACAGCACCCAATGCCTGAAGCACTGAGAGGAGCAGGGCAATGAAAGAAATTAGTTTCTGAAGTTTTCTTTTGGAAGAAAACTTCCCACTTCTGAAAAGCGATTGAGTCTTTTTTGGTGGTCATTAGCAGGCCCTCTCCTTTCTAAAAGACACAAAAAGAGTATATCCTCTCTGTGGTTAAAGCATTGAATTCTGCAGAGCATGGGGATAAGTGGGCTGGCTGCTGCATTGTGTCTTGAGGGAGATTGACTTTTTTAGTTAAATTTGAAAGACAACAGAATGCTGAGAGATGTCAGCATTTGGCCCTTCTGCCATTCACAATTTCATTATCTTAAGACCAGAAAGTCAAAGCAAGAAGTTGCTATTCCTGAGTAATTTCACTAACCACAGAGTCCTAGAGTTATGTTCCTCTTATTCCTTCTCTTAATGTCCCTATGGCTTTTGTTCCCACAACTGCAGGATTATTTTAATTTACGGTAAAAGGCACAAAGGGGAATACACAGGATTGTGAATTCTTCTTTACCTTACATGCAAAACCATCTGATTTGTTCTGCCGTCTTTATCAACCCTCATTAAATTATTTTACAGCAGAAAATGTCCAACATCAAACCTATAGTAAGACATTTTGGTTCCAGGGTAATCTCATTTTTCCTGTTGAGTCATTAAAGCTGTTCCTGTGTCTTATTGTTCTGACCATGCTGACCTAACCTGCAGCCTCTCTGTCTCAGCAGCAAGCAGAGCTGGGAATAAGTTCTCTCTACATCCAGCTGGAATTCACCAGAGGCTGGTGCTCATATGGTCATGACTTCCCTGCTCTCCATATCGTAATTGGTTTTGGAAAGACATCTTTCAGATATCTCTGTGAAAGAACGTTAACAGTAGCTTCCAGTGGCTGCTATCAGGAAGGCAGATCCCATATAAATTAATAATATTTGTGCTGAGTTAATTATAGTGACAGTATTCTTGAATACCTGGTATTATCTGAAGATAAAACATTGAAAAAGGGCTGTGACTGAGTAAAAAAACCTTATAGCTATTAGTCTGTAGGAGTAGGATATTGATCAAATAAGTGGAGTAAATGTTCTGGCAACCTTGAAGAGTGGCATAATAGGGAAGGGAATGTAAGTAGGGGTTTAGAGATTACTAAAGAAACATTTATAACACAAACATAAAACATTTAAGTTCTTTTTCTGATTTTTTTCCCCCATTGTGCCTGTTTAATCATAGCACAACCTACTTGGATGTGTTCAGCTCTCCATACTTTAATATTTAGCAGATGCACAGTGTTAATGCAATAAAAGATTAATTTAAGAAGATAATTTTAATATTAAACTGAGACATGAGATACTGTTGCTTTTATTATGCTTGTCAGTATTTACTTCTGAGATAGAATTTACAGGCTCAAGGTAGTATTAAAGCAAAACAAAATTGAATTAAAAATTTTAGAAATAAAATAATATGCATCCTATTAATAATGTTGGGTTTAACTGTTACTTTGAAGCTGCTTATGATATTTTTTGAATTTTACAGGGAAGTAATGGAGTGAGTTTCAGTTATTTTATAGAAAAATAGGTTTCTATTTTCAAGCTCTAATTATATGAGATAAACAACAATTCTGTTAAACTTTCAGAAAAGTCTACTTGCCACCTGAGAAATGAACTGGGTTATTTTTCATGAGCAAGATTCAGAATTTTCCTATATATGGGGTAGACAGTGCTTTAGTAAACATAAGGTCATGTAATTAAGACGAATTAATTATGAATAATAGGCGCTTACTAGCCTGACATCTCCAGTTATCAGGGAAACAGATCACGAGAAATGTCTCAGAGGAGAGAAAAACATCTGATTTTTTGACACATGGGAATCAAGAGCTTTACACTCTAGGAAAAATGTCTTTAAAGAGCTACCAGCTCTCTGGTTACTTTTGATGTTACCAACCATTCATACCTGTTCTTAATAAACCAAAAATAAATAAAAACCATCAACTTCCAAAAATTTTTTCAACTCCAGAGAATTCTGAAAATGTAACAAATTCAGTATATGATATTTCAGACTAAACCCTAGGCTACCTTCAGTCATCTCAAATTAAAGGTTTGTCTATATAGTTTGCAGATGATTTTTGGAGCTTTAATTAATTTTACATAAGATTTCTCTCCTGAATTCTGACCGCATTGCTTAGTAACATACAGATACCCTCTCTTCATGTTTGTAAATTTTGATGGCCTCCTAGGATATGATGAGGATATCTCACTGAAAAAAATGCTGGCTCTCTGGAGATTTCCAGTCGAAGAAATAAAGTATTGGTGAGGTGATTAAAAATAAATCACATTAACTGAACTGAACTTCTGTATTAACAGAAGTGTCTAGATATTTGTAACATTGACTTCCAAAATTATCATTAATATATATTATTGTGGCCAAAGAAATAGGAAGTGTTTTTTATCAGATATATGTTGGTGATAAAATTAATAATGCAACACATTGAAAAGCATATACTGCCTTCCAGAACACTAAATAAACAGATTCTGGATTAGTTTGGAGGTATCTCAGGGAAAAACTCTGGAATCTGTGTGAAGTCAGAGTGCACAGATTCTGTAGGGTTTTTTAATCTAACTGGAGAAAAAAATGAAGTTTTACAGTCACACCAGCAAGCAGTCTTTTATTAAAATACTCATTAGTATTCTTCCTCCAATAGTGTTTTTAGATTTTGCAGTAACTTCTGTACAGACCATAGTGCTCAAAGCCTAGTCTTGCCTATCAGCCAGAGCTGCCTTCAAGGCACAGGCAGAAAAATGGCAGCATTTTCACTGATGCAGCATTTCTTAGGCAGTTCCCAGAATTGATAACTGCTTCCACATGCCCTAGGGCAGCTGAGGACAGGGGAACTGGATGGAGGGAACCGTCAGAAGGGAAGAAGAAAGAAAGCTCCGTTCAGAGCCTCTGTGATCCCTGTTTTTTCCTCATGTCCTGTTATCTGCACTGACAGGTCTCTGTCCACCTCCATCCTACCTCCATTTGTGTGCCCCAAAGTCATCGGGGCCAGCATATAGGAAATGAGCTCTCCTAAATGGATTTCAACCACAGATGGTTTCTCCTCTCTCCTGTGATGTATAACTGCAGTGAAATAGAAACCTCCCCTACACTCAAACTATGAAACAATTTTGGTGGGCCTCTAATGAATTCAGTTTTAAGAAGTGAAGTCCAGTTTTCGCTAGCCCATGGTCTGAACAGTTAAGGTGAATGAGGATTTATTAATAACCTGCTGAAGAGAACAGTATACAAGTTGTTCATATCTGTGCTGCACACAGAACAGACAACAGTAATACAAAAGGCTATTTAACAGTCCACTATTGTGTAATTAAAATATGGACAGTTGTAAATGTGTACTGCTTGATGCTCACTCAATCATTGCTGAAATTTTTGATTCAAAAAGAAAAAAAATTGTAAAGAATGTGAAGGTGGATTTGAACCCAGTTTTACACAGATGAATAAAGGTATGTGGAAGCAGTCTTCTGATCCATGAGATTATATTTCCTCTTAATCTGGCTATCAGAATTCTTTTTGTACTATTGCCCTTAACATGACCTCTAAGGTTCCATCAAGCACATACTGAAATTTATTTTAATCATTACAACATAATATGGTGCAGAGGAGAACATTTTGATGAACTGTTGATAGTTCTCCTTTGTTCCCATGAAAGAATGTGATAGTCTGCTTCATTTAATACACTCTGCTTGTCCATAACAGTCTTTTTAAGGAATGTAATTAAGATTAGTGACTAGCTTTTCCCAAGGAGGAAAAAGTAAAATGCACATACATTTACAGAAAGATGCAACAAAAAAGGATTTTATTGCCTGGTCTTTTCCTAATTGCAACATTTTATGGGTTTTTATGTCTTAATATATTGTGTGCTTTCTGTTTCTTCATCATTAGCCATTTTACCATCTTGCCACAGCAATAACTGTTACAGAAAATGGTAGCATAAGTACTAAAATAAGCACTACTTTTTTTAGTTCTGAAACAAAGGGAAAGATAGGAGTAAAATTTAAAAATTCCCTTGGGTCAGCTCTAAAGCTTTTCTTTCTTATGTGTATCTCAAATGTAGAGATTTCACTAGGTGTAAACAACAACACTCTTATGAGTAAGAAGCGTTTTAAAGAGTTCAGTTCCAGGTGAGTCATAGCTCTGAATCATACAAAATTATAGTATCAAATAACTTTCCTCCTACAAAAGAAATTGGAAATAAAAAAAAGGAAAAAAGACTAAAAAAAGAAAATCAATCTTCTCATTTCACTGTATTTGCATATGAGGAAAACATTAATATCCTGTTATAGTCTTCCTCCCCGTCAGCCTGTAGAAAACCCATAAATTAGATTATTGCTTTTAATCTATGTTAGCAGAAGGCCTAAGGAAAATAGATAAAGGAGGAATCCTTAGAGAAAATTTTGGTTTGTGTCCTCAGCATTTAAGTCAAATGCTCTCCAAACAGCTGTTAGCTGGGAGGAAGCCCAAAGATCAAACAGAAACACAAAGATAAAATTTAAGGAGCTGCTTAACTGACATATGATAGTCACAAGGATGCTGGGACATCTAAGTATTTCAGATGTGCTTGAAAAAACCAACACAGGGCACATGAAAAGAGCTCTCAATTCTGACAGAAAATATAGGAATTAGATACACTAAGAGTTCAATTCTGCCTTCTGCCTTAGAGCACAATTATTAACACATTACATTCATCCTGTGCCACAAGTTAATTCTTGAACACTTGTGATCACACCTATTGTCTTTTAAAATGATTTAAAAATTGTTAAATAATAAGTGCACCTTATTTTTTCTTTTTTTTTAAATGAGGTCACTGCCTCTGTCCAAAAAAGGAACAACGATTCTATATAAATGGGGAGATAAAACCAAAAAATTTAAACCATGAATTTTCTTGGCATATCCTCTTTGAACATATTTGTACAAAGACCACTGATATTTTCTAATATATTTTTGATTTCCTACAGATAAAATAGCTTTTAGGACAAGATAAACATATTTTCTTCTATGAGTAAGTCTATGTAATATGAATAAAAAAGAGATGAAGTCCTTGGGAATTGGATCAAAGGTTACCAAAATTCTTTAATTTATCTGGTTGGTATTATTTACTTTAAAAATGAAGACCACTTTTTTCGTGGATCTAAATTCTCCAAGAACAGAACCATCATTTTTGAATTTGTAAACTAACATTCTCATTATGCAACAGTTATTTTGTTCAGAGAGTAACATCTGGGGACCATTTTTAGATACTTGAACTGATGTTAATGTGTGTTTTTCTCAATATTGTCATTAGTGTTGCTCTAAATAAGGGCTAGTATAACTAACACCATAGTTAGTCATGGTGTTAAAAGCCAAATGAGTTGTTAGAAGACAATGTGTACTATTCCCTGTTCATATTTCTGACCCATTACTTCCTTCTCCTTGAACTGGTTGGAAGGGTGGCAAACTAGCCGAAGGAATGGAGGAAAAGTTTCGCTTTATTTTATATTTTTATTTCATTGCTTAAAATAACAGCATTTTTTATGCATAAAAAGTTTCCTGGGTGAGCTCCCTGAATGTCTGCCTCAGGATCCTGGCTGGCAGCAGTTGTGCAGCACTTTTCCATAGTCTTGTTTGCTGCTTAGAGGGACTCTGAAACCTTGTTTAACACCACATGTAACTGAGTGTGACTGGAAGCTGCTGCTGAGAGTAGGATCTGTGTGGCCACATCTCGACACAGGAGACCAGCTGACATCCATTCTGCTCAACATACCAAATTCTGCTTTCTTCCCAGAACTCTCTGCACACATCAGTGATGCTTTATGGAGTTAAAAGCCACACTGCAGGGCTCCTTTCAAGGGCCAAATCAGTCCATGACATCTATTTTAGCTGTTTACAAGAACAAGTAATCTGTAGAAAGTATTGCTTTAAAGCTGGGGCTTGAGGTGAAATTTTTTCAGAAAACCAATCAAATTTTAATGAGATGAACATATTTAACTGGCCTCAGTGAGAACATGAGAAAACAACAAAAGTCAGAGGTACATCTTTTAACATGGTAATCAGGAACAAACTGTGTCCAAAATGATCTTAATCCTGTCAGGTCTTCAAAGACATTGATTTAAGTCCACCAGAAGATGGGAGAAAAATCATCTTCAGTGCTTAAAATTTCCTCATTTCTCCAAGTATGAAGAAAGAAATGAATGACATCTTTTGCTTGGCTACCTCAGAGAAAAAGAAATGAGAGATTTTAGTAATCAAAAATGAGGGAGAAAGACAGAGTGTTGAAATTATAGAAAATATTTGCTACTTCATCGAGAGTATCTGAAAGCGAGGGGTAGGCTGACACAGTTAATTGATTATGTCCACATTTCTGTGATGTCTAAAGCATTCACAGCAATCTGACAGATGTATCTGATTAAAATGTGACAGAGGTATCTGATCAAAGTGTCTATAAACACAGCAGAGTGGAGAAAGTGTACTTGATAAATGATTTGAAATTTGGCTCCCTTGCCATGTCTATTTGCTGTAGCTATATATGATTTTCAGGAATCATAAGTACCCTAAAAAATTGCATATGATTTTCAAATTATCTAAACTACAAGAATGAATAAGAACTGCAACACATTAGTGGCTTAGAATCTTCTGAAAAAAGTTGCATTACTCAACCTCACAGTTTCTGTTATTACCACCTACCTTTTAATAGACTTTTTCACTGAAGTACGTTTGCTTTGTCATTTAAATATGACTAAGCATTCTTCAAAGGAATGTATCAATCTTCTTTATTAAACATTGTTCCAAGTGTAGAAAGACAGCTGCCAATTCAAGAAAGTTTTTGTTTTGTTTTTGTTTGGCTTCGTGTTTTGTTTTTGGGGTTTTCTTTAATGTCTCTACCATTAAAAAATGAAAAAATATCATTTTTTGACATTTTCAACAATTTTCCCTTTCTCTTTTGCAAAGTATGTTGTTTTTACTATTAAAACCTTACAGACTTCTAAGTATATCTGATAGTCTACTTTTTTAGCTAAAAACATCTGATATAACATTTTATATGCTGCATTGAAAACAAGATAAGAAGAAAAAAATTGTAAGAAAAAAGAGAAAAGAAAATCAGTTGATGCACACATGCAAACATACATACATTCAACACTCAAGAGTGTAACCTTTTAAAATCCTTTTTTTCCAAGGATCTGCGTTGGAAGAAGGCTTTGAAGTTGTTGAAGAGACATTATCCCACCCCCTTTTCTCTGATTTCATACCTACCAACATTTGTAGGCAGATATGAAACTGAAGCCATATTTTTTGTAACTGTGACTTTTGTAGGTAGGACTCATTGAACCCATGACAGGTTATAAGATGCTTAAGGATGTATATCATAAATGTTCACAGGGAGAAAAAAAGTTAAAAGCCATGCCTGGGTTAACAACTGCAATTTCAAATACAAAATCATTTCAGCTGGCATTTATGAAAGTATTCACAAAAGGGGAAGATGAGACTTTTTTAAAAGACTCTTCCTGAACACTTCAATGAAAAACTTTATTTTCCCAAATGACTTACTGGACATAACATGACTTGAAAACCTGAGAGCCTTCAGTTTCCATGCAATTTTATCCCAAATGCTAGTTTGACACTTCCCTAAAGTTCTTTGAATGTGATCTGAATGCAATTGCATTTAATGAAAGTCTCATGAAAATGTTGAGTTTGAGCCATTGCCAGACCTACTTGTTTTAATGTAAACAAAACTGTGTGATGTGATGTCTTTACCATAATTTTCTGGGAGTTGTTAAAACCTTGATTCCATAAAGTATTGAAAGACATGAACTTGAGATCTTAATCCATATTAAACGAGAAAGGAGATCTTCATGATTAAAATCAATTACTTAATGCTTAAATGCTTTTCAGGATCAGAGCCAGCATGGTTAGCACTCAGCATCACACTACAGATAACAAATTTTGTATTGCCTTTATATATCTTATGTTTTCCTGCAAGACACTTCTGACAGTCCTCTATTACTCATTCTGACGAAGATTAGCAAGTAATTGAGATCTCTTTCCAGGTGCTTCAGCTGCTAGCACATTGTTGTATGTTTAGTCACTAAAACATTTGGATTTTTTTCCTGAGCTGGAATTAGAAGCTTCTCTGACACTGACTTCCTTGCCAGAATAGCATCTTTTTCCTTTGCCTTCCCTCACATCCTTATCCTTATATCTCATTGCTGTTTAGGGCAAAAAGACTTAACTGTTAGCACTGAATTTAATGCATCAAGTTATACTCTATAACTTATTATATTCTATAACTTATTTAATGCATCAAGTTATACTCTATATACTCTATATATATATAGTTATACTCTATAACTTGAAAGTACCTGATTTTCTAGAAAAAATCTACTTTTGTGAAAATACATATTTTAAATGTATGGTAGGTTCCTTATTAAACTTAAGAGAACTCTTATTACACAGTTTTCTACCTCTGTCTACAAAAAAATTATTTATGCATTTTTCTCCTTAGGGCATTGTTTGCTTTCAAAGAGATTGATAGATTTTAAAATTTTTATTTAAATTAAACACAATATTACTATATTCTGGAGTAAATGCTGCTTCATAATACCATTAATATACCTCAGACTTGTTGAAGTTTAGTAGTAATTTTGAGTAGTATCCCACCACTGTGAAATTCATTTCACCTCTCTAAGGAACATTTTTCAGACTATATGACAGCTTTCAGATTACATGCTAGATGCCCAGAAGCATAGTCACATCTAAACTCTTAAATATATCTAATTTATTCCCCACATCTCACTTTCTGAAGTGACAGCTATTGAATAGCAATCATTCTGTTTTCTAAATATCCTCCCAGTCTTATAACAAATGAGGTTTGAACTATTTTCCCCCTTCTAGTTTTCAGTTTTCTTCAGGTCAGAGTCTAGGACCTCTTCCCTTCAAAATCACTCAGATTCAGTGAAACAAAATAACATTTATTTATGCAGTAGTTATCTTATTTTCCATATGCTAATCATTCTAATTTCTCCAGGAATTATATGTAGATCTAATTTTTCTTCTGACAAGGCTGCTTTCCTTCTCATTTATGGTATCTTAAATTGCTCAGTGTTTCACTAGACCTGGATTCTTTCAGTTTACAGTATGTGTCACAGATCACAGTGCAGCCAGGGCAGGGGGAAGGGAATGCACCACCACAATATGACACAGCAAAATTCTTGAGAACTTGGAGAATATTCACCTGATAAATTCCTTCAGTTCAACCAGTGTACTAAACAAGTACTTTTCTAGACTGAGAAATTAAATCTCAAGAGTTATTATATAGCATTAAAATGTAATTGTAGATTTGATGCTGCACTGTATATAGTCTTGAATGCATATGTAAATCTATTACTTTATATCAAATTACATAGTTATATGTTATTCCATATTTTGTAACATCTTTTGTGAAATACTTATTAAAACACTTCACATATTATATATCTAAGTATCTTCCTGTCATAAATGTACTAAGTATTTAACCAAGTGTTTTATTTTCAATGTCTTCTCATTATGGAATAAGACAGTCATGTTCACCTGACAGTGACAAGAAACGACAGATAAACCATTATGAAAGATGAAAAAGACATTTTCTGTACTTGCAAATCCAGCCTCAAACTCTCTGGTCTTTTTTCAGTGTATTAGATTACATGACATCTATTTTGCTGCCCACTGTCTCCTTAAAGAATGTTCTCCTTTATTGGTCTACAAATATGTTATTTCCTTCTACTGAATACTTTTATCAGAGTATATTTTTTCTCAGTCACATCAGCTTGCATTTACGATTGAATGAATTTCTATTTGTTACCTAAGACATCTTAGAATTAAAAACTCTTCTGTCACTTTATTGTCTTTTTTTCTTTATCCTAATATATTTAATGCCTCCCACTATTTCACTGTTCTAGAATTGAACCTGTTTGCATTTGGCTTTTAAATCAGATAATTAATTAAAATAATAACTTCTGTCAAATATACAGAAGATGCTCAAACATCACTGAAATCAGAGAGCATTTTCCTTCCCTGGTTATGTCATTAGGCATTGTGCCTTTTATTTTTCTGTGTCTTGGTTTTGAATTTCCTGAGCAAAATTTTTGGGTAAAACTTAAATAAAAATTGTGGAGCAACCAAAGGTATTTGTCAGGGTTATTTACCTAGGATTGAGCCACAGAGTCAGGAGGTCTGTCACAATTACAGCCATGATGAAGTTTTGGGTTACATTCTTAAAATAATTACCAAAACAGATACCCAAAATAGAATAAAGTCACGGGGAGATGTCATGGTTTAACCTCAGCCAGCAGCAAAGCTCCAGGCAGCTGCTCTCTCATTTTTCCATCAGTGGGATCTGGGAGAGAAGTAGAACTTCTCTGCCAGAAGTAGAAGGAGAACTCAGGAGTTGAGATAAAGACAGTTTAATAGGGAAAGCAAAAGCTGGGCACAAAACAAAACAAAACAAGGAATTCATTCACTGCTTCCTGTGTTCAGGCAGGTGTTCAGCCATGCCCAGGAGGGCAGGGCCTCATCACGTGTGATGGTGACTTGATTTCATGAGAGGAATCTCTGATCACCTCATGAAATAAGGCAGCAGGCTTTGCATGGAAGGAGTAATAAGCATCCCTTGAGTAAGTATCCCTTGATATCATATTTTGGTCCAAGATTGCTCTTGATTGAGAAATCCCAGCATAAATTCATATGAGAAGAATGAGCTTACTCCTATAGCAAAAATCATTAAGTAATAATGAATAAGGGATTGTTTTAGGTACTCGTCATGCGGGTACAGAGAGATCACTGACAAGAGAGATAGAATGATCCAATAGAATTGGGAACAGGAGGAGTCTAGTTGAAGGAATTCATGCTGTATTTGACTGCAAGTGCATATCTTCAGCACAACTTTTCTGCCACTGTGATAATGATTTTTCACCTATGCACAAGATTGTGTGCAAATTCAGTGGCATCAGAACATGTTGACAACATTTTTGGTCTGGCCCAGCTGAAAAAACTTTCCAAGAAAACTCACTTGATTATATTTGTATTGCACTTCATAGCAGCCTGGGTGGACTGTAGACCAAAAGCCTCTCAGTGCAGCCACAGGACCTTCTGTGCTCTCCAGGACCTGTGAGACCCTGTCTGCCTGAGCAGCGTCTCAGGCTGTGAGGGCTGTCTGGCAACTGTCCCTGAGGTGGCCTATGGACACAGACAGAGGAGGAAAGCTCTGCAAGTGGCTGCTCAGAGTAGTGCAGGAATCATGGACAATAATAATGGG
The DNA here is from genome assembly GCA_013396875.1 of Vireo altiloquus. NCBI lineage: Eukaryota > Metazoa > Chordata > Aves > Passeriformes > Vireonidae > Vireo > Vireo altiloquus. The sequence goes on from VZRF01001862.1 coordinate 1,261,468, forward strand.
CAATTACAATTAATAACGGGCAGCTGTGGGGACAGCTGTAGGCTGGCTAGTCCTGTATGGGACCGCAAAGCACCAGGTCATCCTACAGGCATGGGAGCATAGCCCTCAACCTAAAACTCAATGGTTAGGTAGTGTCTAGCAGCAGGTGATACATACACCATAGCAAGACAGAAACAAACAAGTTTCATCAAAATGTGCATAAAAGAGGTATTTTTACAATAACACTGCAATTGTTACGAAGAAAAATCTGTCTGAATAGTATTCAGAGTAGCTTAGCAACACTTTCCCTCATCTTTCCTCTATTTCTTCTATATAATACTTCCTTAAAGAAATATTTTTATTTTTAGATAAACTTTCTCTGTTGGGCTCTGTTACCATCCCTAACTGAGGCCATCTGTCATTTAGCTCATCTACTCTGACTGATGAAATTGACCCCAGAAGTAACATCTGAAGTCTCTTAAATTCTGGGGCATATGGCATCTAAATCCAATTTGTACAGCTCAAAGCAATCACTACTGGTATCTCATCTGAGTTATTTATTGCCCAAATACCTTGTATTTGTACGTATATACTTAAGTCCATGAATACTTTCTTTGAAAAAAATCTTATCCACCTTATTCCCTTAGGGGACTCTGTTTCTTATTTATCATCACCTTGCCCTTGGAGACATCTATGTCTCTAAGAACCAAGGACTCTTCAAGCTACCTTAATGTGAATGTGTAGTACTATGAAATTCAAAAATTATTTTCAGCCTTAACTCTGAAATTACTTTGGTTTTGTCAAGATCCATAGAAGAATCCAAAGACAAATTTTATGACTTAATATTATACCAGAATTCCTTGACTTCATGTGGCATGACTCTTCTTAAATTGTCCTATCTTAAAACACATTTCAACAATAGATTGGTCCCAAAGGCATTTTAAATCTTCAAGTTATCTGCTTCAGATAAAAATTAAAACACACTATTATGTGTCTACCAAATAGAGTGCAGTGCTTCAGGCATTACAGCTTGTTGCAAAGTGATACAAACAATATCTGTTTTGAAAGTGCCTTTTTTAATGGAGTGCCGAACACTGTGTGTAAATGTTAACATAAAGGAATATAAGGCATATGGAGAATTATAAAAAATATATACATGCGAGTTCACAATAGGTATTTCTGCAAAGGATTTGCTCTTTGAACTGGGAAATGGTGCATAAACCCCTATATTTTTTCTCCTTTTCTGTGTTTAGTTTCATTTCTTTTCAGAACCACTAAATTTTTCTCTCTTATTTTTGAGATGGTTATTCTTCTCATATAATCATATTGCAGTGCTATCATTTTGGGGGTGTCAGTGGGTGCTTAATTCTTGTCTTATCTGGAAAAATTATTCTCCTGCAGCCAACTAGGGTACTTTCCAGTGAATGCAGTAATGAGGGCAGAACTGATTAAATGTAGGCTTCCCTTCTGTTAAACTCAACCAACAAACTGCCTGTCTGTACCTACAGAGTTTTTCTAGGTTTTTTTTTTTTTNCCAGGAATAGATACAGTAATAGACAAGCACAGCTTTGGTGAATTGCACAGTTGGGTTTGGACATAGGATTGTGTATACAATCATTGTATATTGGTAGCAGGACTCTACCAGCAAAGAATGCTTCCCTGGTCATCTGCTCTACCAAATTTATCCTGTTCTGGAGGCCAGCTGTTCTTTATAAAAAGGTGTTGCAAGACATTTTCTCAGCTTGTACAACTGGAACCCTTGAGCACTTGAGGAACTATATGTTGCATTGTTACAGAAATAATGTAATTAATATGTTATGCTGTGCAGAAAAATGATAAAAAAGATAGGAAATATTATCTTATACAAGTGGTTATTTCCTCTGTGCCATGTCATATAGGTTTTCTCTTCCCTATTGTTTAGAAAAGAAGTCTGGAAAAATCTAAAAAAGCTAGATCATAAATAAGACCAGCAGTGTTAAAATGCAATGTACAAACAGGATAAATTCTCTGGTAGAAAAAATAGAGTACCTCTGAAGATATTGCAGTGTCCATGGAGCTACCTAGGTAATAAGCAGTTCTGCCCAGGGAATGTCAGCATTGCAGTGACCAGCCTAACTCTTCTGCATGACTCTTGATCCCATTAATCAAATTTAAGTGAATAAAATTTGACTCAAAAGAATGTTCCTAGACTGAGGAGTTTCTGTCACCGTAATTACAGAATAATCGTGTCAGAATTCTTCTCAGAAATATTTGCATGAATAGTCCTTTGTACTTTTTCCAAGATAGAACAACCATCGAAGGATTGCTGTGAACACATTACTTTTCTAATACTCTGTAACATTCTGTATGACTCTCCAGGGACTTAATCTACACAAGATGCATCGTCATGCAAAAATACACCCCCTTTTCTCAGCAGAAGCAATCCTTGAGAAGCTGCAACATGATATTTCACTTTGGCCCTTGCTGTGAAGCTACATGTAGCACTGATATGGCACTGACCCTTTTGGTAAGTCCTTACTAGTCATTCCTCATGGATGACAGCATGAAAATCAGATGAGAAAGTTTATATATGGGTAGGTATCTATGGATACATATCCATACATATATAGCAGTGTATGTGTATATTTAAACATTCACCTATGTATATCTAATTGAGCACATATGAATTCAAAAAAATACAGATATAGAAATTACTACACTGGCCTTTTTTTTTTTTTGCTAAAATTAAAGAAAATTGACATCTAAACTTCAGCTGCTGAAGTAACAGATATTAAGATATTGAGAAAAGGCTGGATAAATCATTAATGAGTTTGTCCTCCTAGTTTGAATTTTGAAGTTTGGGTTTCTTTTGAAAGACAGCACCTCTTGGTAAGACTACCAGAAATACCATCAGTGCCAGCATTGAAATATTGCTAGTAGAATGACTGCTTGTTTATATCAACAAAATAGTGATAGTAAAAAGGATGTCTCCATATAAATATGTCAGGTAGGCAAACTCCAGGGAAGCAAAAGAGGTATATGATCTTAAAAAGGTGTTGGCACATGAACAGATGTGAAAATATGTACCCAGAATACTTACGGGCTGAAAATTATAAGAAAATGTGTAAGTTTTAGATGAATGTGATATTCTAAAAGAATAATAAGGGGAAATAAACCTTATCATTTTGGAAAGTAATCTGTGTCTGTAGAAAAAGGTTTCTATAATTTGGTCACAAAAGATAGAAGAAAACTAGAACTTAGGACACAGATTGTCCTTTCCACACCTGACTCCAGAAGGCTTTTCCTATTTCCATTTTATTTAATATTGTTAATAACTCTCACCATAGAAACAAAAAAATAAACAAACAAATCTGTAATGTCTTAGTAAAGATTAGCATTCCCATGGAAATGCTGGAAAGTGTCCTCTCTTGGCTAAAATTATTTCCTGCTTCCAGTGTCACCTCCCTAAGTTACACTCTCAGACTGGAGCTTTACCGTAAACAACATTTTCCAAAGGAATGTACCTACACTACAAATAAGTTCTGCTTGTATTCTTTGAAGCTTGTCGTGCCTTTAAGGATTAATTTTGGTGGTCTCATGCTCTAGACACAAGGGGTTTTTGGTAAGGTTTTCTCTCTCCCATTATACAGAAATGTCACTCTCCGATATTGATGTGTTGTTAATGTCTGTATAAGTCAGACTGTTAGGAACGCAGAAACATATTTTGCTTAATTACTTTCCCACAATGGGTTTGAAAATTATACTCAAATTCTGCCATTTATGTTGCACTTAAGAGTGCTATGGATAATGAAGCAGAAAGTAAAAAATTATCTGGAAAACAAACAAATAAACAAACCCAGGACGAAAAATGAAATAGCAGAGAGAATGGCAAAACAATATTACTTAGAGATGGATGAGAGTGCAATATGAAATGAATTAAAAGACAGCTGCAGTATTTTAGGCTTAAATTTTGCTATCTTGATTTTTGGAAGATATGGTGAATACGTCTCCTACTGTTCCCTTTAGAATAAAATGACTCTCCTTCAAGCACAGCACACCTAAAATTTCAGATTTTTAAGACCTTTGATTTTAAAATTACTTAGCAATCCCTTTTTGTGTGTCTCAGTGTGATTTCCAAAAAATTTCATGGCTCTGAGTATTCTTTTTCATGAATACAATTTGTGATATCCTGATGTATTTGTATCCTCAAACACCAACGATGTGGCATACAGGCATGTAAAAGCTGTGTCACCTAGGTTGTAGAAACAAAAGAAAAGGTCAGTTTTCTTGGCCTTGCTGTATCTGGTTCACCTGGCACTTCTGATCTTTTTATGTGTCAGAAGAACAGATTGCTTGTTCTGGGCAGAGTAATGCCTCTTTAGGATATTTCTGTGAGCATCTGAGCCTCCTTTCAGACCATCCCTTTGTTCCCTTTTCTGTCTTGTAATTCCTGAAGTGGAAAAAATTCTGTGAATGCTTGCAGCCAAGACATTTCTGCTGATGATTTAAATGCTGCTGAAGAGAAGGACTATTATAAAGCAATATGTATGCTCATGAAGCGTGACTGGTGTAGGATCAAACTCTGAAGATTGTGTGTGGGTGTTCTGCTGGGGACATGTATTGCTCCAGGTTATATACATACAAAAGCACATCACAGCACCTCTTATTCTGTCTGGATAAGGGTGACAGGCAGATGCAGCCCTCAGACTTCATGTCTGGTACTAAAACTGTATATGTAATGAGGAGGTCTCTTTCCATTTGAATAACATTGGCTCATACAGGCAAGACTTACATTTAATATTAGCCTTACTTCAATTGACAAAAGAGCAAAAGGTAGCAGGGATCATTGGAAAACCTAAACTTGTACACAAGAAGACTGGCAAGCTCTGTGGCCCTTTTTTCTATGTCAGAGAGAAGGAGTTGCATACAAAGGGAGATGGTTTCATTATGAGGGACACAGAATAGATGCACAAAAAAAGAGCCCAAGTGTTGCAGTTAAATTAAGCCACACACATGCACAGACACGCCAAAATATTTGGCATGGCATTTTAAGGCAGACAGACCATATGGCCTCCTTAGCAATGCACAATGCTTTTTTGCTGTGTCCCACTTAGGGCAAAAGACACTGTTGTAGTTCGGGGTAGGCCAGATGTCTTGTCAGTCAGCCAGTTTCACATTTAACAGTGTTTTCTGCCTGAACTTGATAAAAACAGTGGCACTGCTCACTGAATAGCCTTACTCTGAGGGAAAATATCATTACAACAGAGTTTATGAAATGACAGGCAACCATAGATCATTCTTAGTGGACAGAGTTCCTTTGAAAAAAAACTACCATTTTGCAATTAAGGGAGAAAAATAAAGGCTAACCCCCAAAGCATTGAATGGCAGAGAGACAGGAAAACTATATTAATATTTTTGCCTATTTACCAGTACATTTAATGGTGCATTTCTCAAGTGCTGCGGCCACTTCCTGGGGTTTGTACTGCTAGAATAAATTAATCTACCTAAGAAATGGCATTGCAGGTGAGCAGGATGACAGCTCTGAGTGTAAGGGCTGGAATTGGTGGTATAACACCTCTGTAATGAGCTTCACTCCTTGTGAAGTTTCTCTGGAAGATCACCAGTACTGATCATTAGTTTTTGAAGGTTCATTGTCTAAATAGAGACATGTCAAACATCTGCAGAAGTTTTGCCTTTCACTGCCTTAGTAATCAAGCCTCTGACTTCCAAGATGACAACACATATACACTGAAAACAAAGAAAAGTCAAACCTCATTCATGAAGTAGTATGGTAGTTTTCTAGAGGAAATTCATATATTTTTCAAATCCTTTCTATACTTATATTGAGCTGGTACCGTCAGTACTAATGGAAAAAGTGGCTTAAAGAGACACAATTTCTTTAAAATTATATTTACAGTTACTGACAGACACACCATTTTTCCCACTTTCATTGAAGGCATCAGTTATGCTCACAGTTGATGGATAAATAGAAATAATCATTAATTTTTTAAACATAAGACATTACAGCTCAAAACTTGGTGTTCTGAAAGTTTCACACCCTGAGTGATGTGAATGAATTTGTAGCTTGAAACACACATTAGTTTCTGAGCATTCTGGTTAAATAAGTGACTGAGAAAGAGTGAGGAACTAGTACATTTTCAAAGCAATTCATAAATCAAACAGAATTTTTTTTTGTTCTCTTCTAACTTCTTAGTGAAATTTGCCCTTCATCCTCTTCTGAGAAAAGATGAGAGACCAAATAAAAATTTCCCATTTTTCCTTTTTCTACTCATAGCAAGTTCTCATTGAAGGTTTTCCGTCTCTTCATTTACCTAGATGGTGATCAGAAAATGCAGAATATTACTCTGTGTATTTTCATAGGATATGTGGCATTTTATAAGGAAAATATTTTCAGATTTTCCATGCCATGTACCTCCTTCAGTGTTTAGATTCTCTTAGGTAGTATATTTTTAAAGTCTTTTTTTTTCTTCTGCTACTATTAAAATCTAAATTTTTCAGAAGCTAATTAAAAATATGTTTATTTAATATATGTAAGAGTAACAGTACCTTTCTGCCTACTTGGAGCATTATTCTGAATCTCCCCTTCTGAAGTCCCCATGTAGGATAATGTTTCTACAGAGGGTGGTGAAGTATTCCAAGAAGTTGCCTAGAGAGGTTTTGAAATCTATATCCCTGGACATAATCCAGCCTTGACTGGGCATGGTCCCAAGCAACCTTATCACCGTGGCCTCACTTTGAACAGGATGTTGAACTAGGTGGCCTCTACAGGTCTCTTCCAAGATAAATTTTATAATTGTCTTCTTTATTCCTTTCATGTAACTACCAATTCATGTACTGTCATTTGAATACAACTTCATGCTTTAATTTTCAGGCACATTATTACATGGTATGCAGAATACTCTGCATGTCTCTCTATATGTGTATACATCTGTCTGTCTGTCTGTAGTATACAAATGAATTGGCATGATTCTGGAAAATTTACATTTGTATCTTTATAGGTAAATAACATTTGTCTATGACATTGATCCTTAAAATTCTTTAGCTAGCCTAAGGTTTCTTAAATTAGTTTTTCTGGAATTGGGAAACCTTACATCAAACTCTGAAATTTGAAAAATTTTCCAAGAATATAAAAATGGATTCTCTGTATTATTTTTGTTTCTATGTCAAACACATAAAGAAAATCAGCCTAGTCAAAGCAATGTCATGTCCATTATCTTCCATGAGTACCACCCATTGTATGCCACAGTTGTGCTGAACACATTGTGACATAATGCAGAACGTCTGAGGAGTTTAAAATTACATGTTTTGTATGCATGCTACAAAACTCACCTTGATTTTTCAGCTCTCCTATGCAATTGTATTACCACCAAAAAAGTGGAGGAGTTGTCATTTATGCAAATTGGGAAACACATTATGTACAACGTGCTTCACTGAGCCACTGAATAAGTAGATGCCATGGTATCTGATTTAAATGCAATAGAGTTTCCAAGTACGGTTTTTAGAGTATAGCTTGTTTATCTTTATTAATCAACCAGACAATTCCTGTTATTTGTTACTGTAAAGCTATTGTGCCATTAGCACTTCAAAATGAAAGATGAGATGTAATGCTATGATGTAATGTAAGAGCATTACATCACATAATAAACCCAAGGAATGTTCATCACTATTCAGATTGTGATTGAGGTCCTCAGAAAGTGATAGAGACTGATTTAATTCAGACTGGAGATCTGAAAACTATACCTTGTTCTGAAAAATTATAAATATATATATATATAAAATTATTAAAATATGGTTTTAAATAAAAATTAATAAATTATAAACAATAATAAAAATACAGTAATCATATGGAACTGTAGTATAATACAATACTATGAAATAATAATAAATAATAACAAATAAATAAGTTGAAACTTATAAATAGAACTCAGCTAGTACCCTTAAAAAAGGGTCAAATTGATTTCTGGCAACACAATTTACTATCCCTAAAAGGAGTAGTCTTTTAGCTACCTAAAATCACTGTGGGAAGAGGACGTTGCCACCCACATTTTGTGCTCTCCTCAAAGAGAAGTACATCTTGTAATTGGCATTTCTTAGATAAAACAGCATATGGTGAAATACTGACACCTTGAAAACAGTGATGAATTACTGCATAGACTATTGGAAAGAAGTGATGGGAGCTGTTTTGAGAGAGAAATAAAAAGTGGAAAGATAGGTCTGAACATTAGCATTTTCTTTATGTGTGGGAATTTATGGTAGAATTTTCTTTCTCAGACCTTGATAATATACCTCCCTTTGGAGAATGGCATTAGGATTCCACATGCATAATAGCTGCCTCAGAATCTCTACATCCTCTTTCCTCGATACATTTTCACACAAAGGCTGTATCAGAAAAGCTGCTGTAAAAATGATATAAGAAAGATATCAGAAATCTGGGAAACTTCAAATTATGTCTTCTTTAGGGGGAAAATAATTAATTCTTATGTTTCTTAAGTAACAATAATTAAGTAATACAAGTAAAAAGTTGTGTATGACTTTCCACAGTTAGATATAAATTTATCTTTCTCCTTTTACTTTGAAAGTGAGTTTTCTACCTCTTCCTCCTGAAATACTGCTTTACCAATCAAGAACTGAAATCTTACTTCGTTATCGGGCACTTATTTTTAGACATTTTTGTTGCCAGTGCTTACAGGAATTAGGAAAATAAAATAGAAAGAAAGAAGGAAGTTATTAAAATGTGTAAAATTAATGTGTTTTATCAGCTGACAAAACCTGACTTCAATGGGAACTCAAGTTGTGAAAATAACTTCATCTTCTCTCAGTGTTCCTTAATAATCAATGTAGTTATCCCACTGCTCATCATGTCAACTGCTATGCCATGCTATGCTATGACTACGCTTGTAAACAAAATGGGCTTGGGTCTACTCTTTGACCTTGGGAAAAATATACAATAGTATACAATTTGCTAAGAATGGCCTCAATTATACTCCCTGTTGGAAACAGTCTCTGGATCGTGGCTGAGCAATGTCTGGGAGAGCACTAATTGGCACAGTTTGGAGACAGGTCAGACTCCAACAGCTAATGTAAATGATTATGTGCAGTGTTGGAGCCCAAGATTAGGGCTGTTTATTTTATTAATGTCACTGCAACACCTGTGTGTCCTGACAGACATCTGAATTCTTCTACGTCCTTTGTTTGTGTGCACAGATTCTGGTAATGAATCCGTACCTGTTCAGTCATGATTAACAGCACAAAGCCTCATGGAAGATTTGCAACCTAATGTTTGGTGTCCTATATCTAAAATGCTCCTAGGGTTATAATATTCTCTGGTAAGCATAGGAAATAACTTATTTTCATTTGATCCTCAGGCAGAGGGCTTTAAATGACAATTATTTAATGTTGATGTTGCTTGAAATTATTTATCTCTTGTCTATGGTGAAGGTGGGTAAGATCACATATAGCTACGTAGCTGTGTATCACTACCTCAGTACTGTGCTTGGAACATCCATAGACCTAACATTATCCACCAGCAAACCACGTTCCCAAGCACTATATTTACACATCTTTTAAGTACTTCCAGGGATGGTCACTCAACTGCTTCCTTGGGCTGCTTCTTTCAATGCTTGACAATCCTTTCCATGAAGAAATTTTTCCTGCTAACCATTCTAAATGTTTGCTGATCAGCTTGAAGCCATTTCCTCTCATCCTGCCAATCGTGACTTGGGAGATCAATATCAATTTTGCCACCACCTCCTTTCAGGCAGTTGTAGGCAGTGAAAAGGCCACCCACTCCCCTGAGCATCCTTTTCTCCCAGCTAAATAATCCCAGCTCTCTCAGCTGCTTCTCATAAGCCTCTTGGGCTCCAGACCCAAACAAACATCAACATTTGTGCTGTTCATGTGGTGAAGAGATAGAAGCCAGTTTCTAGCATTCTGATAGTGTTTCCTTTTTTCAGATCGAGATATAAATACAAGTTTAATAAACTAGCATGGTAAGCCTACATATATCTGTATAACTACAGTCAAGTATAAAGGAAAAGAATAACAACAGATGTAATAACAAGACATAGATTTCATTTGCTTTTGACCAGTAAGACTAGACAATAGATGAAAGACGTACAAGATTGAAGGGCTTCTTTACAAAGACCTTTCAGGAATTATGTAGATCTCAACATTTTAGAGCTCATTAGTTTTCAACAAGAGATCTAAGGCATATTTAAGAAGTTCTTAAAGAAATCCTTTGAAAAAGCCATTACAATACCTTTAGCTCATCTATAATTAAAAAAAAAATAAAAGAGAACTTTATTAAAAGAGAAATTTTCATACAATTTCGAAAAATAAATAGATTAAAAGTAGTTGACCCATGAATTTTCTCACCTCCATAGTAGTCAAACTGCAATCGTCACTGAAAAAACAACTTTCCTGTATTTAAAGACAGTACTCACTCTTTTTCCTTCAGCAAAAACCATGAACAAGAGATGTTTCAAGAAGACAGAAATTCTCCTTCAAAGATTGCATAGTGTGAACTGATCAATCCCATATTATCAATTCCAAGCCTCTGTGTCAGTTGCGACAGTGTTGTTAAGCAGTCCCTGTGAAACGCGATTATGATTTACAGAGAATGCTTAATGGCTTTATGCTTCATTGCACATAAAACCATTGCATGGGCTCCTGCCTTTTCAGTCAGTACTGCTGTCTGAATCCTCACTATGCACAAGGTGGTAGGAAAAAGAAGATTTGATCCAATGCTAATAAGGACTCCCAAGCTTTGTCTTAGTTGAGAGAGATCCTTTTCTCCTTTAATAAAAAGCTATATTTGCAGGACATAAATTTCGTTGTCCTTTCATGGAAATGTTTACTTTTGTTCCAGAAAAGACCTCTGAATAGGTGAAGAGAGACTGGAGATATTCTGAAATATTGTGTAAATAATGATTTTGAACAACCCAATATTTGGGTGCTGGTCTAGGTACACATTTGAAACCACTAATGAATAGAGATTGGTTTCTTAGTACTCTGAATGCAAGGAACACAAGAACAAAAAATAATAGAAACAGTGCACATTCATTATTCAGATTCTAAAGTGTGCGTAAGTATTGTGCCTCCCTGAATATTTACCTTTCAATAGTTTACCTTGCAATCTAATGACTAACAGCCTGCAGACACTGAATCCTTCTTTCTGGTGCCCAGTGACAGGATCCAAGTGAGCAGCCTGAAGTTGTGTCAGGGAGGCTTAGGCTGGATATTAGAATAAAGTTCTTCACCCAGAGGGTGGTTGGGCCCTGGAACAGGCTGACAGAGCACCAGCACCCTCCTGCAGAGCTCAAGAAGCGTTTGGACAATGCTCTCAGGCACATGGTGGTGGTGGTGCTGTGCAGGGCAGGAGTTGGACTGGATGATGCTTCTGGGTCCCTTCAATTCAGCATGTTCTGTGAATCTGTGAGTCAGCAATGTACTCAACAGCACATTCACATCAGTGATTAAGTATATATAGATTCATGTACCATATAAAGTACAACATATGTACACTGTATGGTATTAATGCTTTTCCATATTACCAAGATTCATGTAATATAATTTCAGGCTTCAAAAATTAGATTTTTAGTGCAATCCTCCAAATGCAATGGAGGGAAGGCAATACATGTTGTAAAAACTGATTTACTCCGTCTTAATATAGATACAGACAGATGGTATCTGTCTCTGTTGACTGCAGCTAAAGGCTGCCTTCAACTGTGCACCTATATGACTAAATGCTGTATTGAGCCATGTTCTAATCACAGATCTTGATTAATTTTGACTGGACAGTGGCTGAAAAGTAATGTTCAGGCTTGGTGAAATTAATCTAGCTTTAAAGTGCACAAACACTGTATCACAGGAGAAGTTTTGGAGGGAAGTTTTTATTTTTATAAAGGCTTTGAAACACATCAGGTCAGAGTTTTTGCTGGTGTAAATCAGTGGAATTGAATTCACTGCTAACCTCACTACATCAGCTGAATCTCTATTTCATAGACTTTACTAATGTGACATCTTTATGTATATCCATGGTAATTGCAGCTAGAGCTCAATTCTGGAAAGTCTTCTGTGAAAGACATTGCCAATGAACCCAAAATCAGCTTGGTATGAGTAAGGCTTCCCGTATGTGAGGCTTAATTACTATTTTAACTAATCTATTTATTTTTAATTACTGTATAATTTTTGTAAGGACAAATAGTATTGGGAACAAACATGTTGCCATTTGTTTTCACAGCTGATTTTTCTCCAGATAGCAATCAAAATACATTTGGATGGAAATGGAAAAAAATTATATAGCTTGATATTTTCTCGGTACAGGTGGTCATGCTGAGATATTAATATATCTTATTGAAGCTGCTACATCAGGGTTAATCTGATAAAGCTCTCAAGATGAGCATGCTGTTTATCCTGTTGACATAAAGCATTAAGTCTGTCACCACATCCTGCTCTTGCCAGCTACGTGGGAGCTATTGTTGAGGCTCAGGGTAGCAGTAAGGAAGACATCGTTAAAGGACCAAGCTGTGGTAGCCAGATAAGCAACAGATTAACCTAAAGAAAGGAAACTAAGTAAAGGTAATGTGTTAATCAGAAGGAGGAGTTTGCATTCCCTGAGGGAAAAAAAAGATCAGGAACTGGTTTTCTCCCCCTTTTCTCCTTTCTTTCATAAGGGTTTTGTCTGCAAATGCTAGCACAAACATAATCATAATTTGAAACTCTAAGAAGAATTGATTAAAGGAGAAGTGGTGCTAAAAAGTGCCTGTGATTATTCATAGAATATCTAGTGATCTTCAGAACACAACAGTTTGGCAAGTATTTAGCTGACATTTGTTACTGTATGATGCTTAAATCTCATCTTTGAGTCCCATGGAAAAATTCATTAACACTGAAGGATGGCTGTTCTGGAAAGACTCAAAGAAAAGAGATATTTATTTCTGACTCTTTATTACCACTTTTCACGAATTTACATTTAATATTTTCACAAAATTAGCTATAGTTTCACTAAGTTTAAATTAGTTAAACTTTAGGGTTTGTATTAGTTCTGAAATGTGTGCTTTATGAGCAATAATCAAGCACAACATTTGGATGGTATGACCATATTCCCATGTGAAATCTGTGGGAAGTGTTTTCCTCTTGGCTTCAGTGCTGAAAGATCCAGCAAACAGAATTCATAATAAGTTCCTAACAGTGATGCTGCATTTCTAGGTCTTGAACGTGTCTTAGAGAATGATTCATTATCAGTGTTTGAAGTAAAGCAAAAAAATCCTTTCTTAAAGAATTCTTGTAACGTAATAATAATCCCTAATCTTTTCCAATTAGTATAAATTTATGAACATCAACTTGAATATATATATTTTCACCAAAAACATAAAGCACATATAAAATAAATTTAGATTGTGGTAAAGAAAAGTATTAATTGAGTGGAAAAAATTAACTGTAATGCAACTAACTTCTGTAATAGAGAAGGCCACTGAGTGGCACAATGTCTGTGCAATGGCACAGAATTAAATAATGTCCAACATAGGCTTCCTGTCATGTCTAATGCTCTGGACTTGGGACAATTTTCTGTTTTGCTCCCACGAGATTAACAGACATAGCAATTATATCTCAGTATGATGCACAATGGGCTAGGAGCCTGACCCCTTTTTTTGTGCTGTCATATTTGTGTCATTATGTGTGTCTCTTCTGGATAAATCAAGGCTTAGCCTCTCATGTAGTACAAAATTATAATGTCTTGTATGTCTGTGCAAGCATATCATGTAGTCTTTTATCAAATGCCACTGTAGGTATTTTTATGATTTTTGCAAACAGCCATTTATTTTTATTCTCATTAGGATTTTCCTTCTGTGCTAGATTTTGGAAGAAATTTACAAAATTTAATCATATGGAGTATAAAATAGTTCTTCCTGTAAGCAAATTTAAAAAACCTTTTCTGTCAGCTTCACTGGATGTAATACAGTGAGAAAGGCTGATGCCAGAATATATCTTATCTACAACATGCATTGTTTTGTTTTTTCTGTCAAATTCTTTGTCTAAGCTAATCATGAAGTCTTTCCTGTCTCTTATCATGCTTCAATCTCTTAGTGCATCTTGACATTGTTCCATTACTGTTGACAGTCATCATCCCTGTATACAATGAACTTGAAATTTTAGTTTAGATAATGCTTAAGTTGCCCTTCTGGTTACACAACATCTAAGGGCTGCTGCTACTCACCAGTGGAACCTGCCAATGAACTGAATTATTTTTCAAGCTCATGGGGGTGTGGAGGGAGTAAATAATAGAAAGTTCACATTTAGGTCAAATTGCTGTTCTGGTCATTTGGGGCTGAAGTGCAGAACAGTGTGCCGTGCGTTGAGTATCTCTACAAAAGGAAGAGGCAGAAATCAATAAAGATTTTTCAGGTGCTTTATGTTTGGTGGACAGATGTTTCTTTGGAGATCTCAGTCACAACTACCCATTGACTAGAAAGCAAACTAACGCACTAACTCAAAATCAAGTCTGCAGCAGCATCGAAGATGTAAGTTAGTAGATGCATTAGATGAGTGAAATCCTGTGGGATGCTTTATTCTTCTCAATCTTGCTGTGATAATTTCCTGAAGGTTGTTTCCTCGCTATCACCTGCTGAAGCCTATGCAGTACCACTATATTGTGCAAGAAAAGGTATTACTCAGAATAAATTAAATCTCTGTGGTGCCTAGACCCTGCTAATTATTAAGGTGCATCGCAGAAACCACTGGAAAATTAAAATCCACAAACAAATTATCTTAAAGTGATATTAAATTAAAATTAGTTAAAATACAAATACTAAGTCATTTTACTCTATTAGATCACCTGAGTTACAAATAAAGGTTAGCTATCTAATTAAACAGAGGTTTTATTCAGTTTTAAAAGTTGGGAAAGATAAGATGAAGTCAAATAAACATTTTAATCCTGAAAATACAAGGCTGATAAGAAGGACATGCAGTTGTCTTTCTATTTTGTCTTGTAGATGGCTTTGTTCCTCTCCACTGACCTTGAAGGGATCATGAGTGAACCAGTGTTAAAGACAGAAAATCTGAGCATTTCATGAAAAAAACCCATATATTTTTCATCTTTCTTTCAACATTTTCCTTAAAATATGTTGTCTGATTGAAACACATAAATAGTCAAATAAAAGCCAAAATTTCTGCTGGAGAACAGCCATATTGTTCCATGGATGTAGGCAGAAGATCTGGTAGCAAGAGTGATGCCCCTGACCATTTTGCAATTTTGAGCTTCATGTGTTGTTTGTCTCATAACTGGCCAAATCCTTGAGTCATACTTGTTATAATGATTTGCATGACAGCAGTGTCCAGGAGCCTCAAATTAAATCTAGGATCAATTGTCAAGGGCAGCATATAAGACAATAAAAAACATCCCTCAGGTCCTTGTATATCGATTTAAATTGGACATTTGAAATTAATGAGGCCAAATGAAAATGGGAAACAAATAAAGAACTGTTTTAGGCACAAATTACTCCCATCTCACTTTAGGTGTTTAATTAGGATAGCATCTTTATTTACGTTCCTTTTCCTAGAGGTACCTTTATACTCCAGAGAGAGAAGGAGAAAGAGAGAGCAGGAGGGAGAGAGAGCAGGAGGGAGAGAGAGAAGGGGGAGGAATTCAACAGGGGTAAGTGATCCCATTCAAGAATGAGGGAACAGTTTAGGACGCCTTTTCCTGCTTTTTAGCATGTCTGTTACTTCACCTTTTGGACCAGCACCTATTTACAGCAATGAAAATATTAATCCCTTCCCAACCATACACCTGAATTTCTTTGATGTGAAAGAACCAGGTATCTGATAAAGAAATTTTGTTCTGGTTTCTTCTGATCCATGGATATCTAACCTGGCAGGGTGCATGCCCAGTGATGGGTAATATGGCAAGGTGGAATAGAAACAAGCTGAAATTAATTAGGACCTAGGCTCCACGTGAATAAAAATAGATTTTATGTTTTCCTTTTTGTGTATTCTCTGCACCACAACTAGTATGTACTTAATGAACCTGAAGATGCATTTCTTTTTCCCATTGTTGCCTAGTAACCCCAAAGTTTCTTCATTTAAGTGAGGAACATACAGAAATGAAAAAAAATAGAGGGAACACATGTAATGTATGAATGAACTCTGTATATCTTAGTGAAGATGCAAAGATGCATTATTACTGGTGGTAACCCCAAAATAAAAAATAAACAACTCCCCCTTCAATAAATTAGGATGTACCTGTTTAATTCCTTTGAAAACATTAACATTGGAATGTTTTGTAGAGATACAAATGTCTACGGAGCTCCTGTAACCTACATCACAAAATTGGCAGCAAATACTACAATACAAACAGAATATTTATAATTCAACAATTTGAAAAATAACAGGAAGATTGAATTTGCTCTGTAAATTATTCTTTTTATGTGATGTTAAGGAACTATGTGTTTACTCTATAAGCAAGTAAAGTCATACCTCAGACACTTGATTTTTGTTCAGAATTTGTGAGCTAAAACAAAGAAATGGAAGGGAGGGAGATTAAAGGTAAAAGAAAGTTCAATTGTCTGTAAATTATTAAATACAGATGGGAAACTCCTGCAACAAAACAGATGGCCTGAAACTACAAAAAAATTAGCATATAGACAGTCTTAACTGAATTCAATTAAATGGGAATTTAGATATTAATTAGGATTCAAAAGCAATATCATAAGCAGAAAAAATTGCATATTTCTGGAGCATAGGGAAATCTGATTACAGGGGAGGATCTATTGACATTTACATTAGAATTTCACATACTAATAATTGTATGAGTCGCTTGGTCTACAGTGGAGAGTATTGTATTTTGTGTATGCTTTGCATGGAGGTCAGTTCCAATCTACGACTTCAGAGTGGGAATTGGCCTAAGAGATGAAATAACAAAGATTTTTCTTTTACCTAGATACGACCTAGTTTTTCAATTGTATTTCTAAGGTTATTTTGAACGCATTGGTAAATAGTCTAAAATACAAATGTATTTCCAAAAATAGATATTTTTTCTGTCCAAAAAGAGTTGCCTCTCTGAACAGAAGGGCTATTTCTATCACATCTATTATATTTTAAGAGTACTTCTTTTCTGCAGAGAATGTGACTGTCTGGTTGAAAAAACCTCTATGAAGACTGTAGAGAACTAGACTAGGGTGAAGAACAAGCAAGAGCAGAAACGTAAGACCAAATTCCAAAGCAGGAGTTATGTTTTGCCTTTATAAATTTCCTATAGTTATTTAACTTGAATTAACACTTCTTTACTTAATTTCTCACTAACATTTTGTACTAGAAGTTGCAGCCCCAGGATGCTTTAATATATTATCATTGCTCAGAGCTGTCCGTAAGCTTTATATTGAGTTTTTGACTCCTCAGTTGAGGTTTGTCAGGTCTGTTCTGTCTGAGATTTGTTTTACTAGACTTAGCTGTGAGAACAATCTAAACAACCAGGTGTCTATATCTAACCTGGTTTGGTTGGTTTTCTTTGTTTCTGGTGGTTTTTTTTTAATCCTTTTGTGATGACATATGTAGTTTCATGTATTAGACATTTTACATATTTTTAACAACCCAAGTGAAAAGTTTTTGTTGCCCTTTTATGTAAACAGATCTGAGCAAAAGAACGATGCTGGAGCTGAATACCTGTTTCCATTTCTTAAGCCTTTCACACTCCCAGTCTTGGTCCTTAACACAGAGAGAATACAGATTTCTTTTCCCAGAGATGTTTTTTCTTTCTATTTCTTCTGGTTATATATACAAATTTATATAATTATTTAACTAAGTATATTTTTAAACAAGCCATTTTTTGTAATATTCAAACAAAATATTTGTAACTGGTTTTACTTATTTTACAGGCCCCAAATAGGCCCACTATATCCACACTCTATTTCCAATTTTTTTGCATTTGTTTAAAAAATCTGTTGGAGAAGCAAGTGTCACTGCGGAGTTTGCAGTAGGCAAAGCAGGGCAACATGCTTTGCCCTGGGTTTGTATAAAAGCTAAGGTAGGAAAAAAAATGTTGTCTTTGCTGCGTTTGAGTGACATATAAGAGGCACTAGCGAAAGAGGGAGAATCCTTTATATATCTGCAGCCTTCATATAGCAATCTACATATATATGTATATATGCATGTGTGTGCATATTTTTATATATATAGGGAAAAATTTGAAAATGGAATATAAAACAAATGTCTGGGAACATGAGTTTGGCCATATTTTTACCAATATGAGACAAAAAAATACCATCATTTTACATTCTACATAAGACTTTTCTCAAATTACATTGCTTACCAAGACATGTTACTCTGCAGCAGTCAAAAGCTGCTGCCCACATATATTTGTTTGTTTGAGCTAATGTTTCTCTGCACACTAGCGATAAAGTAGAAAAATTTGTATGTATTTCTTCATCAGCAAGTGTGGCAGCCAATAGAAGATCGATATATAATTTCTTTAAAACATATTTTATTTCTGACTTAGAGATAATGAAAGCCTATTAAAATTCAAATAGAAAGGAAATGAGAAAAAATGCATCTGTGGAACAGAGGAACGTTTTTGAAGATCATATTCAATGTTATGAATGTTATGACATATTATGCGTACATAGGGCCCTGTTCTTAATATCTCCTAAATGCCAAATAAGAAAAGTAACATTACCTTTCTGGTTTTTTATGGTTTTTTTTTTTTACTACTTCTCTGTAGGACATCTCTTTTAGAATACTTAGCAATGATCTTTCTGGAACACTGGTTCTCTGATAACTGCTTTTGGAAAAAGGTTTAAAATGGTTATCATCTTGGAAATTACAATTTAGATATGCTTTTACATTTAGAAAAAATCACATATTTCTATGCTTTCATTTTTAGTGTCATTTGTTTTGGCCACACTCTTTTTAAAATTACCTTTAATTTGCTGTAAATTGCATTCTAATCTGAACCATCTGAGCACATTTGAATTCATTTCTATATTCCTTTGAAATAGGACTGTTTACTTTCAGAAAATATCTTAATACATTTAAAGATCTTGTTTGAATACAGTAATTTTGATCATAGAAATACATAATGTGAATCAGAAAAGATATGGACCATGAAATTCTAGGGTAGAGGAAAATGACATTAGGATTTTTATTTAAAAATAAGAAAAGTATAAGTTGTTACTATTTTTTGCCACCTCAGGAAATTTATGCTACTTTTAAA
The DNA here is from genome assembly GCA_013396875.1 of Vireo altiloquus. NCBI lineage: Eukaryota > Metazoa > Chordata > Aves > Passeriformes > Vireonidae > Vireo > Vireo altiloquus. Next base: position 1,280,654 of record VZRF01001862.1, read on the forward strand.
TACAAAAGGCCAACACTTATTAAAAATTAAGTACCTAGGCAATTTTATGGTCCAGGCTGAAATATTAATGCATTGAAATTTTAATTTGTCTCAGCTGTAGAACGCAAATAGATGGTGTTTTCTTAAAGCTAAACTATGCCTATTATAAGAGGTTGACTTAGCAGTAGGGAATTATGAGGCTATGAAAACTTCCAGATGTATTTGCTTGCATCCTCATATTTTATTTTTTTTTTGTATTCACATATGTAGAAAATTATATAAAAAACATCTATTGGTCAGAAAGTAAATAATTCAAATATTTAAGTAGTAGTCAGTGCATCCTCCCACCTGAGGTAAAAAGGTCAAAGAAAGATAAACTTGAGGCTGTAGTTTACCCTGTGTAATTACAAGAAAGGAATGAAGACCATCAAATTACCAACAGATAAAAACCCCAAAGGATTCAAGAAAGTTGGTCGACCTTATGTGATCTCCATTACTTGGATTTAGTGCTTGTTATGTTACATTAATTATGTCTTTTACCAACCTCACATTGCTTAAAGTAATGTGAAGCTGAAAGACATGGACAGAGTAACACTACCAGTTACCACTACCAGCACTGCCTTAATGCTACCAATCTACACTGGAAGGAGGTACATTTTTTTTTACACAGTTTCTATCTTATGCCAAGAGCACCAGGAAACTGTTGTTTTTATTCATAAATTAAGCATCTCTCAACACAAAGGACGATATTCCCAATTAACTCTGGTAAAAAATAAATAAAAAAATTATTTATTTTCAAACTTTGGGATTGGTAGACAATATTATATGGACAGTATGAGAAAGTATAGACATACAAATGATAGAGGGCTGTCATGAGATGGAAGCTGCAGAATGCAATGCAAGTCTCCATATGAGTTCTCTCATCAGATGCTGAAATAAGCCCCCTCCTCACAGACATCACTACATGTCTTGCTACATTCAGAGCAGGCCCTCCTCATTTAAGTACCTCCATTCTGCTCCTGTTTCCTTCAAGCAGGTGTCTCCTTTTATCTCCTTTGTGTCAATATCCCTTTCATTATGGTCCTCTAGTGCATTGGGAGAAGAGTGGCAAGGCAAGGCACAAGAGATATAGCCCAGGAGACTCAGTCTATTTATGTATTCCTGTTCTAAGGAAATTTCACCCAAGAACCTGTGGCTTGAAGACACAGGTATAGTGTAAAGTCAAATGGCAAATAGGGTGAAAAGGAAGGAGAGGAGCTACATGAGCTTGTCCTCAGGATAACTGTCCTTTGGGATTGGTAGATGGTGTCAGGGAGCAGAATGGTCCTCCTGTTATCCAAGAAGAGGCAGTCAGAGAACTGCTGAGATGCTTGGATATTCATAAATCAATGGGACCAGATGGGATCCATCCCAGGGTGTTGAGGGAGCTGGCAGATGAGCTTGTGAAGCCACTCTCCATCATTTACCAACAGTCCTGGCTCACTGGTGAGGTTCCAGATGACTGGAAGCTGGCCAATGGGACGCCCATTTACAAAAAGGGTAGGAAGGAGGATCCTGGTAATTACAGATCAGTTAGCCTGACCTCAGTACCTGGTAAGGTAATGGAGCAGTTCATACTGAGTGCCATCACTCAGTGCTTGCAGGACGGCCAGGGGATCAGATCCAGCCAGCATGGGTTTAGGAGGGCTAGGTCGTGTTTGACCAACCTCATCTCCTTTTATGACGGGGTGACCTGCCGGTGGATGCAGGAAGGGCTGTGGATGTTGTCTATCTGGACTTCAGCAAGGCCTTTGACACTGTGTCCCACAGCAAACTCCTGGAAAAG
>VZRF01001862.1:1282842-1382345 GCA_013396875.1 Vireo altiloquus
GAGTGCTGTGTCCAGTTCTGGGCCCCGCAGTTTAGGAAGGATGCTGGAACGCTCCAAAGGAAGGCAACAAGGCTGGTGAGGGGTTTGGAAAACAAGGAGTGTGAGGAACGACTGAGGGAGCTGGGGTTGTTTAGCCTGGAGAAAAGGAGACTCAGAAGTGACCTTATCATTCTCTACAACTTCCTGAAAGGTGGTTGTTGTTAGGTGGGGGTTGGTCTCTTTCTCCAGGCAGCAACTGACAGAACAAGAGGACACTGTCTCAAGCTGCTCCAAGGAAGGTATAGGTCGGATATTAGGAAAAAGTTTTTCACAGGAAGAATAATAAAATACTGGAATGGTCTGCCTGGGGAAGTGGTGGAGTCACCATCTCTGGATGTGTTTAAAAAAAGGCTGGACATGGCACTTGGTGCCATCGACTCCTTGAGGTGTTAGAGCATAGGTTGGACTCGATGACATTGAAGGTCTCCTCCAACCTAGTCATTCTGTGATTCTGTGTGACTGGGAGGAGATGTGGGACATGGGAGGCTTTACAGGACATTGATAGAAATTTAGGAGGCCTAAGGACAAAGATAAAATTTTAGGAGTTTGTTTCTTGAATCCCAGTCTCAAACTGATTGAACCCTTTGTTCACATTTGGGAAATGATTATGTGTTGGATGATTTCAAGAATGAAGAAGTTTGACTGAAAGGCCAGAGCGGGTAAGCATAAGTGGTTTTTTCTCCCTGTTTCGTGAAAACAAGATCAGTTTAAGATCAAAGAAGGTTCAGACCCATCAGGCTGAAAACAGATGAGTAAGACTAAGCAACATAATAGAGCTCAGTTCTCATGGTTTTGGGGCTATTAAGTGATATTGCCATATGGGAATGGAACAGAAATAGGCAGCTTTCAATGTGCATTTTGATGCCTGGATATGAGCCTCAGTAGAGCATGTACCCTGAGGTTATCTCCTGCATTTCCAAGGGCTGACCACTGATGCTTTAATCAGACAGCTGTAGTGGACTAGGACACTGAGTCGAGGGATTTTAGCTGTGAATAAATTACCTGGGTTTTATTCAAAAAGTATCAGCTACAAGAAGTGAAAATATTAAATAGTATTTTATCTGTGGTCTAGGTTGGTTTTTTGTTTTGTTGTTTTGGTTTTTTTACCAGAAGGATAACAGTTCATTTCCCTAACCAAGTGAGAATGAATGAAACTAAAACCCCAATTAATTTCAAAAGGAAGATTAAGTCCTTTGTACTCTGTGGCTTTATAACAGAATCATAAGCACAATGAAAACAAATTGTTTTGTTAAGTTGCCATTGGTTTTTCAGTGAAAGGCTTGGTAGAAATCTGAAGCTTAAAGGTTCTGGAAGGATAAGAAAGAAGAAAAAATTGGTTTTATTCTGCATTTTTAGGAATTTTATTCTTAAATTTGTATTTTTTGTATTTCTGCTCATTTTCTTATATAGTCATCATTATCAATAATATAATATGCCATGTCTGTAACATATATCTATAATTTAAAAACAAGATTGTTGCAACTTCATTATAGTGAATTTTAGAAATAGCTTTTATACAGTAGAATTTTGTAAAGAAAAGTGAACAAAATAGAAGTTGTATATTATTGTTATTATTACTGACAAATTGCCATATTTTGGCATAAATATATTTACATTTTCTCAAAAAAAAAATCAGTGCTATATTTTTTTGGTTAAATGGAAGAAAAATAGAAAGTTTGGGTTTGGGGATTTTTTTTTTTTACTTTTGGGGGATTTTTAATGTTGTTTTTCTAGTTTTACCTCTGCTTTTAATGTCTTATGTCTTACATGAAGATGAATAGCATCACTAAAAGTGGTGTATTGCTGACACAAGTGCTACTTAAGGGTGTACTGACAGTATCTTGAAAACTTGTCGGTTTTCAATGACTGCAAGAACAAGGGAAATCTTTCAGGTCTGGGACAGGTCATATTTCAGAGAGAGAATACAACATCTCAGGCTGTCCTAAAAGAGAGATCATTATCACCTACAGCTCCCACTCCCCACATGGGCACCAGGGAACGTGCATTTCATGTGAAGATGGGAAGTACTTGAGTACAGTTGAGATGTACCTTTTTATCCCTCAGTCAGATTAAAAGATTTTTCTCCCAAGGCAAAGTGTATCATTTTTGGAACAAAAGTTTTCTGTTTTACAGAACTTGCTTTTAGGCAGTTGTTGCAGACATGGGATATCAAAACAGAAGAATGTTGATGGGTTTGCAATGCCAGAGACAAAGGTGCTGGAATTTTGTATGAGCTTATGATACTTCAAAGGTAAATGATTTTGCCTTTCTTATGGGTATCACATTTTATTTTGTGATGCCATAAGATATCCATAGTGCTTCACAAGGATAGGTAACAGCCAGGGCAGCGCTTCATGAAAGGTTCTGACAGTTTTCTCCGCTCAACTTTACATCTGAAGTATAGGTAAGTTTTCCCTCAAGTATCTGATCTATATGCCGCTCCCATTTTTAAAAAATATTTTCTGAGTGAAACAGTTTTGCAAAATTTATGTGGATAGCAGTCCTATTTGTAAAGTACAATCCGCTCGAATTCCCATGAAAACTGTTCTTCCATGAATGATGAGCTATGCAGAGAGAAAAGCATGTACCCCATTGTTTTGGAAAAAGAGCTAATTTCAGCTTTGCTGTCTAGTGGTTTGAATTGAATCGTTGTTTTTCTTTACAGTGCTTTGAAACATCAACCCTAGCAATGCTCCTGTGGAGAGAACTAGAATAAAATTATATGGGCCAAAGCCTCTGAATTTTCAGTCTACTGTAGCATATTGTGTAGCAATGTTTGCAGGTAGGTGCCAGTTTGTATTTTCTTTGATGCAAATTCTAAAAGCCACCAATTGAATGTGTACACTACACTTTTTATTTGATTCTATCATATAATTTAAGAGTTCATCATAAATACTTGTTTGAAAAAATAAGCCTAAAACAAAGTTAAACATTCAAAGGGAAATATCCAAAAGAGGTAAGTGAAACCAAAAGAAAACTAATTTCTTCACTTTATGCCCATACTGATCAAGTTTACTGGGTGAATCAAGAATTCAGGACAGATCCAAACATCAATCTGACACTGGTAATACTGTGATGAAATTCAGACACATGATCATGTTGGTATTCACAGAATGAGTTGTCCAAAATGCCCTCAACTAATGAACTAATTCTAGTTAGAAATACACGAATGTACAATAAAACTAAAAGGGAAAAAACATGTGCAGAATCTAATAGGCAGGAGATTTGGAAGAACCTTTGAATAGAAGTCAGAGATTTTGTCTATATGGTAAAGTGAAGAGAGGAGAAGAGAAAATAACTCTCTAGCTTATTTTTAATAGACAATTTTAGGAGACTTTATTACCTTGATTGATCTTATACTCCATGTGCAGAAGGAGTAGTAGTAGCTGCTTTAAAATAGTATTCATTTAAAAAACACTTGTCAGAGCTTGTGAGGCCTTGATATTTAGCTGAGGGTAAATTGGCTTCACGGTCAGTAATGTAGCTCACAATCAATTTACACCAGGCAGTAAGTCCTTAACTGGGTTATCCCATATGTCTGTGGGCTGAGGGGTCAGGACTGTGCTCTGGGTAGTAATAAAGCTTCCTGAGAGATTTTTGGTGACTGTCTTATTCCTTGAGCATTTAGAAATTTCCTTGAGCAGTTAAGAATGGAAAAAATACTTGGCATTATGTAAGTGGGGCAACTGAAATTTGCCAGAAGCCTGTATTATCAGAATGACATTTTCTTTTTTTTTTTTAGAAAAACCATGATCATATAAGAACAAGGTAAAAGAGAAATATGATATAAAACAGAACAGTGAAGTGAGCATGCACAAAATGTGATTAACTCCCTCTTCTGGAGAATTTACAGAAAAAGAAACAGGTCAACAGATTCTCCCAAGTGGGCACGAAAAAAAACCAAACTGAAACCCCCCAAAATGTTAGGTGACTGGCTACAAGAAAGCATGGTAATCTGTAATATTAAGAAAAAATGACATGATCTGTAGATATGGGATAACGGAGTCTGTGAAGCCCTGAGTGAGATAAATGGGGAAGTTCATTGCTCTCAGAGATATAATTTCAAATTTTCTTCATCTCAGGAAGACATTTGGTTACACTCTGCTAACTTCCATTGGTTGCAGACACTGCTCATGCTTTCAAGGTTATAGCAAGGAAGGTTGGAAATAAATCTGTGTTTTATTTTTGGTTTTAATGAATACTGAGGTGCTAGAGTCCTTGTTAACTGTGAGAAGTACTTTCTATGCAAAAAATGTAGCCATGGAATAAAGTGGCCCCTGTATTAATTTATTGCCCCACACATTCCTTCATCTCCATAGTCTCCATTTCAGACCCACTACAAGTTGAAAGATGACTTCTGAGGGATTTTCAGTAAAATCTCACTACCATTAACAAGTAGCAACATCTAAGTAAAAGAATGAAAACTACATGCAAAATTAATTGAAGTGATAAGCTTGGCTGTATGATTCTGAGCAGATTTTTATTGCTTCAAATGATGACATTCTCCTAGAGATTATTAGGTTCATCCCTTTTGCTTTCTAAGCAGATGCAAATGGAAAGAATCAGCCTGCATGTCACCACCATACAGTATGGTCTCATATATAGGTTAGAGACCAGCTGGTTTCAGCTGTAGCACAAGATCCCTCCTCTTCATCTAAAATATCAGCAGACTGATATAACACTATTAACTGCCAAGTTCAAAAGCAAGGACTTCTACATTACTGGGCTCTTGTGGAGGACACTTAAATAAATCAAAGAACATACGAAGCAAGAAGAAATATAAGACTAATACAAATAAGATTAAACTTGAAATAAAATTAAAATATCTGCAGTGAGATAATTTATACGGGGTGTAGCTAAATATTTCTCATCTTCCTGTTATTATTTCTATGGATTTGATCATAGAAAGGTATTATTGAAACTGTTTCTGTGATGGTGCTGATTAATTTAAGAAAACCCAACAGTTTAGAAGTTGTGGATTCTAAAATACATGCATTTTTCATTAGTCATCAAGATAGTTGAAAGCAAGTGAATTAAATTCTTGTGAAAAAGCTAAACAAGATGCTCCTTACTTTTTCACCAATATTACAGATCTGAAGGATATGTAAAGTGCATATACATACATTTATATATATTCCTAATGTTGATCAGAGATTGCATATTTTTTCTGGTCCAGTTTCAAATTGCAGCAGAATGCAATGTGTTCAGTTCTAAGTTATACTATTATAAATTGAGAATACAATTCTAAGGAAAAAAACCCCAAGACATAAAAGCTTTTACATAAAAAGATAGAACACCATCAGAGAACACACAAACAGTTATATATACTTCACAGTTATAGGTGATGACATTATTTCAGATGACATGAATATCTAATGCATAAGAATGACACATTTAAGAGATATAAATATCTACATCATGTAAGATCAGTACAGTGGTAGTTTTATTTTATATCTGTAAATTCCAAGCCCATATGCTTTATAGGATTTTTCCAGGGACAAAATTACTCCCATCAATTTAGAGTTTACTGTTCTTGCTTATTCTTGGGGTAGTTAGGTACACACTACCATTACACAAATCTTTCTTTGTTAAAAAGAAAAAAAAATATTAAAAAGAGGAAAAATATTTTGAAAAGAGAACTCCATATTACCTTAGAATAAATGAATGTGAGATGAAATGAAGATCTCAAAAGACCTCAGGCAGAAATGTAATGTCATAAACAGTTCTTTTTGCTCCTATATTAAGTTTTATTATTGTCTTTAGCCTAATTTTTAAAATCTTGTGAGAGGTGGTTTTAGTCAAAAGCTGAAGACAGTTGGAGTCCTTTCCAGCAATTTCCTATAAAGAAGAGAACCTATCAAACAGTTGCAATTGTTCAGTTTTTGAATACAGACCCTCATTTTCTTAGGGTACTGCTGCTTTAATATCACTTACAGTATTTAAGGAATGAGCCTTATTAGATGTCTACCTAAGTCAGCCAGAATCATTCTGGACAAACCAATGAAATTTCTAACAGACAAAGCACAAGAAGGACATTGTATCTTCTGCTTAGCTAGAGCAAAAATTGGAAGAACTTCCTTCCATTAACAATAAAATATGTCTGTTTTGATTAAGAAATTGATAGTCTGTGTAAAATTATGCTGTAAATTGATTTTATGATGTTTTACTTGGAATGAAATGTGTTATCAAAAACGTATAGTCAGCCAGTCTCCTGAATATTCTACCAGATGCATTTATTTCCAATTTTTTTGCTAGTCAATGACATGTGCGCGGTACATACCAATTATCTTACTTTCCTCACACACTAAGGCATTATTATTTCACAGTTTTTGCGATTGTCAGTGCAACTTGATTGCTTCTAATTTTCCTTTTATAGGACAGAATCTAGAGTAGTTACTTTTTAAAGTGTAGAGGTACTAAATTAATTCTACGCTGTTGTCAGAAAGGTGATCTGTTTTGAGACGTCTTGAGGGCTTGGAGGGTAGGGAGTGGGTGAGGCCTTGCTCTGGTGAGGTGGTGCCCAGCCCCCAGACCCCTCAGCTCCAGTGTCTGTCAATGGTGGCACACCAGAGGCACCCCAGCGTGACCTAACCCAGCCTAAGTGGCTTACAGAACAACAGTCCCACATGGCAGGAAGGCCCAGGATGGGCCAAAAAGTTTTAAGAAGGCTCACCATGAGGCAAGCACCTTGTCCTTTAGCCCTACCTTCATCTTGGACTTTTAGATCTCTGGAACCCAGGAGTTGGTAGCTGAATGTCTGCTTTTCTATACCTTTCCCATCTTTCTGTTTTTCTCCCTTTCTTCTTCTCCTCTCTTCTCATGGAATGTAACATCAAATGGATTGTACAGTTTTCTATGTTCAGTGGACCAAGTCTATGCTGCGATAAGTGATGTTATGTTGTATTTACTCTTTTGCCAATGTTCCTTAGTTTTCTATAGTTTGCTAGTAAACTTCTGTGAGTTTTTTACCTCTTGAAAATATGTGGTTGGGATCTTCTCCTTTCCATCTACCTAGAGCAAAAGAATCATGGTTTAACCCTAGGTTTGAGTGATCAGGGTGTAACAGCTGTTCTACTCCATCCTTTGTGTTTCCTTTACACGGTTGCACCATTTTTAAGAATTCTTTCCTTGGAAGAAATTGCAGTGATCCTCATCAGATGACCACATAGTCAAGTGGCTCTGGTAACATGATTGTCACTCACCTTCCTTCAAAGGACACATGCCAACACACAGTTTTGTATAAAAATATGAAGCTCTGCTGAGCTGGAAGAGATACTAGCACAGTTCTTCCAGCCAATATGTGTATTTTACAACTCACAATGATTTAGAGAACAAAAATTGCAAATCTGCATATATGGCGACCTATTAAATGTTCTCTAAAAAGCAGCAAAGAGAGGGTTAAAGCCACACTGGACAGATGGTTTTAAAGAATGTTTTACACATCTGTTGGTTTTTGCTGTGGAATGAAAATATAATCCTACAATTTCCATGTTAAGAGAATCTGTCAGTTCATTACATGGAGCAAAAACAAAAAAAAAAGAAATACAAGAAAAACATGTAGGTCCTTCTTTCCATTTAAATGAAAATTCATTAAAATGTTGTGCGTTCTACAGTTGCTAACAGATGTGTGTTTCACACATCTTCTGAGATTCATAGTGTACAGCTGAGGCTGCTTTCAAACATGGGAGTTATTGAAGTGTTAATTCAAGAAGCTGGAGACTGCAACCAGTGCAACAGGACTTTGATTCCTCATGGAGGCTCAGGTGATGTTTTAGTTCTGCGTCAGAAGTGGGACTCAGAAGTCAAGGACAGAACACAGGGACTATTTTAGTTAAAACTGTCTTATTTGAAAACTAAATTGTCTCAAAAAGCAAAGCAGTGAAAAAGGTGACAGTGTCTACTACTGCTAGTCAAAATAAAGAGTAGAAATAGAGGTTTAATAAAACTGTTTCTCTGGAAAATATGTCTGAAAATTTAATTTCTGGTTTTGGGCATGCAATGCTTTCCTACTTCTGAAAAATCTAATGACATTGATAAAAATATTTCAATTGTACTTTCAGAAATAAAAGAAAATAAACACTGGTTTTATACTTAGCATTAATAGAATTTTTTAACAGCTTTTTGTAGTATTTAAATTTTAATTTGAGATCCCAAATGGAAAATTTCTTTGTTTCTTCAATTTCTACCCCATCATCTTGACTTGACTTACGTAATTTTTTATCTCATGGTAAGATATCTGAAAGAAAATTTTAAGAAATCATTTTGCAACATAGTCTCCAATACCAAATTCTGTAAGTCTGAAAGCAAATCAAAAATAAGTTGGTCTTCAGTTTTGATTTATACTGAAAACCACAAAGAGGCCACAATGCCTCTAGACACACTGCCTTAGAGAAAAGATCATTGAATGATACATTTCTGTGCATCCTGAAACTGATAATACAAGAGGGCAGGAGAAACTGATTGGCAAAGTTGAAAATTAGAAAATATTTCATATATCAGCATGCAGGTGTGAGCATATGACCTAAAGTCTGATTAAAAAAAAAAAAATTTGAGAAATAGAATTTTTGAAGGATTTAAGTTTCTCTATCTTTTTTATAAAATATGGTGTGTATAAGATAAGAGACACAAACAACTCCATTTCTTGAAAGAATAAGTAATGGCTGACTCAGTGAAAGGCAAATAAGAACAAGGAAAAAATATTCCATTCAATTTATGATTCCTAAAATATTTTCTTGTGTTGACAGCAGAATTTCTATATTAAAATTTCATTTAAGGACTTTTAAATTTTGCTATATTGAAGTTTAGCAAAACTGCACAATAATAAAAATTAAAATGAACAGCTGGACAAAACAGCTTTGCAACAAGAACCCAGCAGTGTAAAGTGGCAGAATGGAGGTTCGAAAATTAAAGGGATAATAGTATTTGCCTAGACTAGGCTTCTCATCAAGGTTAGAGGCTACTTAATGGGGAATAGAATGCTTCTTTATTGGCTTAGTTGTGTGTAGTTTTCAATAAACCATTTTTTTCCACATTATTTTGGCAGACAGATGAAACTGGAAAAAGGTATTACGATATTTATTATTGCACTCTCATAGCCTCCTGTGAATTTTGATTGATCCTCAATGTGTGTGCTTTGAGATCTCAAAGGGATCAGTTTTAGTGGGAGAGGGACACAAATTTTTGTAGTCTTTCCTTGTGTAATATTGTGATCAAAACCTTGATTAAAGCCAAGAGTGCATAAAATGACATTTTAAGGAAGCAAACAGGAAATTCTGCAGTCATTCCTTTACTGTCTAACCCTAAAGAAAGGAACATATTCAGTTGTTAAATCGACTAGTTGCTGCATTATCTCTGCTACACTCAGAGAAGTTTAATGACAAATGACAGGAAAATCAATGTGGTGTTGTACAATTGCATTTTGGTAGAGAGAGGAAGTTGTATTTGTTCTTCTAAAACAGTCTGGAAGGTAAGTTCAAAAAAAATAATTTGGACATTTTTAATCATTGTTAAAATGTAATGCATGCATAGGTCCTGTGCAGGAATCTCTGATGATTTGAATTGGTTCCTTCTTAATACGGAATCCATGCCTCATTCACTGCATGGGATAAAGTACAGTCTGTGGATGAAACAAGGTTGTACAGGACAGGGGCCTAGCATCTTTCCTTAACATAAGATGGCAGGAAATAGAGTGGAAAAAAAAAATCTGGAAAGCAAGAAATATGCTTTGGCAGAGAAAAGTGATCTGATGATTTGGAAACTCCAATGCCCCTGGTCAAATCCCTTCTGTCCCTGTCTGGTTTATGAAATTTCCTTGTAATCTGGGAAAGTGTAGTACTTTTTTGCCTGTGTTTTCATCAAAAGTACATTCTTTCATTGCATTGTAAAATTCTGAGTATTTTAAGAATAAATATTTTGAAGGTTGTGTGTCCCCTGGACCCTCAGGACATAAGCATCTTAAATTGAATGACTAATTATAGCAATGACTCAATGCTCCAGTGATTATAGCACCATCACCTCACAACAAAGGTGACAGAAAAAATCAATACTGATCATTCAGAAAATACAGAGTGATAAATATCACAAGCTTACAAAAAGTTAATAATTCTGTTCTAACAGCAGGTCAAAATTTGTACGGCTCTAAAACACAAAACTAAATGTTAAACAGTTGTGTATTCTGCGATGATTCCAGAAGCATCAATCGTTTTCTACTAAGGTAGTTTTACAAGAAAAAGTATCTATATTATGCTATATACAATGTAATAACATAACAATATATATAACATACAATACATATTTAATTAAAACTGAAAAATATAAATTTATAACAAATAAGTGGAATTTAAGTAGCACAGGGAAACTTGGTTCAGGTAGTTTGGTATCAATATGAGACCTGAAGTGTTCCTAAGAGATATACACTAAAATGTCAGTGAAATCACTGGGGAAAAAGCGATTATATCGATCTTATACAACAACAACAAAAAACATAGTTAGGGCAGCAGTCTGCAGTACTGTCTGTCTTTCTTTAACTACCTTAGAATCTGTACTTTGACTCTTTGTCTTATCCCAAGTGTAATTAATGTGCTGAAAGTTTTATTCTGATAACTTAATCCATTTTACAGATTTTAGTTGTTTGAAGACGAAAGAAACAGTTTTGCTGGATTGATTCTCAGAAAGTTTAAGCCAATACTTGTTCATAATGTTTCCAACTACTTGTATAGCAAAAGAACAAAAAGTTAGTCAATTTCTACTGAAATAAAGGCAATAGTAATTGCTGATCATCCGTATCTCATTGCAATACTACTTTAGTTCTTGGTTTCATCCTGAAATTCAAAAATAATAACTTAGTTGTGCTAATATGAAGGGGGAAAAGGGAAATAGGCCAGGAAAATGTAGTCAGAATGAATTTTGCCTTATTTACGGAGAAATTATTTTGACTTCACAGTAGGATCTTACATGAATAAGGCAAGATGGAGTTCAGAGTTAAAACAAGTAAGAATTGGAAAAAAGCCATTAAGTTATCACTTATTTTTGGAATCAATTAGTATTGATCAGTATAATGCATTATAGGGCAAATAGAAGACTGCCAAAATGCCCAGTGATCAACAGCATTACATCACCCATCAGGAAACTCCCTGCCCCAGGGAAGGTACCTGGGCAAATATAAACCTGAGTGAATAAAAACCCAATAGATTTGTCTTCAAGGATTTCTCCCACCAATTCTTTGGAACTTCCCCCACCACCCAATGGATCTGGTCAGGGACCACCACCTCAACCCAGCCTGCCCAAATCCCACTGAGGGGCCTACAGTGGTGAGATCTTCACACTTGTCCTTTCTCTTTCCTTCTTTTCCCTCGTGCATGTCCTTGGCTGATGTTGTTTTGCTTTCATACTGCAATGCTTTCCTGTTGTTATTACTATAGATAATAGTAACCAAAATGTCTGCATATTCATTTTCCTTTGCTACCAAGTTGTTGTATAATAAACCCTACACATGTGTATTTACAAACACTAGTCATTCAGTTTCATGTCACTCTAACCTGCCCCAAGGGATCTATTAACGAGAACATTTGTTGCTCTTGCCTTGTGTGAGTGATTCTAACAACTTACCTGTTTTAATTCTGAATAATTATTTAAAGAAGATGCATTGGAAGTGATATTTTTTGAAGGATTAGCAAATGGATTTCTGTGTTGTAAAGGAGGCCAAAACAATTTATAAAACTCACGCAAATGTCACTTCAGTCTAGAAACCCAAAATTTGGAGCATATTGAAATTCCTCAGGTCTTCAGTAGCTTTTGGACAGAATATTGCATTCAGAAAGTGAGAGGGGGTTTAAGAGGTACTTGAGTGGGGACAAACTGATATTGTAGCAGTGATCACTAAGATCACTTTCTTTCTTATCTAATTTGATTGTGTACCGAATAAAAAAAAAGAACCCAAGCAAAAGGAAAACAACATAACTGTTTACTTGTGTTTTCTTAGGACATTTTCACTGCAGTCTGGCTTTGTTCAAAGCCAAGTGTTTGTTATGAAAGGCATTTTCTTGCAGGCAGCAAACGTATCGGGTACTGAAAGCCAAAACGAAACTCCAAACAAGTATATGCCACATACACATCGAGGTTTTTTTATTATTTTTAAATATCCCAGGTCCAAGTTCAAATGTCTTTCATATCACAGTCCTCTGACTCTGGAGAATACCCCTGAACAGCTTTGATTACTGTTAAGACTAATGGAATAAAAACACTAGGCCACTTTTAGTAAGGTCACATCCTGTATATTTTTATACTTCATCACTTTTTTCTGAATGTTTAAGAACATTTTCAGATGAACACATTAGAAAAGGCTGGTTTTCTACATGAAACACACTTTTTTCTTTTCTGTAATCCTTACCATCTTTTTCAAAGGCATTCCCAGGAGAAAGCTTTGCAGTTATAGTACACGATTAATTACTAATTCCTTAACTGCTATCAAAGAGAGTATTTCTACATGTGCTCTCCAGTAGCTTCAATCTTTATTTGCTTCCTAAGTGAGTATGGCATTGCACTGTCATCTTCGTTTTGATATAGAGGGGGAAAATGTCCTGTAGTACTGGAATTGTTCCAGAGCACTTGGCAGAACTGCAATTGACAGGTACTGTTCCCTTTTTATTTTCGTTTAACTTCTTAATACTTTACAGGATAGTTTGAAAAGGTTTCCTATCAAAAATTGAATAGAAAGATAAGAAATTGTATTGAAAATTCAGTTCATTGAGGCTGATTGCTTTAACATTGAAGAAGGTGCAAAGGAAGAAAAAGTGTAATGTCAGAGGTCTGCTAGCTGATCTAGAGCAGCTTCCATCAGATCCAAGACTTTGCTGATCATCTGATTCCCTTTGGACCACCCTCGTCTTACACAGTCCCGGGAAAGGTCTCAATAAGATTTAGCATTTCTTAATTAACTGGCTTGGTTTGGTTTTTTTAATACACATTTTCGTTTTACCTACATTTTAATATATATGACTGGCTATCCCAGAAAATGAGAACAGAAAATTTGGATGATGCAGCTATAAATACTCTTATAGATCACTTAAAGCCAAAGAAGGAAGGTAATTTTCCTATGCTTATATACAGTAATTTTACTGATATATTTCAGTATATACTCTATGGGCCATTTACAGATGAGATTTTGTTAATAATTCTTTCATTTTCTCACATGCAGCTAATAGAGATACATTCTGAACTGTTACATGTCACTGTCTGCAAGGCTAGGCAGCTCTAGGTCCAGGCAGAGAGGCCAAGTGCCACACCACTGCAGGACTGCTCTACCTGTGATTGCATCCAGGGGAAGAAGCAGTTGCTCTTGGAAGTGATGTTGCAGGGGGTACTAGAGCCAGAACAAGGTGGTATCAATTGGAATCATCTGCTGCTGTTCACTTTCTCCACTTACTAGTCTTCCCATCCCATCTTTGCTCTTCATCCCTTCCCTTGCAGTCTGCTACTTAGCTTCTCTTTTGGTGGAAAGAAAAAGTCTATTTGTCTATGCATCTGAATAACCTTGAGCTGTTTTTCTTCATGACTGTAAGTCCCATTGATTTAATTTTTAATTGTTTTTGGAGCTTTCTTATTTACGGTTCAAGATTTGTTCAGTTTCAATTGCTGCAATGAAGTTACTGAGGAAATAAAAATAATTTTGAGTGACTTTCTAATTTCTTTGCTAAGAAACTGCTGTTGAAATCTGCATGTAATTTCATTTTCATGTTCCATAGCATCTGTGCATCTTTTTCTTCTGCAGTTGAAATGGATTAAATAAATTTCAATGGTCAGTGAAGTAAGATTTTTTCACCATATATATATATGGTTACTTTTTATTTTTTTCAGAAAGTTCTCTGTCATCTAACCTCTCTCTGTCCAGGTGTTCTGTGCTCTGCCATAATATTGGTAAAGAGGACTGAGATCCATTTTTAAATCCAGTTGTATTTTTGATTACAATACAATACCAATAGTATTGCTGTTTCACTTATAAAGAAAAATTAAAGAAAAAATAAAGCAACAAAAATTTTCAATTAAAAAATTGATTCAAAATACATATTTTATGGCATTAACAGAGAATATCATAGGATTACTGCTGACAGAAAATGATATCATTATTTGAAAAACTGTTTTGGAACCTTACTTTTCTTACAGAATTATTTGCTCTATCCAAGAAAAATCTTCATGCATATGGTAAATAGGTTTTCACAGTCATTATAGCCATGAAGGGTATCTTGTAGTATAACAAAAAAAAAAAAAGTTTTTTTTTCTAGAATATATGACCAAATTTCCCATAAAAATCAAAGGGAAATAAAAGGCAAAATGACTGACCAATGAGAAGAATTTTATAGAGGTAAACCAGCATTTTATTGTAATACACTGAACATGTTTGTACACAGTAAAACCAAGAAGTTTTTCCCATTTATATGAAATTTTCAAGACTTCAGAATGTTTTGTTCTCTGCGTAAGAATTAATGACTATCACTTACATTTTCCACAAGTGAAAATGAAATGAAAAAGTGAAACTGTCTGGAATACTTAAAAGGCTTTAACCTGCCTCACAACAGAAAAAAGTTTTTTTAAATAAAAAAATCCTCTGGTATATGTACAGATTTGTTTAAAAGACATCAATAAAGATTATTTTACAATTTTTTTATTTTAAAATTTGAGTCAAAAATATAATGGAAATAGGCTTTCTTCTGAGAAAATTTTATAAACAACTAAGCATTTCTACCATAAGGAGAAGCTGCCAACAGCAGAATGCTTGCAGACACATAATGCTTGCAAGGATCTCTGTTGGGATTGTAATTAATGTGTTTTCTCGCAGATCCACAGAAATCCTTGTACTTGTGTTTCTCTTTTGTAAAATAGCCCATTTCTCCTCACTGTCTTTTCCTACATGGCATGTTGGAGAAGATTGGTATTGCAGATCTGAAAAACTACAGCAAGATGGACTGGAAAATGATAAATATACTAATTAATATTTGATTCTTATTATTCTGCTGGGGAAAATGGATGTTCCAGTGCTCAAATAATTTCTGGTTGATTTTCCAATACTGACATTTATTTTTAGTTCAAAAAACCCCGCTTTTGTTTTTGTGTTTCATTTTACTGTTTGATTCCTGTTAAACACTTGTGCATATAACAGTCTTGCTCACAGGGCAAACCTGAAAACAGTGTTTCTGTGATCAATATAGCTGGAGAAATGTCCTGTATTTTCCCAAATGCTTATACAATTATCATTATGGACTCCCAGAATTTTTTTTCAATGATTGATATTAATATCATCTAGACTTCTTCTGCTTTTACCTTCTTTTAAAATAAGAAATGCATTGAAGTCCAGCAGTCAGAGTCTATGACTTTGTATCTTAAATCTTCTAACTGAGAAGGTTTTTCATCTGGTAGCAAATTTTTCTTACAAGGCTCAATTTAAATACCTCCTGCCTGGCACAGGCATATTCATGTGGAATTGCTGGGTAGAAATTTCAGAGAGGAATACCAAAATAAATCAGTGTCACATATCACAAAATTATGGAATCATTGAGGCTGAAATAGAGCTTTAAGACCCCAGAGGCCAACCATTAATCCATTGCTGACAAGTACATCACTAAGCCATGTTGATAAGCGCTACATCTACACATCTTTTAAATACTTCCAGGGATGGTGACTCAACCACTTTTCTGGGAATCCTGTTCCAATGCTTGACAACCCTTTCCAGGAAGAAATTTTTCCTGTTATCCTTCCTTAACCTTCTCCAGCACGACTTGAGGCTGTTTCCTCTTGTCCTGTCATTTCTTACTTGGAAGAAGAGACAAGCCCTCACCTGGCTACAATCTTTCAAGTAGTTGTGGACAGCTCCAATAAGAGCTAAACAACACCAGCTCCCTCAGACACTTTTCAGCGATCTTGCTAAGAACTTGGCCGTTCATCATCTTGGTTGCCTTTGTCTGGACAAATTCCAGTACCTCAATGTCTCTGTTGTCCTCACATTTATAACTTCTGGTCAACTGACAACTCTGCAGCTAGCCAGAACTGCTAGTAAGTGTTGGAGAGTGGCTTGGAGAGCACTTCTCCCAGCTCCCTCAGTGACCTTGAGTGGATCCTGTCTGGCCCTATAGATCTGTGTGTGTCGAAGTGGTGCAGTAGGTCTCTGACCATTTCCCTTGGAACATTGGGGGTTCATTCTTTTCATCATCCATCTTCCAACTCAGTGGGCTGGGTACCCTGAAAAAAATTGTTGACTGTTAAATACTGAGGCAAAGAAGTCATGAAGTACCTCAGCCTTTTGCTTATCCCTTGTCCATGTTTCTCCCTACGTTCAATAAAAAATGGAGATTCTCCTTAGCCCTCTTTTTGCTACTCATGTATTTATAGAAACTTTTTTTATTGTATTTTACAGCAATAGCCAGATTAAGTTCTATTTGGGTTTTGGCCCTTTTGATTTTCTTCATGCATAGCCTCACATCAACCTTGTAAGTCCTGAATCACTTATCTACCCCCTTTTTTTAAAGTCCGTTAACTCTCCCTGTTGTGTGAAGTTCCAGATAAAGCCCTGTTCACCCAGGCCAGTCATCCAGTGGTTAGTTTTTCGGCACATGAGGATTTCCTGCACCTTTAAGATTTACTTCTTTAAGCACACCAAGACTTCCTGCGCCCATTGCCCTTCAGGACTCCATATGTGCTATAGTATGATCTCTTTGCTCCTTTTGAAATGAATAAAGTACACATCCAAGAAAGTATTTGATTTAGTTTTATTATAATTGCTATGAAGTGCTTTTGTGCAAAATTATTTTGTGTTGGATAATATTATCACACAAGCTATCTAGACATAAATATATATGCAAATCCTTCTACATTTCTAAAACTAGGTTACGGGATCAGAATAAAATTGGAATCTTGTTCTTTAGCATTGGCATCACTTCATATTCTGTAAGATAAATCAGAATCTGACTACTTGTCTAAAACATATAAATACAATTGGATACTAATGTCAGTTCTTTTTCTCCTGAGAATATGTTTTCAGGCATTGAATATAGTCATATTTCTGTATATGCATAGAACTATATACAATTTCATAGCTGGACAAGAATGTTATAAAGTAACTTAATTATTCATGTCATATCTTAAACAGAAGGATTGTGTGATTTTGACTTTTCTGTCTTATCATGAAAACACGATGGAATTATTGCAATTATAAAGGTAATTTGGCAAAGAAAAACATCTAAAAAGCAGATGAAATTCTAGGCCATATCATTCAAGCTATTTCCAGTAGACAAATGGAGATGTGACTGAATTGTGATTGTTCAGGCTTCAGCTGGAATTTATATTCTTTTGAGTGAAACAAAAATGACATCAGCTACAAGGGAAATTACTATATTAGTAGCATGGAAAACTTACCAAAAGAAAAGACCCTGAAAAACCTTTAGCTCATCTAGCATACCGAAAGGAACATTCTCTCCAAAGCCATGAAGGTAAATACCAAGACATCAGAAGTCCTAAACAGAGGTATTGGTTATTACAAATATTATCCTCAAACTGAAAAAAAAAAAAAAAAAATCGACTAGCCTGAAATTTAGAAAAAAGGGTTCTAACCCCTAGAGAAGTAAAACTTCATTATATCAGTCCAACAACATGAGGGAAAATTAGAACTCTCTGCAGTACTTAGCTTCATAAATGTACATTTATATAACATGGTTTTCTGTCATAATATGTAGCTATGAACAGCAATGCAAAAGGCCAATTAAATTCTATGCCCTATGTTCCAAATGTGAAACTGCAAAAGTGTATCTATTATTGCCTGTTACAGCCCATCAGCTACAGGTTCATAAAAATATGTCTCTCAAATGTGACATGCTGTAGTTTGGAATGACAAGTTTTTACTGCAGTCTTGAGCAGTGGGAGTGAATTTCACAGTACTTGAAAGACATTAGGCATATTTGAAGAAAAGAAAGAGAAATTGAACCAGGATAAAAGTCTGTTAAAATCTGTTTGTGTGCTATAAATTTAACACTACGTAGTACAGAGATTCTTCAAGCAATTTTCAAAATCAGCTATACTGATCTATTCCAGTTCAGCTTTTCTATTAAATAGTTTCAATATATTTTCTAAAACACATTAAGTAAATTATCACACATGAATCTCACACCCTTGTGTCAACATCAAAAGACTGTCAAGATATATTATTTTTTTCTTTCAATTTTCTTATGTATTACTACTACTGAGTCCTTATATGTTTGCAATCTTCAATCAAGAGCAGATAAAGGTTTATCTCCCACTTTAACCATTTTTGTTTTTTAATCACAGCCTATGCCTAGAAATTGGGGTTTTTTCAGGGTGAAAACATTTAATATCTTACATGAAAATTAAAGAAAATTAATCTTCTATCCCAATATAATTTATGTTATTGGAAGATTTGAAACTGACAAAGGATAAAAATTAATATCAATCAGAAAGTGAGGAATACTGTAAACACTTGCCTTTAAACACTTGTTTTCACTCAGGATTTAGGAACTGGCTAAACAATCTGACATACACCAAAAAATCACTAAGGGCATGAGCAATGTACATGTTACCTTCTACAGAATTTGGGAAATTTTAAAGTTTTTAAATAGACTTTTCAATTTAGTTTTTTTTTTTAAAGACTGAAAATTAAAGTTTTGAAGTTTGTGTTAAAAAAAAGCATTTGTTCAATAGTGATAAACAACTGTTCATTATTAAAGGAAATGCTCCATGTGTCAAAAAGCAGTTTTTATTATGTAAATTGCACAACTTAAAGTTTTCTGGTATGGTGAATGAAAATGAGAGTTATTTATTTGCATATGCAAAACCAAAACCAGCATGGCAAGATAAATTTACAAGATGTTCAGTGCAAATTTTTATAGTGTGATCATATCGTACCCTGTACTTCTGTGTTATGTTGAACTTTACGAATTGCAGATTATGCCCAGTTGCAAAACAGAAAGAAGTTAACAGACAGATTTTATGCTGATGATAAAAACTTCCAAGGTGATTGTTTTTAAGCCACAACATTTAACTTAAGCGTATGTTTTAAGCTTCCCCATTTATCTGCATGTGCTGTATTTCTATAATGCACTTGTTGGAAATAGTACATAGAGGCATAGTTGTTACTGGTTTAGATATGTTGCTACTTTGTCTGATGCAAAATACAGTTTTTAAAAAGAACAATGCTATCTGTACATCACACAGGTACCAAAAGGTAAGAGATCTTAACAGTAGCTTCAGCTTCATAAATTTCTCAGTGATTTTCTTTCTCAGTTAGGAATAGGATCTATCTCATGATCAGCTCTGAAAATGTATAAGGCGATGATAGCTTTTTTCTCTTTTGCTGGAAAGGTGAATTATGTACTTTGCTAGAACTAAATCTTATACAGCTATGATTTCTTCTTATTATTCCCTGCTGGTTATCTTAGTATGTTCTGCTCTGCTCTCTCAGCACTATGCATATCTGGTTGTATCATATTTGCTAGAGATGGTAGTATCACCTCTGAGAGTGATCTAGGTTGTGCTTAGAATGGGATAGTATAGATTAAGTGAATTCGTTTATGTCTATCTCCAAACCAACCACAGGTTTCTTTGCTCTTTAGTTAAAAAAAGTAGGGGACATAAAGTTTATCACTACATGAAATATCTTAGGAGATGTAATACATAGAGTCAGGGGAAACATGCATTTATTAGTGCCACCATGTGAAGATTACCTGCTCAGAGAATATTAGAAAAAGCTAAGCTGAGTAGCTGGAAGTAATTAACACCCTCTAAATAAGTGCCAGATGTCCGCAGCATGAGTACTTCACCTAGCTTTGGGCCTCCCAGTAATACAGAGACATTCTCCTACGAAGTCAGGCTGAGAGAGTTGGTGTTCAGTCTGGAGAAGAGAAGGCTCCGGGGAAACATTATTATGGCTTTTAACTATTTAAAGGGGGCTTATATGTAAGACAGAAAAAGGCTTTTTACTAGGGCCTGTAGTGACAGGACAAGAAATAATTGTTTGAAACTGAGAGGAGATTTAGATTGGAAACTCTCTTCTGTGAGGAGGATGAAACACTGGAATAGGTTGCCCAGAGAGGCTGTGGCTGTCACATCACTGGAAGTGTTCAAGGATAGGTTAGATGGGCCTTCAAGCAACCTGGTTCTTTTTGTTAACTTAGTCTCTTATTCTTACTCACAGGCTTTCAACCTGCCCATGTCTACTCTTCAGAGACAACTTTTCCTGTTTAATCCACTTCTAAATGTAGTTTTCACCTCTCCTTCCCTGTGTCTTCTGAACCGTCTGTAGCCATTGATAGCTGTACTCCAGTCACAGGACTCATCTCACCAAGCTGCGTAATGTCAACAAGGTCATAATTTTTATCAACATGTGGCTTCCAATTCCTCTTTTCTGTTGTCCATGATGAGTACATTGGTGTAAAGGCTCCTCAGCTGGGCTGTTGTCTGTGTCATCTTCATAGAGAAATACCCCTTAATTCTTTTGAGATATTTCTCTGGTGTTTCCCTGTTGGCTTCTCTTACCTCAGGAATCCTTGGATCACCTCCATAAGACTGCAAGTCTCTGGTGTGGCCAATACGTCTCAGAGTCACAGGCGGAGGACTCTTGCTAGCACCCAATCCTCTCTAACTTTGCATTTCATTCCATAGCTTTCCAGGGCAAGCCTGATATTTTTCCTCTCCCTCACATAAACTAACATATAGTTTAAAGCTCTGCAAATGAGCCCCACTAGTTCCTGAGCCAAGACTCTCCTCCCTTACTGAGAGAGGTGAGTCCCATCTGGTGCCAGCATGCCAGGTGCTGCACAGGCCATTCATTCTATTGTCAAAACCCCCAACATTTTGATGGTGACAGCAGTCATGGATCCATGTATTAATAGATTCTGCCTGTCTGTTTCTTCCAATGTTTCTGCCTTCAACTGGAAGTATATAGGAAAATATAAATTGTGCTCTGGATTCTGTTATCAAATACACCAAGGCCCTGAAGTGCTTTTTGATTGTGCTTGGATTACATGTAGCTACTTTATCAACTCCAACAAGGAAGACCAGTAGCTGGTCATAGTCTGAGGGCCACACCAAGCTAAGAAGTTTCCTGGTGACCTCCTTAACCCAGGCCCCATGGAAACAGCAGATCACTAAAGGGTTGGGCCCGGTTGGCATATTAGGCCCTCTGTTAAGATGTCTCTACCCTATCAGGGGGCTGAAACAGAACGATCTTTGAAGGTCTCTTCCAACCAAAACCATTCTGATTCTGTGATCAATAGTAGAAGTTCAGCATAAAACCAGAGTGATGTCTGGATGCTGAAATTCTTGCCCTGTGTAGTGGGCCTGAGGAAGCTGAACTGCTTCAGATTGGAGTAAAGATGACTTCTGGTAACCACACAACAGCCCACCAGAACCTACTGGAAGGTTATCAAGAAGTTAGAGTCAGCATCTTCACAGTGAGGCATGGCAGAAAAATTTTTTCTGCTGTCCAGCAGCAGAAGGCAATGTCGTTTCTATTGTTCCATCTTTCCATTTTCACTATCTCAGACTGACTCAGTCCTGTTGGCTGAACACATCAATTGCCCTTTACTGGATACAGTTTTAAACTAGTAGAGAAGTAAAATTCTTGTCTTCTGTTCTTTGAAAATAGTAGATAAGGGAGAGCCAGGTTATCTAGTGCTCTGAGAAAAAGAAGTAAGATTTTAAAGTACATTGAACCATGTACGTTAAAACATGTGAAACCCGTCCAAAAAATGGAAGACAAATATTTCAGTAATCATATATGGTAAAAAGAAGGTATGCCTCAGCAAGCCCTTGTAACTGGATTTTTCTCATTCTAAATGCTTCATGCATCAGCATCCTTGACCAATGTAGTCCTCCTGGAAAATGAAATATATATTAATAGAACTGACTATACTAGTGATTGCTTTTAGTAAAAGTTGGCTAACATCAAATAAAAGAAATTCCTAATTGAATCAACTACATCTGGATGTGTACTTTGCTGTCTACTTAGCATTGATAATTAATGACACGAATGTTTTCAAGTATACATACTCAGCTTGAATTAATACATTATCTTGTCCCTAATTATTAATCAAGAAATAAAGAATTTATGGTGTAAAGTATTTATGGTCTAAAAAATCTAGTTGCTCTAGGCAATCTAGATTAGGACAAAAATGTAATGGTGGGTTTTTTCAAACAAACGGAGCAGAAACAAAGCAGATTAGAAAATAACATGGTCTGTTGTTGTTATGTTTGGGTGTGTTGTTTTCCTAAAGTTGATTCCCAGGATCTGCAAGATTTGAGAAGCTGGTGCTGACAACGTATTCAGAGCAGCAGATCCAAATACAGTGTATCCTGAACTGTGTATTTTTGCTAAAGCTACTCTGTAAAATTATTATTTTATCCTTCAAGCAATTTATATTAGGATGAACAATGTTAGTGTTATCACTCTGAGAATTTTGACTATCCAATTATTTAATTACACCTACTGAAGAAAAAAGCAGTAGCTAAAGGGTTTTGAGTCAATTTAAATCTGAAAACAGAATGTTTTTCTGAACATAAAATAAAATCAAATAAGGTAGATGAGTATTATTTTAAATAACAAATAAAACAAACAAAAATATGAAAGTCTCAGGAATAAATATACAAAGAAATAGAAACTTCAGGAGAACATATTCAGTGCTGGCATTGCAGTGAGTATACTAAAATTAATATTCTCATAATGCAATGCTAAGCAAAGGGTCTTTGTATCATTAGAATCACAGGACTATAGTAGTGGGTCAAATTACTTGAGGGCAAGATTTAATAGTAATTCTAATGTTAATTTAAAGAAATTAAATTCTTTAAAGGCTTAGTAAATTTGGACAAGCATACCTTTGTTCATGTTCAAGAGTATTTATGTATGAGGAATGAAAAGTAGAAGGAAAAAATGTATTCTAATTTAACTGACAATAGGAAAGAGATTATTAGTGTTTCAAAATCAAAAATAACAGTCATAAAGATGTTAACAATGAGGATTATTTTCTGACGATATATCAAACTGTCTCCACACTGCTCTAGTATACTGTTTGATATTATCTTAAAGAACTTCTGGTCAAAAGCAGCTAAAGCAAACCAACTCTGAGAAGAAATTATGTCTCATCAAATACGGCAAAGATGCAGCTTCTATGTTTCTCGTGTTTCTAGTCAAATATTGGAAACATCTGAGTAAGCTGATAGCATAATAAGAGGGGCAATGACCCTTCTGTGTCTCCTCATCTATTTTTTTTCCCCTTCCCCCATATGAAGTAAGATAGCTGTGAAACTAAAGCGCAGAGAGGCTGCTCATGCCAAGCCAGGAGAGCAGTCAGGTTTTTCTCTGCTTTAGTAGTTCACCTTCTGCAGTCAGATTTAGCTAGGGCAGAATACTTGTGTATGAGCTGAAATTACACTTTGCTCTGGCATTGTACCATAATCCTAAATAAACTAGCCAAGCTGTTAAACAAGTTGCACTTGTAATTTGCACCACTTAGCCTGTGTCTCGTTCACAGTGAGATCACTCTGTGACAATAGGGATGAAATTCAGGCTGCATTTCAAAGCACTGATGTCTAGGTGTTCACAGACAGGAGTGAGTGCCCAAGTGAGACATGAGAGTCAATACACCACCAAAAAAATGGAGCCAAGAGGTATTCAGCTGGCCAGGTGCAGGTGTCATCAATAGATAGCTGCACACAATAGCATAATTCCTTACAGGACTTGAAGGGAGCCTACAGGGAAGCCAGATAGGGACTCTTTGTTCAGAACTTCAGTTAGAATTAATGGGTACAAACTAAGGGAGGGAAAATTTAGACTGAGTATTAGAAAGGAATATTTTACTGTTGGCAAGAAACTGGAATGGGATGCCCAGGGAGATTGTAAATTCCCTGACCCTGGCAGTGTTCAAAGCCAGTTAGGACAAGATCTTGAGAAACTTGACCTAGAAGGAGGCATCCCTGTGCATGCCAGCAAGTTTGGGACTAGATAATCTTTAAGGTCCCTTCCAAAGCTTAACATTCCATGATTCTAACATTTTGGAAACTGAGTCTACTGAATTCCATTAACCTCACTCCTGATAGTATCAACATGAATATAAACCAGCTAAACATCCTTGAAACAAAGGAAAGAAAATTATTCAGTTACCATAAGATCTAGATCCACCCTATTTTATGCAACCATATCACATGAAGCTATTCTTAACCTGGACAGACTTTTGACTCCTTGCCGTACTCTTCCCATTAGTTCTTACAGGACCATCATTCTTGCTTATCTGTTATGTCCACCTTGTTATGGTCCATGGAGATAAAAATTGCTTGTTTTTACCATGCTACTAATAGCAGGCAATGTTTAAATAATTGCTACTTGTTGATTTTTTAAAGAAAAATACATTTTTCAGATAAGGAGTTAGTTCTTAACACCTTTTGCAGTTATTTAATATGTTTTCTTCAATATTCTTGCTTTAATACTTTAAAAAACACTCTTGACTTTTACAAATGTTGAGTGAAATTTTGCATTTTGAGGGGCATAGAATCCATTCTGTCTTGATGGTGGCTCATTAACAAATTCCAGACAGTAATTCGTAGTTAGATCATTTGATATGACTTAATTATATTTTGGTTAAAATAATTTGAAAAAAACCTATTTAGCATCAGACCTGAAGAAAAGTTCCTTAGGCTCACAAAACTTTAAAAGAATACAAGATAGAAAAATAAATCCCATTATACCTAAGTTTTATGGGTTTACTAGTTTAAATACCTTCCAAGGTTTACAAATTCAGGGGAAGTATATAAATTTAAATTAACAACACTGAAATACGACCATCACTTGAAAGCAATATCTCAATAGACAATATCTCAATAGGAATATAAAACCAAAAAATCCTGGGTTTGATAAGCATATGGAAGAATAAATGAAGATATAGATAACTAATGACTAATTTGACTTGCTGAAACCCAGTCTCATTTCTCTCTGTATGCTAAAGGCAGCTGGAGGAAGGTATAACCTTTTTTCAATGCGTGGTTTGATTTTTCTTCTTCGGCATACTGCTTTATAGTAATACAGACAGTCATTAATAACATAAAGCCCGCTTTACAAGTGGTTTTCTTGCAATATAGACATTTATAAAAGAAGTACAGATGGGAAAGTATATCTAATGGGATTTCTTCTTCATTATAAAATTATCCCAATCTTAGCGTTTTGCAATCACATCATTATGATTGTGGAACACATGGGAAAATCAAGTGTAGCTATTATGATAGCAATCTTTACTAACATTAGCTTGCTCAAACCAAAATTGATGGATTGTCTCACAATGTAAGAAACACCTTCATGGAAACACTTACTGTAGTACATTATTAGATAGAATTTCCCCTCACTACCTGTTCAATTTGATAAAAAGTGTATTCAGTAGAGTTAGCTGCTAACCAACTTCATTACCTCACAGCTGCTGTTAAATTTAACATTTCAGGTTAGATAGTAGCAAAACCTTCTGGAAGTGAATAAATCTATCACAGTGCCAACTGTTCCTCTTTGTCCTATGGATTTATATAATACCCATGCAATTTCAGGACTCTACAGCTACCATGATCAGTCCTGTAGAAAACAGTATCAAGCATGTTGGCACTCAGATGTCTATGAATCTAATGTCTTTTTACTGGTATATGTAATTTTCTACCTGCTTCTTTTGTCATCTCTACCTAGCAGTACTGGGATATCTAGCTTTTGATGAACTGAGACAAAATGAAATGCTTTCACTACTTTCCTTTGTTTCTTCATTGTTTTCCAAACCTTTTAAATAAAAATCAATCTGCTAAACCCTGATTAAAAGTGGCTTTTTGGAGTCTGAATTCGCATTGGAAAATCACAATATTCCTTGAAAATCACAATATTCCTTGAAAATGTGAGATTTAAGTACCATTCACTGTCAGAGGGTAGCCAGAAAGAGGTATGGATTTTCAATAAGCTTAGAAACCTTTATGCTCAGTTAGTCTTACCTGTAAGTTTTATCTGGCTGCCATGAAGTAGCTGTGTATCTTGGTAACAATTTCTGAGTGCAACACATGATGGAGAGAATCCAATCTTCCATTGGAAGAACAGAATTTACTTTCTTGGAAAGGGTTTTTAAGCATTGGAATGGACTGCCCAGGGAGTGGTGGAGAAACAACTGATTATGGCACTTAGTGCTACGGTCGAGTTGACAAAGTGGTGATCGGTCAAATCTTGAACTAGGGCACTGGACCTGGGCCATGGTGTTTCTGGGCTCCCAGCTCCTCACCTGAAATCTTCTTGGAGAAATATTTTTCAAAAGGGTCTGGAGTGAAAAGACAAGTGAGAATGGCCCCAAACCGACAGAGGGCAGGGTTAGATGTTAGAATGAAATTCTTTACAATAAGGTTTGTGAGACCCTGGTACAAGGTTTTCAGAGGGGTTGTGGGCTCCCCATCCATAAAGGTGTTCAAAACCAAGCTGGATGTGGATCTGAGTAGCCTAGTCTAGTGGAAGGTGTCCCTGTGGCAGGGGGTTGGAACCAGAAGATCTCTAAAGTCCCTTCCAACCCAAACCATTCTGTGATTCTGTTCTACTGTGATTCTGTGATCTTGGCAGTCTTTGCCAGTCTAAGTGATTCTGTGTGTCTGTGAGGAGCTGCACAATGCAAATTGTCAATTATGATTTTTTAGGTGCACTCTCAGATATCCACTCATTTCCTCCCTCATGTCCAGAACATAACTCATTAAGCAGGTAGATGGGTCATAAAGACAGTCATTGGAGACTTGCAAGAGATGTACCATTGCAGCTCCTGCCCTCTCTCAAGAACGGCATCTGGTCTTTCTCACCAACATATACAACAAGGAAAAAGGACAGCACAGTGGTTGGGATCTTTACTAGTGCCTTTGGACAACTCCAGTTACCCTCCTCTCTCACAGACCTTTGGCAGCAGCAAGCATGTTTATACATTTTGTCCTGAGTTTTTCTAGCTAACAATTTTTGTATAATAAAATTTGCTGAACAACCAACCCATATTGTTTTAATATATCTATTAGAATGTTAAGAAACTCCAATGTTGTGAAGATGGAAGATCATAAAGTAGTCAAATCTGTTGCTTTTTTGTATCAGAAACAACTATAGGAATTCTTTTAGTGGTCTACCCAGTGTCAACACTTCAAATGTTGTTAGTTTCACGTTCACATCTTTTTTTTCTCTTGTAATAAATCTTTTATCTCAGTTTTTCTTAGCTTTGATTATTCAATAGAGCAGAAACTGAATTCCTGTAATGAAACCTGAAATCATGAGTACGAGGCAGAAAATCAAACTTGACATCATTATATAAGGTACATAAGAAAGCAAATTTTATGCAGCCAGGCAATTCCAGATGAGCAAACTTAAGCCAGCATTTTAATACTATAGACATGTGTTATTCAGTGCAATAGACTTACACAGGATTATTCTTATCCACCCAGAGGTCAGCTGGCTTTCTGTCATAATTGCTACACGAGTACCTTTACCACATGGCAGTTCATGCTGTATGGCAAGGAAAGCTTGGATCAGAATCCCCGGAACCTGTGCTCCTTTAAGTCATTTTCTCTCCTCTCAAAGGGAGTTCTAAGGGGTTTATCAAGCCATACACCTTAACTGCATAATTCTATGAGCCGTAAAGAACATTTTCCTTTCTAAATGATACTGATAATGATTATTAATAATTAATATGTTATTGTGCATATCATATTATCTTTAGTCTAATTTAGTATATATTGTTAGATGCACTATTAAAGCATGGTATACACAAATGCTGTACCACTCTGAATATCAAATCCAAATAGACAGGATGGACCTATTATTTCCATTTCTACAGAAAATGAAAAGACATGCCATAAGATTATATGTTTTACTAGAATCAAAAAATAAGCTGAAACAAAATGGACTGTCTGTGGTTATCAGTGATTTTCCTGACGTTTCAGTCTTTTGCATATACTGAAATATTCTTTCTTTCTAAAAATAAGCCACTTGCATTTTTTTCTTAGGGAAGGCAGCAAAATTTCATTCTTTTTTACTTTTTTTTTCTTTTTTAGTGGGTATTTGCACATATGGAATCCATTATCATTCATAATAATTAGTTTAGCAAACTTGACCAATTAACTATGCCGTGTTTGTGAAACAGTGCTGCACTTTCAGCATGAAAATGCACCCTGTACCTTGCTGTGATTATTCTCCATCTAGCTCTAACACAAATCCCTTCCTGTTTCTTTTCTATTTTTACCAGGATATGACTTGAAAGACTTACCTTCTACCATCCTGGTGGAAGAAACAATTCTGTCAGAAAATAAAATTGTTTCATCAAAGTCAATTGCCTTCTTTTACTTCAACTTTCAATACCCATGGTATTTTTTGTAGATGTGAATGATCTTGTGGCTTTTGTTTTTACATATAGCTTTCTTTTTCACCTGATATAATTATTGTTTTTTTTGTTTGAAGTTTGAAAGGTAATGACTGTAACTTCACAGATCATCGTTTATAATAATATGCCTATTCAGTCTGAATAGAGAATATGTTACTACATGGATTTTGTCAGCAGCGCATTATACTGGCTTGTGTGACTGATTGAACTGCAAACTTTGTAAGAATGAGCAGCCGCATGCTATAGAAAAAAAAGCAAATTCCAAGAAAACAAGTAATTTCTTGAACATTCTCACAGATCTTTGCATTCTTTTCATGTCTGAAGAAGCTAAAGAGAATAGTCCTTTAATTATGAACTGGCTGTGGTACTTAAAAAAAAAAAAACCTTTATCTTCTGCTTTGTTCATCCAGTTACTGGCTGCTTAAAGAGATCTCACACTTTTTCTTATTCAGCTTTGTTACCAGATGCCTTGTGTTTGATTACTTTTTGGTTGTCAGCAGTCAGTTGAGCAGCAATCTCATCTCTTTTGTAATTAATTAATATGCTCTGTACAGCACTACTGCCTGAATACCTACAGAACTCTAAACCATGACTTTGTGCAATCCCTAGCAAAAAACAGTCTGGTAACCGACTGGCTGGGGATCAGCTTTCAGAAAAGGCCCCAGGGGTTCTGACTGGCAGCAGGGTGGGAAAGAGCCAGCAGGTAGCATGTCTGCAGGAATCCTTCATCTGGAAGCAAGGGAGGTCAATACTGGGCCATATTAATAGGAGAACAGTCAGAAGGTCAAGGGAAGTGATTATCTCCTCTGACCAACATCTGTTAGACCACATACAGAGTTTTGCACTCCCATCCCCACCTCAATACTAGAAAGATATGGATAAATTGGAGCAAGTTTAGGGTCACAAGGGCAGGACAGTCAGCAGCCAAAGTACTTTCAGCTATGAAGAGAAGTTGAGGGAACTGGGCTTGTCAGCTGAGAGGAGAGCTCAACAACCTCCTTCCCTACGTGTGGGAGCAGGTCCTTCACAATGTGAAGGACCACAGTGGGAGGGTGAAAGATGATGGGCATGAAACAAGGTAAGTTCAGTTTGATGAAAAATTGGGAATTTTTTTCCTGTGAGGAGAGACAAGCAGTGGAACAGATGACCCAGAGAATTTGTACAATCTTTTTCCATCCTTCAGGGTTTTAAACACCCATCTGCATAGCTCTGAGCTGTCTCATCTCATAGCTGACCTTTCTTTGAGCCAGCAGTTATCCTAAAGACAACTTCAAGTTTTTGCTCAGTGATTTTAATCTGGAGTAACGACTCCATGGACTGAAAGCTGAGAAGGTAGCAAATGCATGCAGATCTATGGTAACAAGGAACTTGTGGCACACCCTCAGGGCAAAGCACTGACTGGGTGACAATAACCTTCATGTCTTTCAACCCGTTTGGACCTGTGCAAGGAGCCTATGTCTGCTATGCTTGCATTCAGGCTAAATTATTTCATTATTGTGAGCAATGGAAATTCCCCTACCTAATAATTCTGCGATGCTTTAAAAGTGATTGCAGCTATACCAAGCTGTCTTTTTACAATAAATATGGGTAGGAAAATACAGGTAGCACTTTTAGAGTCTTTTTGCCCATTATTATACTTTAAAGAATTGATGGATACTTTTCCAGGGTTTCTGGTTTTATGCCACATTACTGACTAGGCCTTGCAGTCAAATGATTGACATCAATCAGTATTAGTGAAGTTCAAACTCATCTTCTACATACATCCATAGAACTTTTGACAAACAAGTCTGTATGTTTACTTAAATGAAGCATGATTTACACTAATGGAAAAAGAAAAAAAGAGAAAGACTATAATATATTGGGCTTTTCCAAGAAAATAGCTTTGTGTTATGCATGCTGAAAGCAGGTTAACTTGTCTGTCTGTTCAATATCAAAAAGTATGCAAAAAATCCCCATATATTCAATTCTAAAACACTTTGAGTATTAATTCACAGTGAAAAAATAAATTTGAACTCTCAAGATCAAGAATATTGTTAATATTTCTTTAAAATGACATATTTCATTGTCTCGGGAACAAAAGATTTACTTTTTTCTTACTACACTGACAGATTTTTCCTTTGAAAAAATTTGTACTCAGACAGAAAAAAGTTACTTAAAATGATATCTATGCACGAATTCAACATAAATACCTAGATATAATGGTCTAAATAGTGCCTCAAGGTGCATAAAAACTTTCTTTTCAGAGGACAAAACTTTTTTCTAGTTGCAGATCAACTACATGAATAAGTACTTGTTCAAAATAGAACTTGTAATGCTCCCTGTCATCCAAATCAGGAATCAGAGTGTGATTTATTATTTGACTTACTTTCTTCAGATAAACTAGATGAAATA
This sequence comes from Vireo altiloquus, assembly GCA_013396875.1. NCBI lineage: Eukaryota > Metazoa > Chordata > Aves > Passeriformes > Vireonidae > Vireo > Vireo altiloquus. The sequence continues at coordinate 1,313,676 of VZRF01001862.1, forward strand.
AACATAATTACACCAAGTTTAAACTGATTTTACTTAGAAAAGACTATACAGATTCAGTTTGTGGATTCCTTCCAAATGTTTACATGCATATGTGCAAAGACATTTAATTAAATCAGGGGCAGAAAGTAGTGGTAGTCATGTTCCCTGGTTTTATTGGAAGTTAATTTTATTGGCTTCACTGCATTTGAAAACGTCTCAACAGATATCTTCAACAGCAGAATAGTCCGGCACACATTCTCACCTCCCAGAAAAATGCTCTAAAGCCCAAGAGGTAAATTAGGCTGGGATGTAAAGGATGTTTTCTTCACTCTTATTTGATATGGGCTGCTACTCCACAGAGTGTGTAAAATTAAATAAGGAAGAGTGTGTCTCTGAGTATGAAAAAGAGGGGTTTATTTTGTGTTACAGTGTTATCTGATAAAATACATCTATTTGCAGTGCTGCATGCAGAAGTAGATGCCAACTTTCTTCTCATCTCCTTCACGTGAGCTGTGGATACGAATGGATGCCTAATGGTGTACAGGGCATTCAGGACACATTTTCTTTCCTACATGTAGTCTTGAAGATCCAGTTCTGAAACTAGTGTGATTCCAGGCTACATGCTGTTGTAACCACCTGACTTGGGATTCTGAATTTTGCTATTTATGACCAAGCTTAGCCACATTTCTTGTCTGCTGGGCCTTGATTCTGATCATACTCTGCAGCCTTTTGGCATCCAAAAACCATAATTACACTGTGAATGTATGTGTATGACAAATGCACTGGGGAATATGTCTACCGTTGACACCCTCTGCTCCAAAATATTTTTCAGCTTGGAATAGTTTAAGAAGTAAGCAGTAGTCCAAGAAATATGTCACAAGAAATATCTGGATTTTTAGGTTTCACTGGTAAATATATACCACATAAACTTCATTCATTTGTTAGATCTTAATAAGTTCACATACAGACCTACAAATCTAGCTAGTGTAGAAGGTATTTGAATTTATTGATCCAATATCAGCCTAATATTCCTGTCTTCCAGAAGTCAGATGGGGGGCATAACAAAATCTGTATCACCTAAATAAAAGCATTTGAACATAAAACTTGTAATTTGAACTCTTTTTGAAAAAAAAACCCAGCAGTAACAAATCCAGCCATTGCTGCTTGTTCCAATCCATCTCAGGATCATCCAGTTCCATTGATGTACCATAGTCATGAATGATGACACTGTAGAGTGCTAGCTGCAAGAGAAAAAATTAAGTAAAGTTGTGTTAAAAATGTATGTTTTACAGATTAAAGAGCATTTCAGTGCTAAAGTGGGAAAATAGGTTACTGACTGGAATGGAATAGAGACACATAATTTGAGAAAGATCAGTGAACTCATTCAATTCAGTTCAATTCAGTTCATCCTTGAAATCAGTGGGTCTTAGTATCATAGGACAGTACAGTAGATTTGGAGATTTCTAGATTGGTCTCACTTGAATTACATTTTTATCTAATGTACTTTTGAAAAAACAGGATGGAAACACAGTTTTAACTGATCAAGAACATAACTAGGTGCTGATATAGTATAGCTTACAATAGACTGATAATTTTTCAAGTATGTAACCAAATCCCATTATCTGACCATGTAAAACCTTGGTAGTGTTGAGTATGCTATCAAGAGACACAAGAGGTGCCGGAATGAGCAAGCAGATGAAATAGATGACGTAGATGAATGTCAGAAACAAGAGCTAGCAAAAGGGTTGCGGGAACAGATGGAGTGTGAATCACTGCTGTTATAGGGACTTACATTCTGGGGAAAACTTGAGTAGAAATAAAACCAATAATTTTCAAATAAAGTTTTACAGCCAGTAAAAAAAGAATAAGCAAAGGAAGACAATACAGGAAAAGAGAGGAACAAATGTTGGGCAAGTGCATAATGACTAGCAGGGCACAAAATACAGCAAGGATGAAAAGACTTTTCAGTTTCTTACTAAAACCTGAGCAGGCCTCTGAAGTGCTTTTGGTAGCCTGAACATGTTGTAGGAATGTTTGTTTTAGCTAATTGTAACACAAGAATGTGTGTCTGTGGACTAATAGCTAATATGAAGGGTCTGTGTCTAGGGCAGGTATAATCCACATCATAATTACAGGAAGATGTTGAGAAAAAATAATGCTAATACATGTTAGGTTTTTTTTCAATTATTGCTGATATTAAATTTATCAAAACTTATACTCTAACATTCCAATCATTGAGTGTTTGACTACCTTTGATAAGTAGGTCTGTGTTCTACAGTTTATAATGCAAATAGATTCTGACGTGATGGGACTCAATGAATTTTACTATAAATAATATTAAATTCCGTGAAAAATCACATATGGTGAACAACAAATACCATCTGCCAGAAATTATGGGCAAAAAATTAGTCACTGAATAATTAATACACTGCTGTAAATCCAGAAATGGTTTTCTGATAGTTTTCTTTCTAAGTGTTTCATATAGCATCCTGTAAAGTATGTTGTAAATCATGGCTTGTAATAAAAACTGTTTGGGCCCAAAACAATAGTGAGTTTCTTAGAGGAAGAACTCCAAGTATATAATATAAGCAATCAATGAACCACAGCAAATTTAGGCCAAGATTTTGTGGGGGTCTAAAGAATCTCAGACAGAGAGAGGTATCAGCTTGGCTATTATTGAAAACAGCCTTTCTTAGATTTAGACAAAATAGTGACAGGAAAGTCTTCCTAGCATCTTTCTATTTTGTTTAGACTTTTTTTGAAAGTTGTGATGGACTATAATAGAGGCTTCCATGGTCCTTGGATATAGTAATGATTGGTTTCTCAGAAGTACTTAAGAGAGAAGTATGAGACAGATGGGTAATTAAACCTCTAGTGATATTTTTTATTTCCAGGGATATAAAGAAGTTTACGTAGCCTTTACTGCTTTCTCTGATATTCCCTTTCTTATGTAACTTTGTTCTTTGATGTAGTTTTTGTTTGATTTGGTTTAGTTTTAGACTTTATATTAAAATAATGGCAATTTCATGTAAGTTTGCAGATAATTTTGCAGCAAAACTATAAAATGCAAGAATATATCATGGATTAATATTAGATCCACATTAAGATTATAAATGTGTTTTCAATACCAATCTTTAGTTTGTTACGACTGATGCAGTCCTTCTTCTTGAAACTTGCAATTTTCCAATTTTTTGCTCTTCTCTTCACTCAGTTTGTTCTATCTTCTCTCCAATCTTCAGGATTAAATTTATCAAGCAAAAGTGCATTCCATTTTCTTAAACACAATTATCTATTTCCAGATCACTTGCCGTATGCTATCTATATAATTTTGCATTTTTGGATTTATGTGTGTTTCACATGTTATGATTCAGTTGTAATTAAAAAATGTAATCAAAGTTGACTTTTTACTCCTGCCTAGATCAATAAAGAGAATATTAAATAATCTTCATTCCAATACACTAATTCAAGAAAACAACACTTCATTTCCTGTCTTAGAAATCTCACAGGAATTCTATGAGGCAGGTTTTATTTCTGACTAGTATTTTCCTCTCATTAATATTAATTAACTATGTAACCACAAAAGACGTTTCATTTTTTTTTTTTCGAATTATATCTATAGCAAGAAGTATGAACTACAACTAAACTTAGCATACTAGACTTTGCTCTGTAGTTCAGTTGGCTTACTGATTATGCTACACTGAAAAGACAAATAGATAAGTACGGAGGACTCTTTTAAATAGCGCAGGCCGTATTCAATGTAAAGAGATCCTGAAACATATTAAAGAGATGATTAAAATTTAGTCAAAAGCTTGAAACATCAGTTTCAGAACAACTGAAGCAAGTGACTGGAAACAGAATAATTTCATGGAATTCACTCATGATTTAAAAAATCCAGACCAGTAAAAAAGGGGATATTTGGAAATAAAGATACATCATTGTGACTCACCTAGAATCAGTCAAAACCACATCATTTGAAGAGAGAGAAAGTGTTTTACTTACCAAAGAAGGCCACATGAATTTTGCTTATTACTGTCCATGGTTGTGTCCAGGTGTACCATACAGACACTAGACTCCCAAGGAGATAGAAACTGATAAGCCAAAGAACAACGAAACTATTTTTTTATGACGGAGAATCAAGAAATAATCATATCTAAATAATCCACTCAAAGATAGTCACAAAGAAGATGAAAGAACAAACCACGTGAGACTATAAAAAGCATAAAAAAAATAACAGTAGGAAGGCATCATAGCACAATAAAGTGGCAATATTCAAATAAGTCTTAGGACATTCTGCTGACAAAAAAGGCTATCTTCAGAGAGGAAAATTACTCTTTGGGAAAATGAGGAGAAAGGACTACTTATTTTTTGGTTGATAAAAAAGTCTTCTTTTCGCTAGTAGTAGCTTCTTAAAGGAAGCAACTGATATTTTTTATCCTCGTGTTAAATAATCTGTATTCATTATTTAATATACAGAGAGAGCTGAAAAAAATGGTGCTAAAATATAGCCCTTCTGCATTTCATTAAAGGAGAAACATTAAAATGATTCTCAGTATATTTTTCTGATAAGTAAAATTGTACGTAAATACCAAAAGATATTTCCACTCATTAGTTTTAAGAAATATAGCATTTTTTCTCAACTTTCATTGCAAACCTGAAACGGAAATTAAGTCTGGTACTATAGTTGGCTTAGATTTTTCCCTTATTCTATGCAAGAAGATAAAATAGTTTCTTATTTTCTGAATCTAAAACCTTCTCCCTTTTTTTTAGCACCCCTATATAAAGACCCCCTGAGAAATTTAAAAAAGACAGCAGGAGGCTAGACTTTTCTGAATATGATTCACTTTGAAGAAAAATGAACATATTTTAAACAGCACTGCTTAGGAAGGAGAATCTGTTCTTCTATGGTGTTTCTTGGGTCCATTTGGATTCTAGAGTTTCAGACAAAAAACCATCAGTGATTGTGAAATATTTAAAATAAGGTAGGTAGAACTGCGTAGGTTTTCAGATGAAATTTATCCAAAAGTATCTCAGGGTGCAGGGAGTCGACATTTTCCTAAATGGGGTTAATTGTTTTGCTTGAAAAACAGCAAGACATTTGAATATGCTTCAGTGCTTTGGTTTCTTGGGAATGTTAGGATTTAAAATAATTCAAAAAACTTCTTCTGTTTTGTTCAAGCTTTGTCCCCAGTGTCAGTTTAGGGTCAAAACCATATTTTCCTATTTGAGAAAGACACATATATGATGAAAAAAAATCTGGTTTCATCTAAAACAATTCAAATCCTTAATTTTTCTACTAATTTCAGCATTTCACTTTACTTATTTTTTGCTTAAGATTAGCTTGAAGCCCCATACTGTTACCACATTTTTGGATGATATATAGGAAATGTTCAAACATACTTTTCTTTCCATGCGTGGTAGAGATTTTTGTCACATGTCATGTATACTGTAGATAGGTTGTGCACAGAGTAGATTCTTAGACTGAGCATAAATGAAAGAGCACAGAAGATTTTAGACTGATGTCATCATTTAGAATGATGACATTGCCTTCATTTAATGGGACCTGTCTGCTAAATTATTACTATTGCTATATATTAATAATATTACTAAATAAAACCCAGGTACTGGTTTTTGCAATTTATGTTTCCTCTTTTTTTTCCCTTCTTTTTCCTTCTCCTTCTTATTAATAAGAAAGTTTTTACAATTATTTAAAACCCTGCTGGATTTTTAAAGCTGAATTTCAAAACTGCTAAAGCTCCCATTTAATCACTTAAGCAAATAGTTAATTTTTAAAAAGAATTCTGTAATAGGGATATTGGGAGGCACATCATGCAAAAAAGGTTGGTGATATCAGGGAGAAGAATGGATGAAACCCTCTCGGAAACATATTTTCAGCTTTATTCTATATCCTCTCCTACCTCTGTTATTTACATTCCTTAATAAGAACTAAGATTTTTTTTCCTCATCCACAGACCTCTTCTAGACAAAATGACTTTAGGGATTCTAGCTTTTAAATTCCAGTAAATTTGAGTCAGTCCTGTATCAGTGACCAGAATAAGTATTAAACCAAAACATTCTTCAGATTATTTGAGGCTTGAAACCTTATTCAAATGGCTGTAAGTGGCACACAGAAAATTACCAAGAAAGTGTGTTTTAATTGACAAATTGAGAGAATAGTTTGTTCCTATGTGTGTCTGTCATAATTACAGCAGGAATTATGCACCATTCTTAATATTAGTTTGTTTCAGCTTTATAGAGAAACACTGACCTACTCTAAAAAAGTTCTGTTTCCAAGCCTAAATTCATTGTAAAGCTACCACCATAGAACAAACTGTTTTCCAGGATAGACACAAGACATAGAGATTCATCTCACCTTACCTTACATTGTTAAAAACTGAGCATCAAAATCTCTCCAACTACCCTGCATTCCCTCTGAAAGACCATGGAGAGAAATATATTCTTCAAGAGTGATTCAACTCATCTACCTTAAGCCACATTAAGAAATTAAATTAAGTCCACCTCTCTCTGTGGGCTATAAAAGGAATTCTGTAGTTAACCTGAAGTTAGACATGCTGTACACTCTAGACTTCTGAAGTAAAAGTAAAAAATCTTCTCTCATTTTGTTTCCTTAGACTTTGCTTGAGAATGCAATTCAGCACATAATGTGTTCTGTTATAGTGCAAGATTCCCCATAGCCTAAGAATTAACGATAATATATAATAATTATAAACCTCATTTGCTCAATCTATTCCTGAAAATTTTCTACTGTGTAAATTTCACTTTCTTCCCGAAGCAGTGTGTCCCAGAGATACTTCTCTTTTGCTTTCATAAATTGAGCGTAAATCTCCATTGCTTTAATTGTCTTCCTTGACTGTTGCTCTTCTTGTTTTTCCGCTTATACCCCAAAACTACATTTTTCAGATTGGTAGTTAGCTGTAAGATCATCCCTGAGATTTTACTTCTCAAGTACAAGGAAACTGAATCATCTCAACACTTCCTCATGGCTCATGCTATGCCTATTTCTACTTTCTGTGAACTTTCTTTGGTTACACCAAATGCTGTGAGATACTGTGCTCGAAAGCTGGACACTGGATGCCTTATCAGCTCAAGCAACAAAGAATGACTGCACATGTCTTACAGGCAGCACTGTTTCTGAGTCTTGGGATGGTGTCTGCCTTTCTCAAGGTTGCATGGTGTTACTGACTCTCGTGCAGTTCAGTCTATCCCTTACAGATGTTTTTTTCTGTATACAATAGACTCGCTTGTCATTCTGTATCTTCTATCTGTAGATTATTCCTGCTGGAATAGGAGAAATTTTTATTTGCTCTTCCTGAACTGAACGCTTTTTATCCAAATATTTATTTTGTTTTTAATTTTAATTTAACCATAACCCTTTTCCCTCTTAGACTTGCAGCTTCCTACAGTTTTTGTGTTCTGGAAATAGAAAAACATCCGCTATTTTTAGTCATTAATAACATTAATATGATTTGGAGCAACACTAGAATATTCCAGAAAAGTTCCTTGGGTTCTACTCATTGCTTTTTGTCTTTTCTATGTATCACTTCATGTACCTCATTTAGTGTGGGCTATGTGATTTAACTCCAGAGAGTTAAACATTAGATTTAGCCTCCTAAGTAATTTAGGATCTATTCTAAGCATTGTATGAAAATCAATGTGCCCAGATGCTTGAGATTCATCCCTTATGAGATATCATTGATCTCTGGGAATCTTTACCCATACACAGGGTCCATTTTCTTCTTTGACCTTTTCACTGTAGACAAATATTCTCTGTTTCTGATCAGTCTTCATTGATTTGATAGTTTCTTTCAGAACTCTCCTTCAGAAGGAGGCAAAACTCCCCATAAATAAATAAATTTTATATTAAGAAGAGAAAAAAATATCTTCCCTGCTTTTTATATCTTTTCAGCAAAGCAACAGAATTACAGAATAAAAACCATAAAAGGAAGCAAAAATTCAGATATCAAGTGGTTCAGAAAGTGGATTCCAGAACAGCCATTTCAATACATTTTTCAATATTTCCCTACTCGCACAAAGATAATTTAAAAAAAAAAATATAAAATACAATAATACAATACAATACAAAAGTACAATACAAATAAAAGTTCAATAAATTGAAAATCTGTAGGAATTACCCTAGCACAAATAAATTCTTTCTTAAAGCTAATTTTTTCTATGGAAATCTTGGAGAACTTTATAGAGGACATCCTCAAAAACTCAATTTCATACATTTGTCAAAAATGTAAAACAAAGTATTATAATTCTCTAAAAAACAATAGAGACTATTTCAGAAAATTTTGCTTCTGTAATTTTGAAAAACTTGCTGCTATTCAATAACTGTCAGTAAGTGTCAATTTTCAGAAGAAATAATCAAATATTTCCTGTCGTCAGCCTTTTAAATTGCAATAGAATTTTTCTTTCCAATAGATTAATATAAAAACATCAAAAGACTAATTTTAAATTATCACTTTCTATTCAAGGTTAAGCTAACTTTTTAAAATAACCTTCTTTCACTCACTAAACACCAGGCAACAAGGACAATTCTTTTAGGTTTATAGATGGTTTCCTTTAGAAGAATGTACAAAAATAATTTTATTCACATTTTTTCCTCACTTCTCTAATTCAGATTTTTGACTGGGGATTCGGAGCTGTCATATAATGATATGCTAGCATAAATGCAGCTTCTCAGATTCATTAAACGATTTTTAAAGAGGTTTATATATGTATTGATTTCCTAATCTGCTTAAATCTGTTGGGGAGCTGAAGACAATGAAAAATTGTGTAATGAAGTACATTATTATAATTTAATCATCATATACTGTATTTTTTTTAATATTAAAGGAATTATTGCCTTGAATTCTCTAATCAAATTTATGTCAAAGACTAATATTCCACAAATTATCAACGCTTTCCATTTATTTGATAATACTTTTGAAAAACTTACTTGGAAAATTAATGCTCTTAATGAGTGATTTCAGGAAAATTTGTTCTAATATAACCTGAATTATCACAATTTATTAATCACAATCTGCTGTCCAAGATTCTCCCATTAATTTCTTAAAGCAAGTTAGGGGCTGATAGACATGTGAATATATTAGTTAATATATAGAAAGCATTAGCAGTATACATGATGGCACTATTTAATTTATTTATGTACTCCACATTCTTTTAGGTTTAAAACCTGTTATTTTCTGGTACTTGCACCAACTTACATTAATCTTATTTTATATGCTACTGTAGATCTCTTGCTTACTTTCTCTTTTTTGCAGGTATAAAATAATCAGTCTATGCAAGTGATAAGATTTCTACATGCAGTCATGAGGGTACTTAAATGATATACTGAAAAACCGAGAAGTGCTCTGTGGGAAAAAAACTTTTATGCTTTAAATATATCGAAATGTGCAGATACAAGTTTATGAGACTTACTACATTTTAACCAAATTCTTTGATGAAACATTAAAATCTTCTTTTTTTGTTTTTTCAGACTGGATTATGAAACGTTAAATCTCAAAGCTATTGTGCTTAAAATCCTGATAAGTAGATGTTAATGTTCTCATTCAAAATTCAGAGAAAGAGTACCAGTTTCTTGGAAAACACTTCATCCACACGAGTCAAATTACTATTTCAAAGAAAGTAGAAATACATGCATAAAAAAAAAAGTTTTTCTCCAGAATGGCTTTGGGGAAAAAAGAAAAAAGATTGTTGGGTGGAGCTGGACACCAGGAACAGAACCAAAGAAGGAAGTCTTGGTCACTTAAACTCAGTGAGAATCTTCAGGAGAACATTTCACAAGTTTCACACGTTTCACTAGTTAGGCAGCAGCCATAATGTACACACAGATGTATAAACTATGGCCAGGATTGTGAGATGGGTACTAATAATCAGCTCATAAAACAAACACAATAGAGAAAACAGTAAATCAAATCGGCTTAAGATTTCAGATGTATGAATTCTAAAGTGAAAAGTCATGAAACAAACAGGAACAAATTTTAGAACATGTTTACAAATATTTACTATATTTCCTAACTGAGTTGTGCCTGACTCATTCATGTGACCCATTGATATGGAATCCAGCTGGTTTTTTGAGGAGAATGAAGCCAGAAAAAAAACTCCAAAGATGATTTTTTTTTTCATAGTGAGGAAAAGGAATGTGTTCTGATCTGCTGAATGGCTGAGGGTTGTGCAAAAACAAAGAAATGAAATAATGAGCCATGTCTTTTTGCACTTCATAAAATTTTAATTTGGGATATAGTATTTTCAGAACAGTTAATAGGATCTAGAGCATGGAAGTTGGTGACAAAAACAGAGTATGACTTCGTAGTTATCCATGGGGAAAGGAACAGAGGAATAAACATGCAATCAAAAATATTTTAGAAAATTTGAGTAGAGACTCTTGAAGGAGGAGATGGAAAAGCATTTGTTCCTTTTATCTGTGACTCCAGCAGTCTCTCATTAGTTGACAACAATTAATTAAATTAATTAAAGTTCCCTGAATCAAGTCTGGTTTGACCATTGCAGTACTTGGTGAGTGCTTTCCCTTTCCTCATCTCAACTAATGAGGTTTTTCATCTTATTTTCTCCCCCTGTCCTGCTGAGGAGGGGAGTGATAGAAAGGCTTGGTGGGCGTCTGGCAGCCAGCCAAGGTCGTCCCACCACTCTTGTATTGAACATTACTCCAAAGACACAACAGCTTTATTTTTACATTAAGGTCAGAAGCCAAATGAAGTTGGAAATTGTTTTTCTGAAAAACTTATGACTTCTTGGACACTGCCAGTTTCAGTGGTGATCACTGCTATATCACCAAGACAAAGAAGTATGTTTGATATTAAAACAGCAACACAGGTACTTATGTTTTGTAAGGGAAGTTGCCATCCACAATATCAATTTCAATTGTATCAAAGTGTAGAAGGGCAGAAAAATTATATTGTCTTTCAACTACGAGGCATTATATTTCCATGCAATTTCCTGTTGCTTGAAGAGGCTTTTCCCCTCAATTGACACTTTCAAAAAAATGTGTGAATTGCAAAGTAAAGGTTATTTGGGAATTTCCCACTAAAAAGAATTTAAGAGATAAAATTTACACTTATATGGCATATTTATCAAATCAGTTAAAGGATATCAATAAAAATTAACAGGGATAATATAATTTCCAAGGCTGGGGGAAAAAATTCCAAAATGAGTCAGCTTTAATTTCTTTTTTTTTTAATATGATACTATCTTGAACAAAAATGTAGATTTTTTTTCTTGAATACAAAGTTAGTCACACGAGGATATTTATAAATATAAAAACCTCTTTTTGAATGTGTGTGTTTGTTTCAATCACTTAACATATATAAAAGCATAACTAAGCAGAAAAACTAGACAGAAATTTTAATTATCGTAAGCTTTAGATGCTGGGTGAATGACTACTTCTGTTAAAGTTATCCTGCAGCCTTTCTATTAAATAAAAAAAAAAAAAATTGAAGTGATTTAAGGACTGAGTCTTCTCCTCACTACTAATATTTCAGCACCTAGGTGCAACCTTTGGGCTGTGAATAAATGTCAAGACATCCTGGTTAACTTACACTTTTTATATTTCTAAATGAGGGCGAAGATCTGCTATACTCTGGTTTGAAAGACAGGTCATGAATGGAGAGCTCTGAGGACAACCAGTAATCAACACACACTTTCACTGATCTAGATCCTCAGTTGGTACAGATCAATATAATTCCTGCAAAGAAAACGGGCTCTGTATAGATATACCACTCCTGTGAAAATAAACACAGCACTTGGCTCAGCCTCCTGTGTGAAAGAGAACTTTGCTTGGCACAATGGAGAAGAAATTAGGAACGGAAATTGTCCAAGAACAGAAAAGAGTCAAACTTGTCCAAGAAAGAATGTTTCATTAAAGTTGTCTTTTCTGTATTTTTTTAAATCTGGAAAGATTAAAGCATATTTATTAAGGAAACGGGACTATTCTAAGTTATCACAGCATAATTCCACACAGCATCACTTTTATTCGGAAATGGTCTTAAGTTTTTTCAAAGATTCTTTAAAATTACTCATATTAATTAAATAAAGTTTGGAAAACCTTGTTAATATATTTTCAAAAGGAAATTACTGTTGCATATAGGTAAAGCCTTATAAAATGAAGGCCTTGATGCCCCTGTAAAATCATGGCTCAGGCCTGTTACTTCGGCTAAGTAGAGAAGGATGGTGGGAAAGAGACAGCGGGTAGAAAAACATGCTGCGTGATCATTGTGTGTTGACAAAGTGGTGAATGGTGGTTGGTCGAATTATGTTTGTTGTGCTTTTAAACTATGCAAACAGATAACCAGCTAAGTGCTTTAAAAGGCCAGGATTTTGCAATAAAGGGCTGATGCTTGCCACCATCTCTGATGTCAGTCCTTTATTCACTGTCAAATTAGAATTTGGTGACATTTTCCATTGAAAATCAATGCTTCTGTACAGAACAGTCAATCTCAGTAAAATATGTGAGAGAAGCATATGCAGAATCAGTGCGTAGATTGCTTACAGATAGGGACAAGGTAGTAACTAACGTCCAGATCTGAAGTCAACTTCCCCTTTAGAGCTCTTCTACCTATATTCAACAGGAGTCATATGCTCCTCTGGATAGGGTAAGCATCTCAGAAAATTCTGGTCTGGTACCATCTAAAATAAAATGGCAGAACTTCCCATTGGTTGCAGCACATATGTGGTAAACTTCAAAGACATAAAGACAACAAAAAAGCTTTTCACCAATCTGGAAAGACAAAGGATTTTTTTCCACCTTTTTCATCAAGGTATGTTCCTAGTTTATTCTATATAGAAAGACTGACAATGCAGGAGATGCCATGAGTAATCAGCAGTAGCATAATTAATGCCACAGATAAGGGAGAAAATTCCTCAAATATGTGAATTTAAGAAGAAAAAGGCTTTAGACACTTCCAAAGATTTTAATGTGGTTTGCATCTTTCTCTCATTTTGGCAAAATCAAAATATTTGACCTATAAATGCTCCAATGTTTTGCTCAAATGCTATAATGATATTCCAAAAAATCCGAATTGCAGTGCAAGAATATTGCCATTGTTTCGGCATTGTGTGTGATGTTTATGTGTGAGCCAAGTCTAATATGTCTCAGGATTAGAGGCAGCTGCGTTTAAGGAGATCAAATTTAGGAGGTCAAATTTAGGTCTTCTTCCTATTGAGGGAAAAAAGAAATTAACTTTTGCAGCTAATGTTTTTACATGAATGAGTAAATTGATTGTGTGGCAGTCACATCTGAGAGTTTTATATATAGTCTTTATGAGAGGGGATTATTTAAAATGAATTAGTGCATTCAATTTGTTTTCCTTAGTTGATAAAAGAGGTTTTCATTTTAATTCATCCTATAGTCATAATTGAAGCATGTTCAAACTGATATCTAGTGTTTTTTGGAGTTTAAGAACTTTTAAAGTTTATATAAGAAGGAGAATATGAGAAAAAGATGGATATATATCTTCATTTTATATTAGTGTGGAGGTTTCTGAAACAGGGATTTGTCTTTCTCAAATAAATTTCCTTCAAAAACTGAGAAGGTTCTAAAAGTACTTGGGACTTGATGAATTGGCATTTTCAAATAAAAACCATTTTGTCCAGCTCTAATTAGTGTGCTGCTGCATTAATCAGATTTCCTGGTTTGAGATGCAACACACCCTGTGAAGTTTCTTATGTTCCACTTTTTTTAGTCAGCGGAGAGTGGAATATCAATTACTATTATAATTTATTGTTATATCTTCTTCAAAGACATTCTACCCTTTCTTGAGAGCTGTTACAATTTGGTTCCTCCAAGGCACAAAATACCAAGCGAGACTTTTACATTAGATGTTAGAAAATGGTTTAACATGAAGAATCAAGTGAGTAAGCCTTTTCACAAGACCACAATCAGAACCACTTCACATCTGATGAGAAAGCTTTCCAAAGGAAAAAAAGTCTGTGTAAAGCTCTGGAAAAATGACAAAATTCAGGATGTTGACAGTGTTTACACTTATTGTTATCAATAGTTTTGCTGGAGATATTTCCACTCTCACTAGGCTGCCATGAATAGCGGAAGACAGTTTATGTCTTCTATGATACTTTATTTACGATAGTGATTCATGACACTCTTGTCCAGAAGCTCTATAAAGATCATACAGAATTTTTTAACCTGGAAAACAGTTATGGAGGCCACGTGGCCCAAAACACTTTTAAAATCAGGGCCACTTAAAAGTAGATTCAACAGGAAAAAGTCAATAATGGGAGTCATTGTTTCAAGGATTTCCATCTGAAATTGCAACTTCATTTTTATCAAAACACATATTTGAAGATCAAGTGTAAGCCTGAAGACATAAATGTATAATACATACAATCAGAATATTCTTAATTGCTCTCAGAATATAATTACCAGTTATGTGTTGATTGCCTTTTATGAAATTGTTGCTTATGGAAAGTTAACTGATAATGGATTTCAGAGCAATTGGAAGAGCCAGCAGTTTTCTTCATCAATATAAGTGTATTTTGTTACAAGACATGATGCAATTACTTGAGGAAGTATCAGGGGAAAACTGCAGAGACATTGTGATGATTCAGCAAATCCAATCTCTGGGCAAGACCACAAGCCAGAATGAGAGAGCAAAAGGGTCATCAGTTGCTTTAAAAATTTCATAAAAGACATTTGGTTCAACATGGCAGAACAGTCACAAGCTAGAAACTGTCTGTTTTGTTAAAAACCATGTATGAACAGTTGGATAGAACACTATTGGTCAACAACAAGCTGAAGAGTGATTCAAGCTGGTAAGTGGAGTGTGGACTATTCCTCTCTGAATCCCCTAGCACCTTCCTGGTTGATAGCACTGAGCCTGAGCAATAAAGCTCTGATAACTGTAAGCTTTATGCAACAGGTCAAGAGCAAGTTATTATAGTAGAAATCTGGAAGAAACAAAGTATGTGGTTCTTATTCTTAGAATCCCCCAGAATAAGATGTATACACTAGAAAACAACTGAAGAGATATGATGAAGCAGGTCATATGAAGCTGAATTCTCCCTTACATAACAATATAATATAGAATTAGACAGAAACTCAGATTTGTTTCTGGGATTTTCAGATCCTGAGACAAAGGAATTATTAAACCCCAACCTACATAATTCAGATCATGTTTTAGGAATAGTATTTTCATGTTGGTTTCTTTGAGATAAATTTTGGTATATGTTCATAGATATGACTATCTGATTTTTTTTTTTCCTTAGTGTCTGGAAACATTAGGTAAATTCTGCAGCCAGTTCAGGACCACTCAATGAAAACCTTTGCTAGAGGATCCATTTCCTTTTGGTGTTCAGAATCTCTTGGTCTCCTTTGATAACCTCTTCTTGTTTTGGAAAATATGGCAAGTAAATAATTCCTATACGGTTTCTTTATTTCTTTTACCACCTACTGTGATGGATTTGAAGGCCAGAACTCAGAACTTTTTATCTACTGTTGTATCAGATGCTATAAAAGCATTGAAAAAAATGGCTAACTCTATCCTTACCACAGAGAAAAAAATTTGCTATGATCAAAAAACCAAATATGTTTAGACTCAGATGCATGGGTTAATTTTAAAATGAAAAAATTTATGCCTCAACAGGGTAGGGAAGAGGCAGGAGGGAGTTAGTGCTCTAAAAAATCACTAAACAATTTTTTAAAGAATTCATCCAGCAGTTTCAAAATGCATATGCTTTTTAGTCTAATTAAGCATATGCTTAAGCAATTATTGATTTGATGTGCTCACTCAAGAGCTCAGAATGCAGAAAGTATTTTGTGACACTGGGAAATACTTTGCTATGCAATTCTAAGAAAACTCTGGAGGCAGCAGAGTAGAGTTTACCATACTAATGTTGTTTATAAAAGCAGATTCTTTTCTGTCAGATCAACCAAGGGAAAGAGTCAGATCTAGACACATGAGTACAGACAGATGGAAAGAATATATGTAATACCTAGCCCATTCCCTAACCTCTTTGTAAATTATCACATACTCATGTACTCAGTGAGAATTGAATAAATTGACCTAAAATCAAATAACTTTAATCAAGTACCAGCTATTTTTTCATCTAACTTAAGATTCATTTACCTTTTGAATTCTTCTTTAGGTGTGCAAAAAACATAGTCTTGGCCTTTCCAGGATCTTTTGGTTTTTAACGTTTCTGGCTTGACGAAACCTCTTCTTTATCATCTCTATAGAAAATTTGCAGAGGACCAGATGTTCCAACCATCATTCTGCAAAGGGTGTATTGAAGAGGTATCGTTTTCTTCATGGACTTCTGAACTGAACCCATTTTTAAATGTCTCATCCACCCTTTGAAACAAAGGTTTTTTTTCCTAAATAAATAGATTATTTCTACAGTTTGACATATGCAAATAATTTAAGAACACTCCATATTGCATGCACCCAGAAAACCTAGTCCATTACTTCATGAAAGCACTTGAAAATATTTCATTTTTCAGTGGTTAAGTTTCCTGTATGCTTTCCATTACATAAAATATCAATAACACTATTGATCTTGAAGATGATCTTTTTGTTCAATTTTTTTTTAAATGTGACAGTACTAAGGCTTTTGTAGGTCCGGAAGTAGCATGTTTACTTCATTTGTTTAATTTATATGCTAATAATGTGTAGTGTTGGATTCCTTGGGATATTGCTTTACTGCTTATAAATTTATTCCTGTGATACTGTCTGGCACAGAAATTTCATGTCAGCTATTATCTGTGGAAACAGATTAAAGCATCCCTGAAGCTTTTTTTCTTTATTTGAAGAGAATTTTCAATTCTCTAAAAGCATTCAGAGAAGGGAAGAGAACAGAAAGCAACATATTTTCCTGTTCAAGCATACTCTGGCTCTTGATTATGGACACAATATAGATAATAGTACAGTATTCATCAGAATTGTTTGGCAAAAATTTACGCCTCTCCATGAACGTGGATTTCGGAGGTAATGAGCAGGGAGTAACATCAGTATCTACTGTCATCAGCATGTCAGAAAGGGTATTTGAAGGTAACAGAGGATATTAAAATGAATACCCAGAAGGGATAGGCATTTTTTAGGTAAAACCTTAAAAGTGCTGTATTCTGATCATAAGCAGTGGCTTAAATGGTCTAAATGGTATTTTTGTTTGTAATACAAATACTGAGAAATAAATTTTATTTCACTGAACATTTTTCATATTTCTTCTGTAGTTTCAGAACATCTACAGGCCCATAAGTAAGTTGCCTCATGAAAAAGCAGGGCATTAAATTTGCATTTTGAATTATGGGCTGTTTCCTTCAGGAGTCTTTAATGGCATAGACCTCCCAAACAATATGCAGACTCTAGAATGGGGACATCAGATTTCAAAAGGCAATTCACAAATATATATTATGAGAGGTCATATAGATGTTAGGATCACCAAAGGTATCACATAAAAAGAAGTAGCTGCCGGAAGAAGGAAAGTTGGGAAGAAAAACAAAAGGCAGGATGGGAGGCTTAGGAAGGGAGAGGACTGACAGGTAGTAGGTGAAAGATAATTTGGAAGCAGTGTAAGGGAGGATTCATTTCTCTGGGTGAATGTGAAAAAAAAACCTTGAGTCTGAATCTTACAGCAAGACAGTCTTCAGACAATAGGAAAGAAAAAATGTATCATTAAACTCCAGTAGTGAAATTGCTTCTTGTATTTTTCCTTACTTGAGAAAGGGACTGAGCAGAGATTGACTCATGTATTAGACAAAATCAACGTTGATTAATTAGAATATATGTGATTTTTCTAGGAATGGGAATAATGTCTAGGATTTCAATAACCAGAAAGAAAGGGATATGTTTTGAATATCTGGCTTCCCAAAAGAACATGCCATGTTATTTTGAGATGATCAGACTTAAGATGAAGTATCTCAGAATGGTCTAAGATGGCAGTTTTGGCCAAAAAGGGGAGAAGTGGAAGTGATTTTTAAAAAAAATATATCTCAACTTGTAAAAAAAAAACCCAACCCAGGTTTTAAAAATACGTATTTTACGGAACTTAGGTACAGGTTATTCGCACTTGATGATTTTAAAATATTTTGGTTTGATAAATGCTGTCCAACTTCCTTCCTAGGATATATATTTCATGATTTCCACATGGTGGGAGTATATTCAAATACAGATGGTACATTTTTTTAAAGAATTTTTTCCTCCTGTGTGCCTCAGTATTAGCCATTTGATGATCACCATGAATTAAAACAGGCCTGAAGACCCATGATGATTCGTACAACCTCTTAATTTAGATTTCAAAGGCAATTCAGGATCTCCTAAACCTCTGAATGAAAATCATCTGAAATCTTTGATCCATTGGGAAGCTTAAGGTATCTGTCAATGAAAAAGCTACTTTTCTTTTTAGGATTTCACTGACTCACAAAAACCATGGCATTACAAAATTGTTAGCAGAGGAAAATTTAGATATTGGATTCTTACCAAAGTGGTGAACAAAAGATCTTTCCATTTTTTCTCTTGATTTCTCAAACTCTACCTCTGACAACACAGAATATGGTTGGCATTTTCTTGAGATCATTCTCTGAGCACAAAACAATTTTATAGCTGAGTCTAAGTAGCAGCAGTATTTATCCCAAGGTTGATTTACTTCATTTTAATTTTGCAGACTCTGTACCTAATCTCAGGAGCCACAAATTTATCTTTTAAAATGACTTTTTTCTTCTTCCTTTTAAACTTTTATGTTTAGCGAGTGCTTATGTGATTCAGTTTTTCTAATATTAACTCTAAATATATTGCAAATGTTACTTTATAGCATGAATTACTTCAGGCACAGAATACAGACCTTTTTTATGTGTTCTGTTACTTTTGGGGAAAAAACATGCGCTTCATTTTGGATTAAGCCACCTCACTAGTACCAGTAGGAAGAAGTATATGTTAGTAGTCATCAAGATACCACTACCCATAAATATAAACGTTATAATTTATAAATAAAAATGGAAGATCTCTAATATGCTCTTGAAATTTGCCAGTGATGTATCCTCTCCACTTCTATATTTACAAGATCATGCAAAAATAAGTGAAATCAATACTAAAGCAACATTAATTTGGAAACATTTTGGGAATCTTAAAATATATTTAAAGGAATTGTGCACGTTAAGAAATAAAATTAAAACTGTACACAGACTGAGGTTATATTACATCACTGGGCCATAGATAACTCCTTACACGATTCCAAGTACAGCTGAATTCCTGTAAGAATCTTAGATACATGGAAATAAGAGACTGAAGTAAGGCTACATCTATCCTACATGGTGAATTGGTTCTTGAGTGGGCAATTTGACCCACAGAGAAATTACCTCCTCTTTTGGAGACAAGGGAAAAACAGACAGTAAGAAACATCTAGGTAGGCAAGGCTTGCAGGAACTTCACAGAACAGCAATGACCTGGTAGAATGATTGTAAATTAATTATTGCCAATGAACGAGTTTTTATTTGACAGCTGTAGGAAAAGGCTGTTTTTATTAATTTTCTTCCTATTCCCTTTAATCTGTTTGAAAATTGCAGTGAACTGTAGAGTCTGTAGATGATACAAAATGTTCAGGACATTCAGATCTAAAACTTGCAATAGAGAATGACTAGCAATAAAATGATGGATGTAATGCTGTCAACAATGCAAAGTAATGGCCAGAGGGGAAAACCAATCTTAACAACTAAACTATGTTTGAGACACCAGCAGTCTCAAAATTTACTATTGTCTTCTGGGAACAAGGTCTCTCAGCCACTGTGAATGCTTCCCTGAAAGCATCTGCTCTCTGAACAGTGGCACTTGAAAATGGCAAAGATATTCCAAATTAGTAGAAAAGAAATGGAGCCAAAACAGGTTGTTTTATTTTACTGCATAAATCCCTGAAGTGCCTACAGCTAATATAATTTTGTACAGTTGTGTTTCAGTCTACTGAAAACCACTTAGAACTTATATATTTTCTAAATCTGTATGCACTAGTGAGGGTTTCAAGTGAAATAATTTTGGCAGGAGCTCTCAAAAGAAGGGCATGAAATTTTAAGTGAGGGACTTTTGATTTTTTTTGGTTTATTGTCTGCATTGTTTCCTAAGTAATATGTGGGATTCTGAAGGGTTGCATACTGCTGCAGAAATCAAAGTCAGAAATGGGTGACATAATTATGTAGGATGGATTTATTTACGCCAGCCTTGAAGACTAACCTCTTGGCACTGCAGTCCTCCTCTCTCATATGATGACAAGAGCCTCAAAAGTGCTTTGTGTCAACTGAGATGCCTCAGAATCTCAAAAAATATACCTGGATTTATGGGTATCTCAGGCTTCCTTTACCATCCTCCATAACCAGTGGACTGAAATATGAATTTGTTTTAGAAATGTGGTTCAGACTGAGGTCAATTGCATCTTAAATTGTGTGGCTATGGCAAGAGTCTGGATAGCTAGTTCAGAAGCACTGTATATTTATTACCTCAGGAAGTTTAGAAGCAAAGGAATTTCTGAGTAACTCTCAGGTCAGTATATCTGCATATCTGATACTTACTTTTGGCCTTATATGTCCCACTAGTGGCACCTGGATAAGTTGAGTAAGAAATCTGATCATACATGGCTGTCACATTTCTAGGTAACGGAGGGCAGAAGACAGAATTGGTTTGAAAATACAGCAGAATTACTGCTTTTTTACTTTTTTGAAGGCAGATTGCTGACCCAGAGATGAAACACTGTTTTGTGCTGGACTGATGTAGAATCAAAACTACTGTGGAAGGTTGGGTTGATGATCTTGTGGAAGAGGGTTCTTCTAATTTTGGCCTCGAGATTAGAAACAGAACTCAAGGTTCCTCTTTTAAAAAAACCACAGAGAACAGCAACAAACCTGTATACAGTATTTTGCAGTATTTCTTTGCCCAAACTCTGCTCTCCTTCTCACTGCTCAAGCAGCTTCCTTATCTGTGCAATCCAGAGTCGTAGCTGAGAGTTGGTCATCTTGGGGTTGGTAAATCAGAGGCTTCATGTTCGCTGCAATTCACCAGGCAGATGTGTTCCCCTGACTTACAACAAAATTACTTAGTGGTACACAGAACAATAGGTTTTGTACACAGATGAATGACTCTAATTCATTTAATAGGACTTCATGCTTAAAAAATTGCTTCAGGGGTTTTATGTTCTATTTTGCTTTACATCTGAGGTGATACCTTCACATAACCATTGAGGTGTGTTTAGAGTTTCTGCTGTCAAAATGCTGTTTGCAACATTTTGGCAGCAGATACTTTAAATGCACATGGATTACTCACCTCCAAAATCTGTCTTAGCTGCTTCCTCCAGCTCCTCCAGCTCTAACAGAAATTTTCACGAGTAGGAAATATCTTTCATTACTTCTTACCTGTCTCACCGGACTTTAGTGCCTTGCATATTAAAGCAGATCAGTGTGTTAAATTTAAATCTTAGCAAACAAAAGGGTCTTCTTCTTTATAGAACTGACTACTGAGAAATTGTATTTAAATTCAAATAAACACATTGCTTAGACCTTTCCCAACAGTCCTAACTACCTTGCTCCTTGTTTTTCAAAGATAATTCGTCCTATTACATTTTCAAGATTGATATATAGAGAGAAGTATTGCTCCTGACAATCTTGCTCCTACAATCCTGGGTTTTGGGACTTTTTTGCTTGTGTTTGAATTTTGGGTTGGTTTGCTGGTTGGTTGGGTTTTTTTTTAATAAAAGACAGACGGAACCCTTATGATTAAAGTTTGTTCATACTAACAGTCATCCTGAAACTGGTCAAATTCTGAAAGGACAGGCAGAAAAATTCCAATTTTCTTGTATTTTGAACAGTTGCAAAAAACCCAAAAAACTGTTCCTAACAATTGGGTGAAGTATAATAAACACTAAAAGTAATAGTACCAAGTAATATGCAAGATCCTGTCAGACACACAGAATGGAAAATGAAGAAGAATAGTGAGAATTTAAAAATACGTATTTTAAAATCTTCCCTCTTTACACCTTGGTTAAATGCTAAAAGTGGCAACATTGTGCAATATATTTTTATTCCCTCCTATTGGAAGTTGACTTGGAAGATGGTAATAAAAAAAATTTGTGCTGCAATTAAGAAAAAACTTAACAAATATTTACATAAGAAAATAACATATTTATATAAATCAAATATAAATTCACTTGTAAAAGTTTTTTCTCAGGCAATAACCAAGTAAAGCAAGTATAATACAACAGTTTATTCAAAATATGATTATATTATATTATAAATGCAAGGCATCATAACTATATTTTTAATATTTAAATTTCAAACAATATTTTATTTTGTTCTGGAAGTCAGTGTGATTACATTACCATGTTTGTAGCTTTTCCCTGTGATCTTAATGATAGGACTGTTTTCTGAAAGATGAATTTAATTTGTTTATGTTAATAAGGAAGAGTAGCAGAATGGTATTACTACTTATACAACAAGAAGTTATCAATTAAATCATATGAAGTCCCCATACTGATTAAATTAGAAGTTATATTGACATCTAATTTAGATTTAGATTTATTATATTAATATGTTAAATTGTAATGGGGAAAGATCAAATTGTTGATGCTAATTACTTCTAAAGTTTCAGTATCATATTGCGTTCATTTGACTACTTCCTATGACTTGTAGACAACAGTGGGAGATTTCTTCTGCAACAGTTTACAAATAAAAAAACCAACAAGGTTACTTTACTTCTTAAAGGAGACTAGACTTAGAAAAATGGTGTATAGACTAACAACCACATTTCAGTGTGATAACTAGCAAGAAAAAGGGTTTCAAATAAAAAAAAATTCTTATTCAGACAGTTTTTATTCAGACCATATATTCTTGCTCTTGCAATACTAAAGTGAAAAAAAATTCACTTTTTGTTATGCCATTATCACACAGTCACAGTGAAGGCATCACCTGTAAGTAGCAAATTCTCTCTTTAAATGGTCTCCACTCTAAAGAGGTATCAGCAGTGATTCAGAGGAAATGGTAATCTGGTACAGATCCACCATCTACTTCCCAAAACACAAAATGACATAAAGTGACAAAGCTTCTATCCCAGGGAGCTTATTATCACAATTTGATAATGCGACAAATAATGCAAAACCTAATATAAACATCAGCTGCTCATAAGGAGCAGATGAATAAGAAAAAAATGTGTACCAGGTAAGTTGAAAGAAATTATGTAATTGTTTACCAGTAATTAAATTAGAAGGGAGAATCTTTCCATGTTGTTCCAATACACAACAAAAATCTATTTTAAGAAATTAAATTTCTTCTTGCAATGTAAATTTCAAATTTCAGATCACTTCAGCTGGGGCCTTTCCTTTCACTCCAGTACACTTCTATGAGCTCTCAAATGGCAGCACAGCACATCTCTGGAGCTTCAGGAAACCACAAGAAATAAACCAAGTTAAAGTTGAAAGCTGAGTCACCCTTCCATTTCAAAGCAACTTCTGTCACTGAAGATGTAAGAAAGGTTTTTTTGAGTTTTATCAAACAGATATTGTAGAAGCTTCTCTAATCTCTGAATCCTCTCTTTTGTGTGGAAATGAGTAGGATACGACAGTGAATGCTAAGTTAGGAGAGACCGGTGGTCCCATTTCCAGGACTGAGATCTCTGTAAGCATGGCAATATTTAAAGCTACATTTGTATTCTCTTTTCCTAATCCTCCTTACTCTCCAGGTAAAAGATTATGGGAAGCCAAAAAATCAATCAGTAGAGATGTTATTATTTAGGCTTGTCCTTAGAGGGGTGGGAGTAGTGTGAGGGTAACTGCAAGAGCAGACCCAGTCAACAGAGTGATGTGAAGCTTACAGTTCTCCTTCTAAGGGGAATGTAGGTAACAGTGCAGAGATCTGTCCTGCCACACACAGGACACACACCAGGCATGGCCCCTGTGTGTGCCTCTCACCCTGGAGCACAGGAATGAGGCAGTCTCCTTGGGGGCCTGAGCTGTGGCAGTGCCTTACTGTATGTGTGACCATCCCACCTCAACCTATTGCAGGGTAAGGAACCTCTGTGGATGTGTCCCCAGTGAGGGACTACTGCTGCTTGTATTCCTGTTTTTTAAGTTAAATGCTCAACAGCACCTATAATGTTGCTGGTCACCTATTCCCAGTCTTGTTTACTTGCGCTCTGTCTGAAGCCCGTTAGCAGTGGCTTCCTGAGGTAACGCTGTCTTTTGATCTTCAGTCCAAAATGTGTTACCAGGACTCACTGGGGTTAACAACTTATATCTGATTCTTTCCAGTGCATGTCTAAACCATTACAGGAGGGCAGATGTGGCTCATATCTCATTTAGTAGGACTTTCATGTAAGTGTCTCTCATGATAATTTTCTATGCTGCCTTGTCTTTACAGCACTCATCAAAGCAGCTGGAGTGACAGATAAAGACTTCATTTTATCTGACCCCTGCTTTTGGGTAGGTTTCATCCTGTCACAAGGCTACTGACTTTTCAATGTATAAAACATTTCAAATTTAAAAATTTAGATATAGCAACCTATAGATAACACCAATTTTAGTGTGTGGTGCATTCTTGCTGTATCCTAGAAGCACCTTTTTTCTTTCCTCTGTTTCACTTTAGCAGGAAACATGACAACTTAAAAGTGACAAATCCTTACCCCAGATCCCAGCTCAGTTCAGTTCTACAGTTTACTGATTTTTGATTTCCTACTTCTGCTTTCCACTCCTGGGTAAGCAGCATATAGAACTCATTTATTGTGTAATATTTGGACCGATTTTGATATATTTAGAGAGTATAGAGCAAAACAAAAGGAATATATTTATATATTTTATATAACTAAGTCAAAGCAGGAAATAGTACTGGGAAGATGTACAGAACTAGCTTCTCTTCATTTTTGATTCCAAGATTTGAAGCCACAATTTTGCTGCAATCCCAGACGATGATATCTCTATGACTACCTGTGAAGGACAGTTTTTCCCTCATTGTCAATACCTTTGCTTTCAGGTCTTGAGAAATATTCCAAATATTATTAGTGTGTCATATGTGCTGTTGCCAAAACAAATGCTGGTAGAAAGTGTGTTGCAATGAACAATGTGAAATATACCACATGGCTGTCCATCTGCTTCCTGTCTTACAACTACAAATCATAACCACTCTTTTTCATTTATCATTTCACACTGAGATTTGAAGTTTCGTCTTCATTAATGCTTCCTAAAACACATATTCATATACATATGAAAATGTACCTTCTTATGGAAATATTATCCTTAAAGTTTCAGCGTGCAAGACAAGTCAAGGAAAAATTTCTATTGAATATTTTTACAGTTTCCTATTAAAGTTATTTGTTTTCAGTGTTTCAACACTGCTTTGTTTCTTATATATATATCAGGACCTTGCAAGAATTTATATAACAGCACATTTTTCTGTGCAGTTCTTAAGTGTTGTTTCACCTCCTTTGTTACTGAGAGCTTCTAACTGAGATACTAAACCACTACTTATGGAAGGAGAGAAGAAACAAAGGAAAATGGCAGTGAAAAATGGAGCACTGGTTTCATTTGACAAGGAAAGAAAAGTCAGGGTTTGTCACTGAAGAGATGGAAAAATGGTGAACTGCAAAGCTGAGCACAAGGTGCCAAAGAAAAAGGAAGAAAAAAAACCCATAGAAAAGAGAGCACATGCACAAGACAGGTGCTTAAATTTGAGTTTGTATCATGGAAATAATACTGAAATTGTTTAAAAATTTTAGAGGATTAGGATAATGACAAGATTAGAAATCAAAAAGATCAGCTATTTTCTAACCTAGATACTACTTTACATCAAGTAAGAATATAGTCTCAGTTTTTTAGGTGAAAATTCCATAAACGGGTCACTAAATATTTATTATTCCTGCTCAGCGCACATATATTTATTTTTAAATGCTTCTTCTGACTGCAATTTTTTTCTTTCTTTGAAAACTTGTTCTTTATTATGTCTCACTATCCCAGACACAGAAACACACAGAAAGACTAAAGTACAAATACTTGCAGGATTTGAATGTATCAATACATTTGTCTCAGGCAGCCTGCTCGGTGATGAAACAGAACTGTGCCACCAGCACCAGCTCTTCAGAGGAGTTGTTTATCCATGGCCAGGAGTCCCTAGGCACCAGCCTAAACTGAAACAACAACCCCCAGGCAGACCTAATTGCCATCAGTCAGTGTTTTACCATGAACTGTGGAACGAGGAACTCATCATATCTTCTCAGCAGTTACGAGGTGTCATGCATCGTGTCAGTCTACAATGAGGGGAGGTTAATTAGGGGCTCTCTGACAAGGCACAGAAAGCTAGCTTGTGCTACCAAGAGGCTGGCAAGCAGATGTGTGAGGTTGTGGTAAAAGCTAACTTCGCAGCAAAACCACTAAACTCTGTGAAGCTTAAAGAAGCTTTAACACTACAGTGGAAGTGCATTGTACAAGATTATTGGTATTTTCCTGGGAGTAAATTTTCACTAAGGCTTAAAATGCTGACTAAAGGACATACTTTGTATCAGGGTGGACCCTATCTATTTGTTTGACTATTATTTCAAGGTCTCATACATCTGTGCATTCATACTTCTTCTTTCTCATACAAAACCTTACCCAGTAAAATGATGCTTAGCATACACACCAAGTTATACTTAGCAATGCCAGATGTATGTAGCAAGTTGTTTATATCTGCAAGGCAAATCTCCCAACACCATTAAAGCATGGAAACATTCAAGACATTTTGTTCAGGATGGGAACACACACAGTTTTGGGGTTGAGATGTTGGACTGATGCTCTGGAATAGTTACTGAAATGTCCTATTTTCCCCTTAATTCAACAAGTCAGCACTCAGGCAGCCTGCCCTATAACTAGACTGTGACACCATCTCTAACAGCAGAGGAGTGGTAGAGAACATGTTTTAAAATTATTTTGGTGCTTTAGGGAGTCAAGTTTGGAAATCCTAGCTATGCGTGTATGTTCTTTTTCATCTCAAACCATGAAGTCAGGCATTAATCCCAGATACAAGGCTGTGGGCACATATCACTGCTGCTGTGTTGCCCTCCCCCATGAAGATTATTTATATGCATAGGGAAGTGCCTGCCAGCCCCCTGTCAGAAAAAGCCTACAATGGAGTGAAGGAAAACCTCTTCTTTAGACAGAAGACTCAGGTACTAAAAACCAAACTAAAACCAATAAATAGTAGTTCGAATTGTGCTCTCTGCCTCAGCTGAAATGGGATTTGGCTGGAGAAGGCATGATACTTTTACTGGAGAATACTGGTCTTAGCTGTCATTTGACAGGTAGCAGCAGTTAAGCAGCAAAAAAGGATTTGCTAAACAGAAGACAGTGTAAGAGATTAATTTTAGAACTGAGCTAAGCACATGAATTCAGACTTCAAATAAATAAATTGGATTCCAACTCACCCACTTCATTGGCTCGGGAAGGCTTACATTATCAGTCACCACTGGGGTTTTGTTTTAGAAATCTGTGCCTTGCTTCCTGTCAGCTCTTACTTGGCTGGTTGTGTGAAAACCCAGTCTTCCCATCCTAGCTGTAGATTTGCTCAGTCTTTTTCTTTACACAGCAAATGATACAGCCTTATTCTTGAAATCAGAGCTCACAATCACTCTCTATAACTGTCCTGTTGGGTTTTACTTCATCAAAGTGCGCAGCAAAATGATTTACAAGACTCTCTGAAGGCCTGCTAATGTCTTAGCTTGCAAGGACTCAATTGCAGCAATGGCATGAATGTTTTATAAGGCAGGCCATTCGTACCTGGTGACCCTACAACTGACTACACCTGCTGCACATACAGATGGCTGAGCTATACTTGGTGAGTTGAGTGTGGGAGGGTGAGATGCAAAGTTCTGTCAAAAAATAAAAGGAAAATAAAATAGGAAACTGATTGTACCACTTAAAAACCTAGCAAATATGGACGCAATCACTGAACCTGCATGCACTTTTCAAGATGAGTACATTTTTATTTGATAATATTACTTTACTAAGAGAAGGTTAAGTCTGATTTATTCAGGAAAGGTATGACTTTGGGTTGGTTTTTTTGGTTTGTTTTTTTTTTTTTTTTTCTTTTTTTTTCCTGAATGAAGCAGTGCCAAATGGTAAAGCGATAATTAAACCAGAGTTAAAATTTGATTATGTAGAACAGGATGAGGGGAAGAGGGAAATGAGAATAGCAGACAGCATTCGTAATTAACATTTATCCCTCTAACAACCATACAATTAAGATCTGACAGGAAGGGTCAGGAAAATATAATCATTTCCAAAAAATCCAAATCAGATGAAGAAGCAAATTGCAAGTTCTTATGTGAGATCCAGATGAATACATGGGTTGAATGAGCCAGATCCTAAAATGACTTTTCCTGTGTGGAGCTCAGATGGCTGCAAACAAGATTGATGCAGTGACTTCCTCATTCATCTTTTTTTTTTCCCCAACTTTTTCATTTACTTCTTGCCTTTGATGTTGAGCAACAGGATCATGTCAAGGAAAATTAGCAACTTATGCCCATCATAACTACACTAAATTTCTTGCAAATTGCACGTTATAATCTCTCCTAGGGGCTCATTTAAAAAAAATAAAAAATAAATCAGACTGGTGAACTGGCACTTAAATCGATATGAAATGTTTAAATCAGAAGCTGTAACCCTGTAATCCCAGTTTATCTGCCATGGCATACTGACATAAGCATCTTATTTTTACCTTAGCCCATAAAACTGCTTCTGTATTTTCAGTAGGCAGACAAATAAGGGGCAAAAACACCTCGCAAGTAATTCTCATACTATAGTGTTCAAACACCTCAACTCCCCTTGCAGACTAACCTTATTAATGCTTTACTGCATTCAGTATAATAAAGCTGAAATATAAGGCTTTTTATTGAAATACAATAACATACTACTTCAGTGTAAGAGAGTCAGAGGAGAAATGAAGCTAAGTTTGTGACGAAAGATTATACAGTAAAGCAGCAAGAAGAAGAGATCCATGTCCCTAAGAAGGTGAAGGGAGAGGTTAACCAGCAAGAACTTTTCCAGGCTTCGATGGGTTTGATTAACTATATTTTTACTGCATTGTACATTATAGGTTTATACCTACAATTCTATCCAACTGTCTCCCTTAGGTTAGACTTTTACACACATGTGCAGTGGTGGGTGCAGAGGCAATGCACAGGTTCTGTCCATTGCCATCCCTGAACAAGGGGCTGGGAGGAGTGCAGTGCTAGGACTAACTGAATCACACAAGTCACATCTGCATGGCAGAGCTATGCTAAGAGTCCTTCTTTAGCCTTTCTTTCTCTCGCTGATGAATATCTTTGGGTTTTAAAGGGCTGTCATGGCATTTTCCTACTTTGTGCAGAACAGGCTTAATGTATTCAACTGCAGAACATGTTCAGATTCTACAGTCATAAGTGCCATACAGTTGAATGAAAGGAATCATAGTGCGTAAAATCAAGAAGTGTGTTAAGTTGAAGAGATTCTATAATATGAAAGGACACGTGCAGATTTTGATAACTTGAGTCAAGAACAAGTTGTTGCAGAGCCAGGGAGCCTTCATTTCCCAGGGGTCTCACTTTTTTCAATACTGAATAAACAGAAAACATGAAATCACAGACTTTATTTTAAAAATATTACCTTGCAAGATCTGCAAGATTGGTTCATGTAGCTATAATGGTATCTGCAATTTAAATTCAAAAATTGAATAATCTTTGTTTTGTTTTTCTACATATTCATTTATTGTACTTGGTAATAACAACTTAAATGTGAAAGGTAAGTTGGTACTTCAGAAGGGGTTCATTCAAATCAATCAACCATTTAACTAGACTTTAGGCTTCTTCAAGAAACTTGCAGCCATAAACTTCAATTTTAAAAGGTTTTGTTCATATGTACACCAGTTTGACTTACTGCAAAGTTCCCCTTTTAACACATGGTCTTGTTAATAGTTTAAAGCTGACTGCTTATTTACAACTATTAAAGTATTCCAAGGACTTCAGAATTAACAGTATTTTTTCCTTAAATATGATGAAAGCAGATAACCTGAAAAGATATTTTACATTTCACAACCTTTGCAGAAGGAGTATTGATGCTTTAACTGTACTTGAGCGCTTTTTTTTATAGACTT
Organism: Vireo altiloquus; assembly: GCA_013396875.1. Lineage (NCBI taxonomy): Eukaryota > Metazoa > Chordata > Aves > Passeriformes > Vireonidae > Vireo > Vireo altiloquus. The sequence continues at coordinate 1,343,764 of VZRF01001862.1, forward strand.
CCTTGTCCTTAGCAGAAGTTAGCATATAACAGAATAGCTTACACTTGATTTATTCTCATCACTGCCATTTCCTATAAAAACTAATGTACTATCAATTAGCAGTGTATTATGATTCATTATTAAAATTAATAGTATCATTGCTTTAACATAAAATTAGTGTATTATACAACATGTTTCTTATGTCATCATGGTCTGTTAACAGTCCTGGCACCTATTTGCAAAGGGTCATAAAAACTACTTGGACACCAGGGAGCAGTTTTTGTGGCTTCAGAAAAACAATTTTCATTTAAACTCTTCCACATTGCCTTTAGTGCTCTTACAGCAATATCAGTTCTCTTTAAATTGATCAAAATAAGGCTTGTTGATAGCTAAATGTCCTATGGAATTGTGTATGGACAAACACTTGCTATCGTGCAAACTGAGAGAAAAATCAAGTCTCAAAGAGGGCAGTGTGTAAAAGGCAGAATAATTAGATGTCAACAGTGAACACTGGAAGTAATCCCTTTCCTTCTCTCTCCTATGTGTGAAAATATTTGTCTAGTTGCTCTTAAAAACTGGCAGTACATAGAGAAAAACTGCAGATTTTGCTTTATGGCTTCTACATTACATAGATATTATTGTTTCACACTAATTTTGTTCGATTGTAACCTTACTTGATTTCCCTTCCCAGCTATGATACTTTTCAACAATGTAAATTCAACACTTAAAATCTATGTATACTTACTATCTATAAATCATAACACACAGTGGAAACAACATTACTCAGCTTCATGTAGCAATGAAACTGTTTTGTTTGAATTAGATCCAATTCTGTGAATTTTGTTGTTCACTTCTCGGCATACAATAAATCAAAACAACTCCATAAGATTTACTTTCTGTCTCCTGACATTCTAGTTTGGGAAGATTGTCTTCAGTCTTCATGCAAATGTACCAATACATTTCTCTGGGTAGTAGAAATGTGTGGGAGAATTTCCAAATATATATAGCTAAATAACTTTGAAACATTTTTCTACTACAACTTGCTGCACTGCTCCGGGACCAATGATCTGAAGACCACTAGTTAAAGGAGAGTCAGAGGGGAAAAAACAGGAAAGAACTTTATGAATTAAAGAGGTTTTCTTCTCCATTGTTTGACTGTTTCTCAAGCCATCTACCCTCCTGTAATGTAAATTGAGTGGGAACAAATTACTATTGCAAATTGCAATCCAAATAGTTTGCTCAAACAAAAAGATGATGAGGAGTATTTTTGTTTGATATTTTCTCCTTATTTGTCATTAACCCACAACAACCAGGTATTTAGGCCTGAATTGGTACTTAAATTCACTTTTCATTCACATATTTAATGTCCTTGACTCAGATTTTCATTTGGGTCCTAAAGTTCTTCCACTACCAACTATCTGGAAAAACTGATATGTCAGAGCAAAACAAGAAGACAATGCTTTTGGTCCTGTCATGCTACCCAAGAGTGGTGATAGAGAACACTTCTTCTCTCCATGCAAAAATCCCATCAATGCGTTGAAACCAACAGATATTAAGCTAACCTATTTGACTTCAGTTTTTAGCAAAAGATGGCAAAATACTTGCATGCATGGCTGGGACACACTGTCTTAAGTAGTATATCAAGTGCAGTACTGATTGTGAATTTTTTCCTATTCCCATTCAGAACGAAATGATTCAGATTAACACCTTTTATTAGCTAAACTATCAAGTGGATATAATAGTACCTTTCACTTCGCACTGGGAAAGAAGGTGGAGGAGAAGCAATGGTGAGAGCAAAGAAGCACAACAAAGAGCTAAATGATAAATCCCTTCCCATCAGATGACACCCTTGCATTTCTGTGTCCTAATTTTGTTAGAATGCTATCCAGGTCAAAGTCTACATTATGGCCCAAGTGACACATGATGTTTGTTAGGATCAGATCCAATCTACCCATTGTATATGCCAAACTAAGCACACTCTGTGAGAATGTTATGACAATTATTAATATGCATACTTTTTTGTTGTTGGTGGAAGTAAACATTTATTATGTGGTACTGTATTTGCAAAGGCTGGAAAAGCAAAAATAATACAAGTAAAATTAATAACTTTAAAAATGGCAAAAACTTTCAAATGTATGAAATAATTTCTGGAAAAGAGGACTGGAATTATTCTCCAAGTAGAATACCTTAAGCGGAGCTCATACCCTTAGTAAAAAAGTGTGACGTTCACAGATCATTAGATGAGCTGAACTGGCCTAATTCTGTTGAATTAGAAGAAACCACAGTGATATATCTTAGGTGAAGATCAGAACCTTAACCCATATGAGTAACTCAATACCTGAAAATGGAGATCTTAACTTTGGTGAAATTGCTTTGGTACTTCTTACATTTTATACATGATTAAGTGACCTCTTGCATTAAAATACAAAAGAAAAGCAGTCAAATGTGGAAAGCTCAATATTGTATGGTACTTAGCACTTTCAATTCTTTGGAAGTCAACTCAGGCTGACGAATTTCAGTACATGCAGGATCAATGTCTGGAGAGCAATCAACTCACAAGAATCAGACACTGTATTTTGTGAAATTTTAAAAATAAGTTATAATTTTTAACATCTTGTGCATATATTATTTTCTTTAACACCTGAATGAACCACTTGTCACACTGAGTTAAAATTAATTTCCTAACATATATTGAGTTTAGAAGGGCTTTCAGAGATATAAACACATGGAATAAAAGAGACAGTGACTCCATCACATTTCACTGGAAAAATTCTTATAAATTATTTTATAAAGAGCATGGTCAATGGACTGAAATCTGGCAAAAAGTCTGTTACAAAGAGTAATAAAAATTAACAATTATATAAGTAGATGGGAAGTATCTTGTGTTGACTCTAGAGGCCAGAGTTCTAACCTCCATTTAATATGCTCATTGATGAACAAGAAAAGATTTGAGAATGTTAATAAAACACACATATGATATTAAATGAAAGGATCTGAGGCAACTTTTGAAGAACAAGATTGGCTCCAAAAGTTCCAGGATAAGTGTGAATAAGGAGAATAAATGATGTCAATACACAGCTTAACCTTTGCAAACTGCTTGTTTGAATATATTTCTACTGTGGATTACTGCTGCAGTCACCTTCTCCCTTAACAACTTACTGCACTTCATACTTTCCCTTTCCAGTCTTTCTTTCTCGAGATGTTTTTCTGAATCTTCATTGACTAATTCCTTAATGGACTCTAGAGCTGCATTTCAAAATATCCAGTTTACTTTTCCTAAAATTGGGCATTAATTTACAGCATAATAATCTCAAGAATTGTTTATACACATGCAGATAAGATCAGACTCCATTTTACTCCCTGTTTTCAGTGAGTGATGGACATGCATTAGGATAAATACATGGATCACCTAGAGAAAATTCCAGACACACCTAAAGGATATGAGTTTATTTTTCAAAAGTACACAGAAGGACAAATTATCTTCAGGTTTGACAAGGTACTAAAAATATCCCCCTAATCTACTCGTGCTCTTTCTGTACAAGCAGAAATTAGAAATTAGAGCAATTTGAAAATGATCAATTCTGTATTTTTCAACTTTCAGTTTCAAACCTCTTAATTTGATTGCTACAAGGTTCTCATTTTTTGAAGACAAATTTTTGTTTGGATGTTTCTCTAGGTAACATAAAAAACTCCAAACTAATCAGTGTTGTAGAACACACAAAATGAGAGTGTGATTCACCTAGACAACCATAAACACATACATCTGATTGCTTCATCTATTGTGCTTCTGTAATTAATGGTAAAAAGCAGGCCTTCCTGAGGCTTCACTCGTCTTGCTCTAAAGTAGGTGTCTAATATAAGCCAGAAAAATGATGGATTCCTAAAATTCCCAATTTTCTATTTTTTAGACAGAAGCGTTTCATTCCCTGAATATGAAAGGATAATATTTTGAGATTTTTACAGTATTTCATTCACATTCTATTAGTCAAATAAAGTTTCATTAGCATAAATGAATTTGTCTAAATATTTGGCACATGTTAGGGGAAAATTATTTTGATGAAAACTTTTCAATCCTCTCTGGTTATTTCTCATAAGTGTAATGTTTTAAGACAGACTCATGTTCTTTGTAATTGCCCACTGCTAAACAATGTTCTTATGGTCTAAATTAACATAAAGAAAAAACAATGTTGATGAATAGCATGAATAGCAATTTGTAAAGACCTTTTATAGTGCCAGAAATAGATTGCTCCATATGTTTTAGCAATTAGGTTTGTTGCTGCTGGACTCTTATTAACCTATAATCTTAGCAGGATGTTTAAAATGATAACTTCAATACAGCTGGTTATTTTCCCATTTAATGTCCTTTGCTTTTCACAGTCACTGAACCTTAAGCATTTATATGCTTGTTAAATCTCTTGATGTTGAACCATTATCTGCTTCTTGGGTGGGAAACTGATGTGGTACGAATAAGCAGAGTAATAAATCATTTCATCAACTTTGTTTAATGCCTTGAAGCCCTTTCACTCCTTTTTTTCCCTCCAACCAGGGACAGTGATCAGCTTTGAGAAAAATGAGAAAAGCACAGTAAGAGCTCTCCGCAGGTTTCCTAGGTCCTTGAACACTGGAATGTTAATGATCAGATTTTCTTTTTTTTCAGTGCTCAAGTGCTAAAGCACTGTTCTAAAGGACAGTAAATGTTCAAATTCATTGTTGTATTATTGACAACAGAAACAAAAGATTTACAGATACATTATACAGTCCACATACTTAAATAAGGAAGGTTGATAAATTCATAAAATTCTTGAAGGAATGCTACTAACAGATAAATTCTTTCTTTGTCACTCTGTGTGCTTAAGTTGTATGGTCCAAACTCCAAAAATTGGAGACCTTTTTTCTCTCTACAAGGAGAGTTTTGGTTTTTTTTCTCTAAAAGGAGGCTTTAATAGGGTGGATGTTAGCCTCCTCTTCCAGGCAACCAGCGACAGGACAAGAGGAAATTACCTTATGCTGCACCAGGGGAGGTTCAGCTTGGACACTGGGAGGAATTTCCTCATGGAAAGGCAGGTTAAACATTGGAATGGACTGCTCAGGGAGGTGATTGAGTCACCCTTCCTGGAAGTGTTGAAGAAACAATTGAGTGTGGCATTTAATGCAATGGTTTAGACCACAAGGTGGGGATCAGTCAAAGGTTGGACTCAAGGATCTTAGAGGTCCAACCCAAACGATTCTGTGATTTTGTGATTCTGAGAAGATAAAAATAGATACTGTAAAAAAAACCCCAAAAAACAAAAAGAAAACCTCCACCCTACAAACAAACAGCAATATCCCAGAACAAACAAATAAAACCAACCCAAAAACAGTGAAGAAATTAATATTCCCCAAATATAGTTATCTAAAATGTGATATTCTGATATGAGTTTTTTGACTAAGCTCTCTACAGACAGCAGAGACTTTTGGAAGCATGTCCAACTTTTGTGGGAGTAACTTGCTATTGCACTCATTTCTTTCTTTTGATCAAAGGGGGCATCAAGATGGTTAGGTCAGGTTAGAAAATGAATTTGAAAATCGATATACAAATACCATGCGAAACAATAATTATGTTAGATTTCATGATAAATAAATCTGAGAGTGGATTCCCTGTATAATTCCTCAGGAGACAAAAGAAAAATATATCTGTTGAAAAGTATTCCTGAAATCCCTGGTCATGTTGAGGGATGAAAAATATGTCAAGAGCTGTATATTATTAGTTCTGTATATTCTCTCTCTTATGGTTTGCAGCTGCTGAATAGTGTAGATGGGAGTAACTGAACCACATGCAGACATAGTTGATGAGGGCGTGCTCCCTGGAAAACAGAAAGGAAAAGGCACTTTCAGGGTTGTGATCCATTTCATTCTAAAGAAGACTTCTAAAATAATCTGGATTAATTATCCCTATTTGTCTAGGCTTGACTACAAATTCAGCATCAGGTAGCTAAGGACAAGCAGAAAGATTTACAGTAGAAACATTTTAAGTTAGCTGTGTTATTCCTCTCTTGTGACATGTTATTTCAGATTAATGGTTTCTTTATGATATACTAAAGATTTGATTATGTCTTGCCTAGGTGTATCTAAAACAGATTTAACCCGGTTGTGTGAAATACTAATAGGGTATTTCCTAGTGTGTTTCCATGGCAGATCTGACCTCAGCAGAGAGCTATTTTCAAATCTTCAAAAGCTAGCTTTGAATCCAAGGTCTGCTGTGCTAGGCTGTCGAAGCTGGTTACATAAAAGTTAGTCTCAGGAGTTTTGATCTTGTCTTAGGCTGCATGCACACATAAAGCATTACAGTTTAACTGTGCTTTGGGCAACATTCATTTCAGCAATTCTTGTTTCCTGTGAACTTTCTAATAACCAACCACTTTTAATCTCCTCTATCCAGGTTATTTGTCTTGAGGAGTGCCTAAGGCCTAGCAGTGTTAGCTTTTTTTTTTTTGCCTTTTTTTTTTTTTGTAGTTTTCATGGTGCATTCTCTAGGAACAGAAGTAAAATATACTTTGTGAATTTGAGACTCCATGTAGCAAGTATTTATGCTGAGCTTCAAGGCTGAAAATAATTCTGTTTCCACGGACTTCAAACAATTATAACTCCTGAACCATTTACCTGATTTTCTTCTGAACACCAAAAAAAGGTATTTTCATAAGAAGTTGAATTAAGAGAGTAATTTTATATATTTCAATAAATAGTCTGAAATAGAAGCTTAAATTCAACTTTATGAATAACATATTAAAAATCCTTACCCCTTTACAGTATTGTAATACATTTGTAAGCCTCAAAATATTTATTTCTTGACGAAGTAAAACCTACCACATTGCTTAAAACATCACTGTACCTATCTAAAAGTAAAAGAAAAAAAAAAAAAGAAAAATCCAAGGAAGATCAGAAAAAAATCAAAATAAATGATCTTGCCTTACATTGTGGTAGGGTTTCCATGGGTACAGTCTTCAGGTGCTATTGTATCTATTCTGAGATGGAGAAAGAGACTGGAGAGTGCCACAGGAATGTGGCGTTTTTCCTCTGCATTGCAAGGAACACCACTTGCTCTCTTCACTAATGGAGGAAAAGCTTCAGTGAACATTTTCAGTTACATTGTGTAAGGCTTAAATGGATATTGTCCATGTCCAAACCTTCTAGTGTATCACAACTTGAAATCAGGGACAGACTGTCCAGTACAATGGTGCTAAAGGTGTAAGTCCATAAATTGGCTACAGGCATAATTATAAAACCCCTAAAACTATTTTAGCTTTTCGGACACAAATCCTGCTCAGGTGTGTTAAGTTTCCAAGTGCAAACAGAAGACACATCTCTGTTTATCTGAGAACACACAGTCATACCTGATAATGTTTATCTCTTCCCTTGCACCAAATCTCAGCAATGAGATACAGAGCTAATGTGGGAGCATTCGGGTTATAGTAAATATGTTTGTAGTAAAGTTGTTGGCAGCAAGGTATGTGGTGTAATAAAAACTTCCTAGGCTGGTAGCTCCAGTTGTGTATGTATACATGCCTGACAAACAGAGATGCAGCACCACTACTGAGCACTATTGCTCACCTTCCTTTGTGTCCCCATTCCTCTATTCACCCATCTGTCTTCATGGAAGACAGGAAGGAAGGGTCTGCAACTCCAAGTAGGTGTACAGTTTTTACCAGCAAATGACAGTGGTCTGATACATATTATAGACAACTATTCTGTCCGCAGAGCCCTGAACCTCTCTTTGTGGAATTAAATGACTATTTTGAATTATCTCATTTAATGCCTGACTATCTATATTTAAGGTCTTGGCAGTACAGTGAAAAAAAAAATCATACAAGTGGAAGCAAAAAAATGAAACCCCAGGAATTCTCGTAAGGATCAAATCCCAAACTCATCTTGTTCATAATATTTATTTTGCCAGTGACAATAGCCATTATCAGATTACACAGAAAGGCATAAGACTCTGGCTCTAGAGACTAGAGATTTGTTTAAACAACAGAGCACAAGATTTATTATTAATTTTTTTTAACATAAGTTCTTCATGTCTGTGGTCTGTTGATGACACACTTTTTGAGAAATGCTGCACTTTAATCCAATGTGGCCTGAAAATCTTTTCTTTTAGTAATGAATTTAATATATTCACAATTTAAAGGAAATTGGTTTAGAAACTGAATTTATAAATCCTCTGGTGAAAGCATCTAAAATTGGGCTTGTTCAAAAGTGGAGTATTATTATTCCTATAAGAATCTACCTTATTTTCATTCTTCAATGCAGTAAGATTTCAAATAAATGAAACTGAAGTCCACTGTTGGTTTTTTTTTCTAGGTCTACTATTATTGTTGTATAACATATATTTCAGTAATAATAAAGCTATATTGCTTTATGTCTTAAATATGATGAATTTTGGTTTAGCTTTTTTTCTGACAGCCGAAGAACATTATCTTCTTACTTTTCCCAGGGAGATGAGGGTGTGAGGATCTAAAGTTACATTTTTATGTTTCATTTCTTCTAGGGTGCTAGAGTCCTGTCTTTCTTTGTGAAGTTACAGCTTGTCATTTTGCTGATATAATTAGTTCAAACATGTTTATAAAATTAAACAGACCATCACATACACTGAGAGGTGTAAGCCTCTCAATAGAGAATATTTATGTATGAAGTGTTAGCACTTTGAAATACACACAGCTGGCATCTGATTGTATTGTGTGTTGGCTTTTTAATAAAGAGAATAATTTGGTAATACAAATGCACTCTTTTCTAGATTCACTGGCTACAGTCAAAGAGAAAAAGCATATTTGTAGTTATATGGATAAACTTAGACTTCAGCAATAATAAATTTTTAGATTACTTTTTAATCAAGGGCTAGTTTAAGTGATCTAGTTTTGATCTAGTTAAATATGATTTTGTTCCTGTAGTCTGAAATGTTATTCTTACCCTAAAAAATATTTCATATCTGAAACAGATTTTCTATTAATTAAAATACTTGAAAGTGTTCTGCAAAATTAAGATAAAAATTCATCAGATTATGAAAGCTCAGTTGAAAATCTTTCAGCCAAATCAAAATAAAAGAATCATGAAGTATCAATTTTGTTATTTGTTCTTCCAATGAATTTTTCATTTTTTCTTTAAAATAAAAGAAACATCCAACCCCACTTAAATTTTATTTTCATCATTAATCAGGAAAATAAAATAGCCAATTAGACTCCTTGGAAGCGTTTTCATTAAAAATAGTAATAGATCTCTCTTTAAAAATAGTCTGGTCTGTTATTGATCCTGCAGATTACAGTTCTTTTTGCTGAACTGAAGCAGTGGCAGAAGTATTCTTCAGCTGCTAGGTTTGCAGAACAACTTCTAGGTATGTAGGATTTTCTTCACCAGCAGCCTTAGAGGAAAGTAGTCTCAGATTACTTGTGTGGATTCTACCCTGCGCAAAATCAGTTTTTTTATTCTCTTCCCTGTCTTGAAAAGTTAATGTCTTTTACCCTACAAAAACTGGCATTTTCAAAAAGGACACTTTTTTGGTAGAATAGAGCATGCCGGTGAAAAATCTGAGGCATTCTCTTTCAGCTCTTCTCTGCACCATTTATAATTTTTCTAGTCTTTTTGGTTTGTCTTCTGGGTGTCACTGTAATTCCTTCATGTAAAACCATCTTAGGTGGTGAACCCCAGGAAATTTATTTTCCAGTTATTTCCCGACAAACTATCAAACCATGAATTTGCCACTTATGTGTTAAGCCACAAACCATGAAACCACATATTGGTGACCCGAATTCTCTGTTCTACAACTAGGTGATTGATTGGAGGCAAATGGTCTGAAAGTCTAGCATTAAGGGAGGTAGTAAAAAGCTAAGCTTCATGAGTAGCTGAGTTGGCCATGAGGCTGTTTGAGGATGTTCAGGAGAAAGTTGTTTCTACTGCTTTGGGAGATGAAGCATGAATCACTCTTATGAGCATTAGACCACTCATCTTTGTAAAGGCTACTTTTCCCACTATCCTACCTTGCTGAGACAGGATTCCTTGAGTTCCTCAGAGAATTTTCTGTCTTTTTAGTGTCCTAGTATTTTTATTCAGAAAAAGTGTTAAAATAGGAAGCATCAAACGATCTATATAGTTTCAATTTTACTTATAAATGTTATTCATTTTGCAGGAGTTATTTTTATCTTAAACAACACAATTTTGAAAAGCTAAACTGGAATGAGAAATAGAAATAACTGCTTTGGGCATTGAGAATGTAATACAATTTTTAATAGAGGTATTTAGTTATAGAATCATCACAGTGAATGCAAAAATTTAGTATATGAAAAGAATGAGGAGTGATTAATATGGCTTTGACCACAGTTACCAGATAGGAAATTATACAGGAATTAAAATGGACACTCTTCTTAGGTTTAGTAATTTTGGAAGTAGATAACTTCATAATTTAACAGAACTGATAAAGGAGCTGACATTATGATATTGCCATGGAAAAGGCACAGTGTGTTGGCTAATAGATGTGAGAACCACCAGGTTTGCAACACAAACCTGAGGGAAATTAGTTGACTTCAAGGGGACGTTGCTTATCATTCGATGGATAACAAATTTTTGTCTGGAGCCTTGGTTCTCTGCTTGTGACTTCATTAAATGACTTCCTCCAAAGTTGCTGAAAGTTGCTGACTCCATCTGGCTTCACAGGTATTAATTAAATCCTAACAAATCAGATGGCAGTTTGCCCTGTTGTGTTCAGCTGCAATTGGGAGAAAAGAAGTTAATGCTCTCCTAAATTGCAGTGAATACATTGCTGATTAGTAGTCAATATGCTTTTGTATTGCACAATTTATTTAGGTTCCTGCCAGTGCAGCTCCCACTCCTACACGATGTAGCCATCTAAGATCTCTTACACAGCCATTGTGTGCCCATCTCTTTATCACTCACTCTTCTATCCATAACCAACAATATAGAAAAACGAGTTATTATCTATTTGTGTTTCCTTGCAGACACTTTAATGATCAATACCCTCTGTTCCCCCTGATGAATAGTAGAGTGGGAGAGAGAAAGGGCACAAACATATTAATACAGAACTAGAGGCTATTTCTCCTTTCAACCTTCTGCCATGTCCAATCCAGGCCTCTAACAGGAGCTGTTCAGAGCATTTCTAACCCTATTCAATTGTGTCCACAAAACATTTTACTCCCATCTATATCACCCTTTTCTCTGTGTATATGCCCCTTTCTGTAGTTCTTATTGGTTTTTGTCCTCTCTTATCCCTTGTCCCGGCAGCACTTAGCAGCAAATATCAAGAATGAGGGAGACACATTTTGCCTCAGAGCCAGTAGAAACCAGAGCACAGCACCAGAAGCCATTTATTTTTTTGTGTACCTTTTTCCCTTCATTGGTATTCAAAACTCTTCCTTATTCAATGTTGTCTGTTAATTCATTAATATTGCATTTTTTCCCTCTCATCAGATGTCAAACAAGGCTTGGGACTGATCCCCAGAGATTCTGAATACACACTAGCCTCCCAACCCATGCACTACAGCTGGCTATTTTCCTCCAGCCTTTCTCAAGGTTTATAGTCCACAGGACTGCAGCCTTTATGGAAAAGAAAGCCTTACAACTTCATGTCATAAGAAGTCAGGTTGAAGCTCACTCACAGTTTAGAATTTTTTAAAAACAATTTATTGAATGCTAAAATAAAGCAGGATATGGTTTTTTTTCAGAGAAATCTATCTAATGTGCTGCAGTAGAACACCTACTTCTTTATAATTTTTTATCTATATTTTTTGGTATTATAGTTTCCTCTCATAATCAGCCAGATTTCCCTACATTTGTTCATTGCTTTTCTTTCACCTCTCCTCCATCTCCTGAGAGCACAGACAGAAAATGCACCACCACAGCAATTCTTATTCAAAGTAGCTCTTAGATTTTAAGCGAAGCAGGAATAGTGGCCAGGGATGTAATGGGGAAGGCTATTTGGAATTGAATTTGTCAGGCAATGTCAAGGACAAGAGAAAAGGCTTCTTCAAGTACAATAGTAGCAAAAGGAAAATGGGAAAATAATGGCCTGCTACTGAATGAGATGGCCCTGATGATGGAGGATACCAAGAACAGTAACTGAATGCTTTCTTTTCTTCACTCTCATCTGCAAGGCCAGCTGTCAGGAATCCAAGACCTTGGAAACAAGGAAGTCTGGAGAAAGGAAGACTTTCCCTTGGTCAAGGAGGATTTGGTTTGAGACCATTTGTGCAAACTTGACACCAACAAATCCATGGGTGCTGACAGGATACACCCACAAGTGCTGAGAAAGATGACAAATGTTACTGCTAAACCACATTCCATCATCTTTGAAAGGTTATGGAGTGCAGGGGATTTGCCTGAGGACAGGAAGAAAGCTACTGTCACTTCAGTCTTCAAAAAGGGAGAGAAGGAGGACCCAGGAAAATATAGAGCCTTCAGCCTCACCACAATCCCTGGAAAGGGGATAGAACAGCTCATTGTGGATGTCGTCTTTAAGCATGTGGGGAAAAAGAAGTTTGTTGGGAGTATTCAACCTAGGGAATATTAGGAAAATAGGAACTTATTTTCCACCAAAGGGAAATCATGTTTGATGAATCTGACAGCCTTCTATGATGACATGACAGTCATGCCATCGTCGCAGATGAAGGGAGAGCAGTGGACATTTTCTACCTGGACTTCTGCAAGACTTCTGACAGTGTCCCATAAAATCTTTATAGGCAAGCTCAGGGAGTGAGGATTGAATGGGTGGACAGTGAGGTGGATTGATAACTGTCTGAATGGCGCAGCTCAGAAGGTTGTGATCAGTTGTGCAGAGTTCATTTGGAATCCTGTAACCAGTGGTGTTCTCCAGGGCCAGTACTGGGTCCAATCTTACTCAACTTATTCATCAATGACCTGGATGAAGTGGACACCCAGCAAGTTTGCTAATGATGCAAAACTGGGAGGAGTGGCTTCTGGACAAAAGGCTGTGCTTCCACTCAGACAGACCTGGACAGCCTGGAGAGTTTGGCGGAGAGGTACACAGTGATGTTCAAGGAATGCACATGCAGGGTCCTGCACCTGGTAAGGTCATGCACCAGGACAGGTTGACCTGGTGGAAAGCAGCTCTGTGGACGAGGGAGTCCTGGTAGAAAACAAGTTAACCACGATCCAGCAGCATGCCCTGGTGGCCAAGAAGGCCAGTGATATCCTGGGGTTCATTAGGACAACTGCGGCCAACAGGTCAAGGAAGGTGATCCTGCTGCTTGACTCTGCCCAAATAAGGCCATATCTGGGATACTGCATCCAGTTCTGGGCTCCCCAGTTCAAAAAAGACAAGGAACTACTGGAGAGGGCCCAGTGGAGGGTTATGAAGATGAGTAGGGCACTGGAGAACCTCTTTTTTGAGAAAAGGCTGAGCAAGCTGGGGTTGCTCAGTCTGGAGAAGAGAAAACTGAGTGGGCACCTCAACAGTGCATACAAATATCTTCAGGGCAGGTGTCAACATGAAGGAACCAGGCTCTTTTCAGTGGCGACCAGTGATAGAACAAGGGACAGTGGGAACAAACTGAAACACAGAAGGTTCCTTCTGAATATGAGGAAAGACTTCTATACTTTGAGAATGACAGAGCACTGGAACAGGCCACCCAGAGAGGTTCTAGAGTCTACTTCTCTGGAAATACTCAAAACCTGCCTGGATATGATCCCGTTCAACCTGCTCTAGGTGGACCTGTTTTAGAGAGGGGTCGGACTAGATGATCTCCAGAGGTTCCTTCCAGCCCCAACCATTCTCTGATTCTGTCATTCTCTGTAATCTTTAACTGTGTTTTACATTTCTTTATGAGTACTGAACAAGCGTGTATATATATTAAAAAATTTACTTTCCTTTTCAAGTTATTTTCCATTTTGACCAAGTGGTTACATGGAAATGCTTTTATCCCCACAAAGATGTAAAGAAGTGCACTTAAATAAGATAAAAAATGACTCAGAAACTTCCTGAGTCTAACAGCCTTCACAGAAAAAATTTGGATTAGAACATCCAGCCCTAACATAAAAACTGAGAGCTATACAGGCCAACCATGTTCACAGGGGAGGTTTTAAGATGGTTAGTACAATATTTGGAATACATGCAACAAAGAAGTTAGAATATGGGAATGGGGAGTTGGAGGGCTGGAAGTTCATTGAAAAATGATTTTTCCATTTTACAAAGTCAGGGAGTTTCCTTCCACATGACTGTGAAATACAGTCTTGAATGGTGAAATAAAGTCAACACCCTTTAACTTTATTCACCGACTGAAAAAATGAACTATTTCAGGTGTTAACAGTTGTAAAAGGGCTAGTTTGGCTGGGATGGACTGAGTGTCCCATAGTCATCACAGAGTGTACAACATGCCCTGGTCCTGCTACACTGCATGCCAGCAAGGAGCAGCTGTCCTAAACATAGACAGTATTTTCCATCTTTCTCCATGTCCCATTGCCTGGATGGCCTTGATGCCAGCAGCAGCTGGCTTCAGCTTTTCCCTGCTGTGATTTGCACTTGGCTGTTCAGGGATGAGGTTGGAATTGGCTGCTGTAGAAACTGAGAAAGACATTCATTAGGGAGCAGAGGAAGCAGCAGCTGAGTGGCTTCTGGAAAGGAGCCTGCATGAGGCTGACACACCATTCCCTGGAGGCCAGAAACAGCTGTGGAGAGGAAGAAAGGGGAGGACATTCCTCAGATTTCATCTTACTCAGAGGAGTATAGGCATTTCTGAATATTGGTGACTATGTGAAAATTCAGGGCACATCTGTCTGTTGCTACCATTCCTTTATGCAATAGTGTCCATATTGAACTTTGTTCCAAGAGACAGGAAAGTAAACAGGGATTTCATACAGCTTAAAGACTGCAGCATTCAGAAATGATGGTGCAGGAAGAGAAAGCCTTGGCAACAACTTGTGGCACTGTGTCCAGTATGAAATAAATTCTCCCAGGGAGTTCTCAATTTCCCAGGAGGAACAAGCCAGCTGGGGAACAGGAAAGGTTCCTGGGACCTGCTGCTCAGATATCTGGAGCTTTTGTGACCAAAAGCTTACTAGTTTTGCAACAATTACAGATACAATCCTCCCTGTTGCTATTGTGAAAGATTAAAATAACTTTTATCACTAACACCTATTCTTCTAGAAAAGAAATACAAATGGTGACCAACAGTGGCTAAGAAGCATATAAAGGGACAAGGAAGAGGAGTGGAAACCAAATAGAGTATATACGTACACAGGCAGTGTTTAGTCTCGCCACTTTTAATAATATAAGGTCACATACCTCATCCATGTTGTTGCTGAATTCTAACACAATTGAGGGAGTAGGTAGAGGCTGCATTTCTTGGGTAGAAGTACAAAAAAAAAGAAAAGCAGGAACTTTGTGAATGGGAAGAGATAAGATAGAAGAGGAAAGATAATAAAGAATAGCTGCACTTTGGAAACTGCTATTTTGGACTGAATATTTCCAATTTTCTTGATGGTGCAAACATGTTATTTTGACATTCACTGACCAAATTTGAAATGAGAGGGGTGGAATGTTTGGTTTTCCCTCATCCTTCAT
Organism: Vireo altiloquus; assembly: GCA_013396875.1. Classification (NCBI taxonomy): domain Eukaryota; kingdom Metazoa; phylum Chordata; class Aves; order Passeriformes; family Vireonidae; genus Vireo; species Vireo altiloquus. The sequence continues at coordinate 1,359,299 of VZRF01001862.1, forward strand.
GATACAAGAATAGCAGCCAACTTAAATAACAGAATATCCCTGGTACGTGTCTTAATTCAGTTCCGAGGGAAGAAGAAAACTTGGCCCAAATAGAAGTGTAGGCTCCTATTTACACTCTTTGTTGTCATGTGTGTTTCATCTTTCATCAGCTACTTGTCTAGTAATCCCACTGAATCTGAATTCTATGATGTGGTTGGAATAGCACCAGCAAATTTACCTTTCTTCTCTCTGTCAGTCCTTCAAGCAGGTATCACAAGACCGTTCATTTGTGTTGTTAACATAACTTATAACCTAATGATCATCCAATTTTTTCATAAAATTCCTGAAGTAGGCACGCAGCTTATACGTGTTGCTGACTGAAGTTTTATTTCATTTTATTCTGGGTAAAGATCTAAATCCCTATATATTCTAACTTTACATAAAATAAGGTCCCAGACTTAACAATGAAGTATGATCAAATCAATTTTCTAAGCAGTATGAAATAATTAAATATTTTTTAGTATCAAGGGAAACTTTTCTTATTTTCGACTATTGCAATGATCAGTTTAAACATTAAAAAATTCATTTTTTACAGTATTTTAAAAGCACCATGGTAATAACTCATCTTGTGCGAAAATAAGAAACTTTTAAAGGAAAACTCTAAAAACAGTGGAATAGGTAAAAGGCCAAAAGTGGAATGAATATAATTTCAGTTAGGGGCAACCAAAAGTCAGAAAGATGCTGTGGTTTGTTGTGTGGAATTCCATCTCACTGGAGACTGATCTTTATCCTGCAGGACTTGTATGTGATAACTTTGTTTATAAAGACACAAAAGAAGAAATATTTTGAAACTCAAAGTGCCACGGTGTTCTACCAGATTTTATTGATCTCTGAGTGCAACAACAATTTATTCAAGACCTTTTGTCTTAATAACAGACATTTATCTTTCTATCAGGTAGACAGAGAAAATCTGAAATAATGTATATGTAACTCAGATGCACTGAATTTGCCCACAGACACATACAAAAAATATCCATATTATAATATTATAAAATAATTTATATCTTTATTTTTGTGACTGGCTTTATTGTAGGAATATACTCATATATTCAACTTTTGTCCATGTATGGAGAAACTAAATGATTTACACAGTAAAAGTTTAATGAATTTTAATGAATTAACATTTATAAGCGAATTTACTTTGCTTTCCTAAGGACAAGAATAAAAGACAATATAGATTCTTCGGGTTTGATTTCATTTAGTGATTGTAAGAACAGAGAATTTCACATCTTCTCAAGTAAGTCCATTTGCCTTAGAGTAGTACTCACGAAGTATCTCTCAGCACCTCTTCATCCTCTTAGTGGTTCTTCATTTATCAGTGTTCACTAATTTATGTCACCTATCTAGAATTTGTCCTCAGCAAATCTTATTTGAATTAATAGCTTAGAGGACACCACAAACAGAAACTACTGTTTCTGACGTGACAGCAGTAGTGAGGAATCTTACATCTTTATCATCCTATTCAGCGTGATTCTCCCCAGTGTCAGGGGAAAGAACATCTCCTGAGCTTCTAGGACTGGAGATACATCTGTTCACCCTCACTGTACCACAAAGAGTGATGTTTACAACCACTAGAAAACATTTATCACTAATACCAGAAGAAAATACTCATCTGTACTTTCTAAAACACTGATTTTATGGTATTTATTACATTTTGAAAGTCCTGGTGAGGACTGAGCTATTGTGATTGGAAAAAAACCCTATGCATACTGGAAAAACCTGCTCTTAAACTCTTAACACATTGCAAGCATATTTAAAGGCACGTTGGTCACAGGGAAAATTGTGTTAGAATAAAGGGTTTGTCTGACAATGGACGTCGAATCACAGAAATGTTGAGGTCAGCAGGGACCTCTGGGGATTCTCTGCTTCAATCCTCTGTTAAAAGCAAGGTCAGGTAGATAAGGTTGCTGAAAACCATGTCCAGATGTGTTTTGAATAGTTCCAAAAATTCAGACTCCCAAGATTCTCTGGGCAAGCACAGAGGTAGCTTGGAAGGATTACCTCCTTTGACCTGCTGGTAACACTTTTTCCAGTGTACCTGAGAAAATTGTTGGCCCTCTTTGCCTCGACAGTGCAATTCATAGCATCATAGAAGCAATCATAGAATCTTTATGGTTTGAAAGGGACCTTAAAGATCATCTGGGTCCAACATCCCTGTACCATCATTGAAGTAATTAATGAATACATTATTCAGCAGTGGTCCCAGTATGGACCCCTGATTAGGCAGCTAGTGACTGACCTCTAACCAGACTTTGTGCCACCAATCACACCTCTCTAAGCCTGGCTGTTCAACCAGCTTTCAGTCAACTGCACTTTTCACTTACCTAATCTTTTTACCAATTTGTTCATGAAGATGTTATGAAAAACAGTGTTGAAAGACTCAGTAAAAGGAAATTAAACAACAGACACTGCTCATACAGTCACCTGCTCATCTATGTAAACTACTTTGGGGTTTTTTACATTTTTGTTTGTATATGAGTTCTGTGGTTTCTTTAAGCAAGGCCTAGTAGCATAGTTCACAGCTAAATTTTCAGAAATTTCCCTCTAGTTATCTGGCTTAATGTGAGTCCCATTTGTGCTTACTACAAGTGAAATAAAACCTTTTTTTTTCTAGATGGCACCTGGGAGAATATAATCCTGGTTCAGCTGTCAAAAGGCTATATGGCTGCACTAGGAATTTATTTGGTTCACTAGTCTATTTTATTTCTCTATGACATTTAATAATGCTGTCTTACACACTAAACAATAATTTTGTTGACTGCTTTTCATACTAGCATTCTCTAATGCCTTTAGTTGGTTGGGACATTTACAGCTTTGAGGTTTGGAAAGGGTTCCACCCCTAAAACCCTCTGCAGTCTACTCAGATCCCTCACTTTGGGTCTGGTCACACTTCCCAACTAGATGAAGTTTAATGTGGAAAATAAAGTTACCCTCATCTTCGAGATTTATATTTCCTTTCTAGTTAAAGTGTAAAAACATGCTGAGAATACAGGAGCAATAATTCCTTTGATTAGTTCCATTTTTTACCTAAACAAACCAGAAATTTTAATATTAAATACATCAAGGTGTGCACGAAAAAACGGTGCAGGTTTAGTACTCATGTGATACATTATAATTAAATATCCTTTAAAATATTCTCACTGGAATATACAGGGAACCACTGTTTTTATTTTGGGTATTTTATTTTTAATGTTTATACCTGTAACAAAATCACAGTTCTTATTCACTTCAGTGACACTGCTGTCAAAATCCAGCTCCATTTCAAAAGGACAAGATTTCCTTGTATTTTTAATAGCTCCCTGTGCTTTACCTGCCATCTCATAAAGGACAAGAGCAGACTCAACACCAAATAAAAAAATCTAAGGCTTTTCATTTTCAACACCATTTTTTAAATCTTCCTGTCCATCTCACTGAGGTGATGGTTTAAGAGGGAAGCTTGTAGCATTCATTATATTAAAACCATGTCAGCTTTAAGCTCTGTTCTTTTACATGCTACCTAAATATATTCTAAACTGCTTGTATCTTTCTGCCATCCTTGCACATTTTTAATGCCTCTTTAGCTGCTTGATTTATCTCCAAACCTGCAGATTGCCTTTATAAGAATTCCCATTGACTGAAGTGATACTTATCCATGCGAGCAGAGCTGATAAACTCCAGGTCTCACCATCACACACAGCTCTGCTGATTATGAAGCTACAGATTTTGTTTTCTTTCAGTAGGCAAAATAGGTTTAGAAACACATTTTCCTTTCATCCCTCAAAGGAACTCATAACACAGTGGCTGAGATTCAAAAACTGGCTTTTCAGATGACAGTACATCATTCTGAATGGTTCCTACTTCATCTGACATATATAGAAAGCCTTTGCGACAGTAAGAGATATTTTCAGCCCAGAGAGACTCAGGCATCAAGGTCTTGTCTTTTATGTCTAATACATAGTGCAACATTCCCTATCTACCTTGATAGGTTCCTGAACCGCCCTGTAAAAGCACTTATGAAAAAATAAACTAGTGGCATACAACTTACATGAGCTTTTTAGTAATAAACCAGACCATTTCACTGAAGATTAAAATATATGCAAACAAAAATCTTGATTCAAATCTGAATCTACTCCCTCATAAACATAACTCATTCTCAACAAGATTAAGGGGCAGGGGGGAGAAGAGGAAACATGCTTTATTCATCTGCTACAATATCAGTGTCGTGATATTGTGATTTCTGAGTGAATGGAGCTCAAGAAAGAAACTATGGTCCCCTACCCGGAACAAATGCATGCCTGCCTCCTGTTTTTGCTTCCTCTTCTATGCACAAACACAAAAGGTTTCTGACTTAGACAGCTAAACCTGTGTTAGATGGCTCAGATAATTAGCAGAGTAAATGGAAAAGAAGCTAAGATCTTGAACGGCAAGTCACAGCATCACTCCTGCAGCTGAAATAAATGCTGATTTTCACTGAGTCTTTTTACTATACCTAGGAAATGCAGAATAAGAACAAATAACTTTCTACTTGCCAAGAGAAATTGGAATTAAAAATGTGTTTAAAATTTATATATACCTTAAATACAGCAATATATGGAAATTATATAAACTCTTTAATTTTCACCAATGGGATTTTTAAAGGTTTCATACAACTCTTTTACAACAATGAACATCCCAGCTGTTCTTAAAAGAAAGAAGAAAAATGGAAAAGACTCCAAACAAATCAACCACCATTCATGTGTCTTTTTTGCCTAGGAAGAAGCAGTAATATCCACAATCTGAGCTCATGCCTGAAATGAGGATTTGCTGACCTGCAAGAAAGCTGAGCCGAGAATCAGAGCCAGCTTCTCAGTTCTGACCCTGCTCAACAATCCCGTGGCTCAAACAAGCCAGCAAAGGTCTCATGTTACCCAGTAGCTCCACCTTTTAGGGGGAACTCTGCCACTACAAACACAGGTAATATGCAGAGGTAAAAGAAAGCACCTGAAGGATAAGTCCATGGGAGACCAACTTATTATTTTGAAAACCACAGTGGTGCCTGTTCTTTTCTTCTTAACTATTTGTCTTTGCCTCTATCCTTCTCTTCAATGGTTTTGACCAATGTTTTCACTGCAGGGCTATAGGCAGTGACAACACTGTTTGCTTTAAAACTGCTCCCAAGTGCACAGGACATTACAGAGTTACTGTAAAACAAAGTTACTAATTCTTCTTCTACTTTAAAAACTCTGTCAGAATAGTTTGTAGGAAATACATCCATGCTGCAACTGAGGAGTACTCTGACATATACAGAGATCTTAAAAAGTTTAGGTTTTTTTCAACCTTTAAAATAAAACATTTTATGTTGTAAAATGAAAGTTTTCTCCTCCCTGATACAGATAAATTCATGTTCCTTAATATCTTATATGAAGAGAAGTATTCTTATTAACTAGTTTTGGGGCACTAGAAACTTATTTGAATGAATCTTCCTCTAAATATTCTGTTTGAATCACTCATTGGAGTACTTTGAAATGCAGAAACTGTATTTTGATGATCCCATTGGAAAAATTATAAAGCAAAGTAGCCTATAAAATGTATTTCATTTTTGTTTACCATGGTCATGGCTTTTATGTGTAACCAGCATGATGCAATGGTAAAGGAGAAATGCCCTCCTTTTAAAAAGGTACCTTCAATCTTTAGAGATTTTTATTTTAAATTCTATTGTCCTCTCCTATTATTTTTTTCTTCTCAAATCTCCTCATAAAATTTCAGGAATGAAGGAAATGGTAGACACAAATGTTTGCAAAGTCATTTTCTGGGATATATGTGTGTATTTGCAGGTATAAAAACTTTGGAATTATGTGGTGATATATGTTATATGTTATTATTAGGCATAGAAGTTTCTTTAGGTAGATTTTCCTTCCTTTGGAAAATATCTCCAGTGATTGTACTCTAATGCTAACTTTAATGCTAACAATATTATATTCAGGGAAGTATACAACATAATAGGAAGATAATAGATTTTTTAAAAACTGCTGAGAAGACTGTGTCAGTCATTACTTAGCATACTGATGGACTAGCCCCTTGCATAAAATTAAGTCTCAACTCACAACAAGTTCAGCTGACTAATAAAATTCATGAGTCTTCAGAAATTATGCACCAGACAAACATGACTGCTTGAGAATATAGCTTTCCTTCATGGTAACCATAAAATTTAAACTGCCTCCTTGTTCCTAACTAGTGCAATAAGATGCATCAAATTAGGGGTTTCTAAATGCAGGCAACTGTAATTTGTGATATCATTTACAGGCATAGCTGCTATTGCAGTTAAATTAATGCTTTACTTTGCATGGCCATTAGAACATGTAAATAGAGCATGATGACCACAGTAATATCTTTCATGTTAAGTGATTAGATTCAGGCCTAATTAATGTCTGGATTCAATTTTTACATCACCCTTATTTTTTTTAAGCTAATTGGATACTAATGTAAAACCAGTTTTATTTATGAGTATTTTTAAAATCTAGAAATGCCTGGCTTATGCTTTGTGCTGTGTGTCTGAGTGTTTTGATTTTATTCCTGTTACTAATGCATTTGGTGCAGACACTGGTTATAAAATCCTTGAAATACATTGCTTACCACATTTTGTAAAGGTTGTCAAAGCAAAAAGCTTCTGGTTAGTTTGGTAAGCAGTCAAATGTTCTTCTGCTAAAATATCTTCCTTTTGCAAATCATTGGGGAATGTGTGTAGGCTTCTTGATTTAATTTGCTTGTTAAGTCAACCGGGAAAAAGAAAAAAAAATGGAGAATTTATAAATAAAGCTGTTTCTTTTCCACTTAAAGAAAAAATAGTCTTCTTTGGCCTTTTGATTAGGGGTAAAATCAGTAAACTTAGTTTGATGATAATTCCCTAGTCATGGAATATGGATCTGATCTTTTTAAAATAATGGAGGGACAACCATTTTTGAGTAGCAACTTAAATATCTTTCCTGTATCAAATAATTTTTAGTGTGTTCTATGAAAAATATGGTAATTAGAAAACCCAAAAACATTATTTTGTGTTTTTAAGCAGCTAAACTGTTTCATTATATCAAACAGTAAAAGCTGTCTGAAGTAGGGAATCTAATATATCTAATTACTACCCAACAGGAGTTGCCATTTATTTTTTTTTTAATTAAAAAAAAAAAGATATAACGTAGTTAGCAGCATACTGAGAGATATCAAGAAATAACATTGGAATACTATAGAAAAAATATGTAAGTAAATACATATACAAAGAAAAAATACCGTGATCCTATTTGTAATTTTAGGTTAAAATTTACTAAAAATTTTGTAATTCCAAGTTAAAATTTACTAAAAATTTTGTAATTCCCAAATATATTTTACTATGAAAGTCTATGTTATCAACAGTATTGTTTCCCCTTCATATCTCCTCCCTCAAAGAGCTGTGTATCCCCACAAATGTCTCTGATTAAACTATGAAAGTGTTATAATTAATTTTACATTTAATGAAAACTTCTGAGGAAAATTTTTACTTGGGTCAAAGCATCATACACTTGAACTAGATAAATGTGGTATCCACTATTTTCCTTCAATGGAAAACTAAAATATGAGATATAGTCAAAGGGAACACATTTTTGTCAGTATCATATTCATTAACACACTAGAATTGAGTTCAGGTAGGTCAGTCTGAATATATTAAAAAATTATGCAGGAGGTAATCATAACTGAATAGCTAGGTAGTATGAATAGATATAGAAAGAGGTAGCCACATAAAACTTTTAAATACAGTTAACAAGTTTATTCTCTACAGTGAGGACCAAATTTTCATAAATAAATTTGACTTCAAGTTTTTCAGATTTATATTAGAAATATTAGAAATCTAAGACATTTAAAATTAATTACCTTCTTGGTTTGCTTCAACAGTTAAAACCCACCTTAGGGAAAAAAAAAAAAAGTAACTTTTCAAATGGCTCTTCCATGTCTGTTTTCACATGAGAGGTGTCAGTCCTGAAACTCAAGCATTTCCCTGCCTGGCCATGATGATGACTAGGTCAGATGCAGATAACCAGCTGTTAAATGTCTAAGGAAGTTCCTTGTCCTTTTTCTTCTACTCTTGTCAGCTACTACAATTTATCCAGATGCTAGCAAGCTTAAGTCCTGGAAACTTGTATATGTTCTGTACAGATCTGTGCAGAGAAGGTGTTTGAAAGTAATAATTAGAGCATGGTGAACAGCTGCACAAAGAAAAATTGCACGTGATCTCGTTAATTATTTACATGGCTCATAGATTTCATGTACGTAGTGAACTGACCCCTAACCTTCATTCATTTATGCCTTTTAAAAAACATCAGTATATTGATAATAAATAAATCAACTAATTCAATTGTAAATTGTGTGAGTTCTCCACTCTCTGGGTCTAATCCAAACCTCAGGCAGCAATCACATCAAGCGGCTATTTTTTGTTCACCATAGACTAAATGAAAATTTTTTCCCATTGCATCAAATTTTGTCTGTTATGATTCAAGTCATTATTTAGTTACACCTTTTTGTGGAAAAGCTTTCCTCATCCCTTCAGATAGGTGAAAACATTTACTTTATTAATTTCAGCACAAATTAATTGTTTTTCAATTTTTTTCATCTTAACTAAAAATAATGTATAATTTTAAATAGTCATATGATCTGAAACAAAAAATGTTTCTATATCAAACAGATAAAATGTGATGCTTCGGTCTTTCAAAACTAATTTAAGAACAAAACTGGCATTTAAAATTCAAAAATATAAATATTTCTTTACAAATTATTTGGGGTTTGAAAAATTGACAGTTCCAGAAAAGAAAGAAACTGGAAACTTTCTGACCTTTTTAAGTCCCCTTTGCTGCACGTACTGGTGTATGTAATGTAATTTATTTGTCTATGAAGAGGAAGATTACTTTCTAGCTTATGTTAGCGCAGTGACACTAGTGGGCAGAAAATTCTTCACTTTGTTTATCTTCCTCTTATGTAGAAATCCATGATACTCAGGGTACTTTTATTTGTGAGTTCCCAGATTATTATTTTGATGCCATAGAAGTTTTGTGGGTATTAGATATCCTAAGATGGTTTTAATTATCCTCATCTTATTATTTTCTTTCTTTTTAAACCACAATATATGCTTATCTCTTTCTCTTCTGGTATTTTGAATGAAGTAAATATTCTTCATTTCACATCAAGGTGTCAGTCAAATACACAAAGATCTTGAAGTTCAGCCTTTCAACATTGACTCTGATTTACTTAAAAATTCAGTCCTAAGTAATCAATACATTCTCCAAAGCAGATGAATACTAAAAAAAAAAAAAAAAGGTTTATTTCTCATGAATAAGCATTTTCTGAACAAAGATGTGCTGGTGAAACATTTCACTAAGCCACTAAGGCGTAAATTTCTCTTCTTTCGAGAGAGATAAAAGATGAGTAGTTTTAAGCTTATAACAAACATTTCAAAAAGCTTCATTCAAAAGCAAACAGAAAGTGGATAAAATTGCGTGCAAAAACACAAAGGTAAAGCATAAAAGCATAATAAAGTAAAGCTTAATGTATGAGTAGAAAAAGCAACAGCAATGTCATTTGTAATTAAAAATGAAATGAATAGTAAAACAAAAATGTTGAAGAAAATATAATGAATAAAAGAATACAAGCCTGCAACGCAATTCATGCTCTGTAAATGCATTTGCACAATTAGAAACATGCCTCTTTTCACTTCTTTTCTGTTTTATTACTATTTTAAAATAAGACATAGATACAAAGAAGAATTTTTTTCCATGAGGTTGGTGAGGCACTGTTACAAGTTGCCCAGAGAAGTTCTGGATTCCCTGGAAGTGTTTGAGGCCAAGTGGTATGGGGCTTTAAGCAACCTGGTCTAGTGAAAGATGTGCCTGCCCATGGCAGAATGGTTGGAAGTAGATCATGCTGAAGGTCCCTGTCAGTCCAAAGCATTCTATGATTCTATGATACATGCAGTGACTTTGGAGACATGGCTGTATGTCTTTATATTGAAGTTTTTGGTCACTGTTTTTCCAGCAGGATTAGAGGGTTAACTGCCTAGTTAGGTAGTTATCTACCTCCATTTTGTAAACATGAGCTATTGACAGGGAGTGCAGTTGTAGCACACAATGTCTGTATTTCCTCTTGTTAACAGGATCTTACTTTTACTCAAATTGTAAAGAAAAAAGGCACACATTAACATAGACAGAAAAAGGGAGTTTTGTTTTATATCTAAGGCATATGGAAGATGTCAAATGTTGAATATTGTATCTTGCCACTGACTACCTAGTTCCTGAAAAATGCAGATCACATGGACCACAATGTTTTTTATATTTCTTATATTGACAGTACATGGTCCCAATCTTATAGATGTAGAGTTAAGTGATGCCAATAACATTGAGGTAAATAACAGTCTTCTTCACAAACATTCCATATATAGTACCATAAGGACTGCTTAGTATGGTACTACATTTGAAATAAATTAGGTTAAAGAAAAATATCATATGCAAAAATTATCGGCAGTCATCAAAAAAAGGATGGTGCAGAGTGTTCTAGTGAGAACAGAAGACAAAACGACATCCAATTTATAAAGCTAACCAAAGTCCTCATAGCCTATGCTGGGTATCTGTGTTTCTTTGTGCTTTAAATATTTTTCAACCTATTGCTGGTTTACGATTTGTCAACTTCGTACTTCAGTAGAGATGTCAAAATCCATATCTTTAAATATACAAGTGAGTACTTATGGAAAAATGAAGGGGTCAACACATATCATCTTTAACTTAATTTGTTACAGCAAAAGCTCTTTAAAAACCTCTCTGTGATTGAGAACATGAACCTTCATTTCTGCATAAAGAGAAGCAATGATGCTGTCATGGTTATTATGGTTCAATTTAAGAAGCAGTACCCTTCAAATATTTTGACTTACTGAAGCCTTAATGAGATCAAAAACTACTGTATCTAGGTCTTGATTATACTGACAGCATTTTTCTTGGATATGCAGACACGAAGAAGAATCACACCAATTGTACTGTGCTATGCTTAGACTGAAATCACTCTCCTGTGTGAGGAATTTTCTGCACATTCATCAGTTCAGCAATTTAGAATCTGTCTAACAGTTATCTTCCTAGATGTAGTTGAGAGCAAACTATGACAATGATTGTCCCAAGAAGAATGATTTTAATTTCGTTGAGACAGATGGATGGGTTTTTTTGCAGATGCTGAACATTTGTAGATGTCAGAAGTAGGCTTGTCAAAGCATTGTTTCAGCAAAACTTTTGGAATTTTTTTCTCTTCACAGAAACAAGAACTACTGTATATGTCTTCAAAGTGTCTCTGCAAAGCTGCAAGTTGATCCACATCCCCATAATTAGGATAAATTAAGATGTTTGTGAGTTTAGATAGCAAATTTTAAATAAAAAGTCAGATGCAAATACAAAGCCACATTTTATACTAAGGTTAATAATATAGACACTATTGTGGTCAAGAAGGTAGTCTCATGGGAGACTGTATATTCTGATATACAAAGAACATGTCCAGGACTTGGCCATTGTTTTGTCTGTGTAGTTTCCTGCTTTGTTGCTAGCCCATATTAAGGATTAATGATCAGGTAATTTACAAAAAAGAAAATATAAAAAGTTTCCATTTATATTCCTCTTTCCTATAGTATATCAATACTTAGAAATTTTCTGCTACCTTTTTCGATATCTGCTTGTATTATAATCCACAATTTAACAAGCTTGTTTGAAGGCACCATCTTTGATTTTTTATCTCAGATTTCCTATTTTTAAGTTCTCTGCATATACCCCTATGGGTGACTAAGTAACACCGCAACAATGGTTTTAAAACAAGCTAATACTAAATTTGAGTAAAGGTTAGGAGTCATTTGTTGATATTTCAGAGCAAGCATTGACATTTGAACTGCAGAACCCAAGACATACAGATGTTTTTCTGTCAATTCAGTGAAAAGTGTGTCTATCACCAACTCTCTTCATGCTGAATATTCTTGGAAGAAATATTCCACATTTACAAAATTTACAGAAATGTTTCCACATGTTACATAGAAACAATATTGTGCAAATTTTTTTCACTAAATACCTGGTTCATTAAATACCTACCATGATAGTCAGAAGGTACTGTTGTTCCACAAAACTGTATCTAATGAAGTATTTAACAATTGATTTTCATTCAACATTTTCCATTTGCGCATCATTTATCTTCTAGCAAATCAATTATGTAGTGAGTTATGTTTAATGCTGGTATACCCCCTTCCTCAAGTCAGATGAGCAGTGCTGTCCCTTAAACTAGCTGCTGTGGTCTAAATGAAGATTATATGATGAGATTTCCTACAGACTGGGCATGACCAGACACCATTGACACATTTTACTGTGTATCTAGAAGAAGACTGGCTTTGCAGGACGGCATGCCTTATTGGCTTTCCTAGAGACACTGTTGTCTGCAAAAGGTCATCCTTCAACAAACAAGGATGCCAGGAACAGTGACATTCACTTGTGTTTTAAAAGAAATCCAAACATTAATAATCAGAGTTATTAAATAAATAGGAGAAAGAGTTAAATTTCTGGATAGTTTATTTCTGTGAAGTTAAAAAATATTACAGATAAGTGGGACAGATTTTCTAACTGTGTCTGTGGAAAATAATTGAATAAACATGTTTAAAGAGAGTCACAATGAAAGCTTAGCAAGAATTTTAAATTAATGCATTTTAGATATTTTCAGAAAAGAGATCTTAAGCCCTTGAGGAAACTGCTGTTAGCACCTTTCTCTTTTCAACTTAGTCTGTACTAAACATGATTTGTCACAGTAAGGACTTCAACCATAAAGAGATTCCTTTTAAAAACATAAAACCTCAAATGATCTTTCTGGGTTTTTTAGAAGGGAGGGTGACTTGAAGGCAAGAAAGTTTTTATACATTTGTTTTCAAGATAAGACTATTTTATTTTTATTTATAAATTTGATCTTGAGTTCTGATTCATTCACCCACACTACTTTGCTGTGTCTGAAGTCCAGAAATGGTAAAACTTTATTGCAGATTGTAACAAGCTATATGTCAGAGACGTGGAAGGAATTTGAGACCAAATTTCCCATTGAAACCTACTCAAAATAAAAAATAATGTATTATTCAAATATTTCTGGATAATAAAAAAAAGGCTCTGATAGCTTTTGGAGAGCATTAAAATTTCAAACCTACTTGCAAGAAAAGCACAGAATGGGCATGGCATTACAGTTTATTATACATTTATAGAAAAAAAGAAATAAAAGACAATAAAAGCACCTCTTTTAACACTCAAGGCCAGTCAGTTGGTTTAATTTCTACCAAAACACTTTAAATAGTTTCTTGATGGGTGAAGTGTGTATCAGTTACATCAAGCAATTGAAATATTGATTAATAATTGAAAAGGTTGGTATTACTTGGGCGGAAATGTAACCACCACTTTCAATACCCTCATGAAATCTGAATTGCACCAAGGACTTTGTATGCAAGTGATATATTGACAATTTTAAAATGCAGGAATTAAAAATATCTCATCAATAAATCATTTAAAATTTCATATACTATTCAAAAGCTTTTATCAAGTATGCAGCTAATCACTAAATCAGTAAAACAGGAAAATCTGATTACGTCTATGTCTGCTGCCTTTGCTTTTATTAGTCAGAATGATTCTTACAACAAAATCTTTCATGGAAAGTGCTAAGGTAGAATGCTCATTGGAAGAGATTTTCTCACACCATGAAATCTTATTATTCAAATAAATCTTATCATGTTATTTCCTGATCACATTTTAAACTCAGTGACACAGAAGTTACTCTACTCGCTGCTTTGTTTTCACATTTGCAAAGTAAAACAACAAAGGTATTGGGTGTTTTGGGGGTTTTTCTCTGTAGGAAAAAGGGAAAAATTCAAACCTATGATGCCATATCACTTTATAATGCCATATCATTACAAAAGTAAAACAAAAATTATAAAGATGGTTCATCGTATCTAAATAGACTGAACCTATGGGTAATTCTTATAATTTAACAGTGTGATCTCTAAGGTGTTAGCTTTAACACCTTTTAGCTTTTAAGGACCTAGACATCTTTTAGCTTTTAGGGACCTAGAGATCCTTATAAAACCACTGTATAGTCACTAATATCTATAGGAATGCTTTGCACGTTAACATTCAGTTCTGGAGGATGAGAAAACTAATGCCGATATTTTCTGACAGCAATACCTGAGCTGGAGCTTATTGTTAAAAGGGACCAAGGCAGCAGTCTCTAGGTGACCCTGTTTGAGCAAGAGGCCATCTTCATATGAGTCATCTAACCTCAACCATTCTGCCATACATGAACAGTTTTAATTTACAGACCAGGGTGAATTCAGTAGTGCAACTATCTGCCGTCTTCATTTTCCTTTCTTCTTCTACCTCACTTGACAACTATTCAGGAACCATCACCCACTGCCCCATCCTCCTTGTTGGGCTGCTTATTGCCAGGCCCTTGTGCACAGGGCACTGATTTTTCATCACAGGAACTGATAAATTAGGGGTGAAAAACCACCTGCAAGGCCTCAAGACCAAATGTATCTGAATTGGGTGAACAACAGTGGGTTACAGCCCAGTAGGTTTTTCTTCAGAAAACCTCTATCTCCTCTCTCCCAGAGCTTACTCCCAGCCGTCCAGCTGCAAGAGCCCGTAGGTTCTGCACAGGGGTTATCCAGAGCAGCCCCTGTCTGGTTCTGTCTATGGGGTGGGGAATGGTGGACAGTGAGCTGAACACAAGCCAACACAAGCCAGCACAAGCCGCCCTTTAGCATAGCAGTCCAAGGGTGTGCTGGGCGGCAAAAGGAAATATCTTGGCAGTAAGGCTTGAAAGACTGCTTGGAACTGCATCTGCCAAGGAATGCCACAGGCAGCAAGGACTTCTCTAAATGTCTGTGTGGCAAAGCCAGGAAAAATATGAGCCCCTTGCTGAATAGGGTGGGAGATATGTTGCCTTGGCTTCAGTGATAAGGCAGAGCTGAAAACTCGCCTGGAAGGCCATGGGAAGATACCAAAATATCTTGCACGGCATGTTTCCCTCTTTGGGTTGCCTTCTTTCTTGGCTGGGTGGCCAACAGTAAATGGCTTCTTGGAACACAGTGACATCACAGTATGTGACTGTGACATCTCCCCAACCTTGCTGCTTTTCAGCAGCCACAAGCTCTGTCTCCTGGCACTCTGTCCAGGACTCCTGCAGGCACACACGCTAGGTGAGCAGGCTCCAGAAGGATCGGGGTCTTGCTCCTTAAGCTTTGACTGGGTAGAGAGCAGCAGCTCTAGGCACTGAGCA
Source organism: Vireo altiloquus (assembly GCA_013396875.1). Classification (NCBI taxonomy): domain Eukaryota; kingdom Metazoa; phylum Chordata; class Aves; order Passeriformes; family Vireonidae; genus Vireo; species Vireo altiloquus. Next base: position 1,374,635 of record VZRF01001862.1, read on the forward strand.
AAGGCAGTCTCTTCCAGTCTCCTCTCCCATCTGCCCAGTTCTGAGACCCTCTGGGTCCCACACAGGAGCTGTCCTGGGGCTGTGAGTGCCAGGAAGGTGCAGGAGCTTTTCAGAACTGAAGGCTCTCTGCCTCTCCCTACTGTGCATTCAGGTACCCTGTGCTAAACTGGGAGGCATTATGGGGTCTTAGGGGGCTTGGACACAGCAGGTTTATCTCCAGGGCCTCCTGACAGCTCACCAGAGCCTGTCCCAGGGTTCTCACCCACCTAGCTTAAGCTCTGCGGAGGTGTGGAGGAGACCAAGCCTTCTCTTCTTGCTCTTCCTCCCTCTCTACCTCCTGTCATGGAGAAGACCTCCAAAGGGTCTGTCCAACATCCTTCCAGGGCCCAGTGGGAGCCTTTCTGACCTAGGGCCACATGAGCTCTTCATGCCTGCTTTTCCCAGGCGCACAGGCAGGAGGTTTCCCCAGCACCTCAACATCCAGTGAGGGCTGCTTTCCTGCGGGCAGTGAGGGCAGAAGGCAGGGGTTCAGGGCTGCTCTTAGGGCTAACTTTCCCACAGGGCACCTGCTGCTGCTGCTGTTGCTGCTTCAAAGCCCCAAAACTGACCCTTTCAGGAGACCCTTACCATCCCTATCCCACAGCCTGCTTGGGCTTTCCTTGCTTTTCCCCTCAGAGGACCAGAGAAGGTCAGGCACTCAGGCATTTTGCATGTCTCCCTGGGCAGGACGAGGTGCAGAGCACTGAGGAAGCCCTGGAGGAAAGACTCTGCTACGAGTGGCAGCATGAGCCAGCTGCCACCAGCAGGGCCATCGGAAATGGCAGCAGCAGATGGCCTATGCCCCATCTGCCTGGATGACCTTGAAAATGCCACCTATGTGGACGTCTGTCGGCATCGTTTTTGCTTCATCTGCATTCAGGAATGGGCCAAATTGACAAAGACCTGCCCTCTGTGCAAGCAGCCCTTCAAGCGACTGCTCCGCATTGTGACAGCGGACAGCAACCACGAGGAATATGTGGCTGTCTGGTCTGCCCACCGCCGAAGGAAGGCAGCCAGGGTCCGGAGCAGATCCCCACAGCGGCACTACAACCTGAGCAGCAGGCGTACTGACACCCAGGCCTCCACAGGGAGAAGGGGGACTGTGGGGACAGTCTGACTGCAGAGGGCTCCAGTAGCTGTGGGGGCCCCAATGCAGCTCCCAGCAGGTTGCTGCAGCCAGCACTTCTCGTGGCGGAACACCACCGAGAGAACACCACCTCAGGGGAGCACCTGGCCAGCCCTGCAGCTACACCAGACAGGGCTGCTGCAGCCCCTGAAACAGTCTGATGTCTTTCACCTGCAATAAACAGCCAGGTGCTTTCAATTTTGAGATGTGTATCATGATTTCAGTCATTCTGCTGCCACAGAAGATGTTTCTCTTCTGCTTTCCCTGCTTCCCACTTCCAAGCACCAGGGCAGGGGTGTCCAAGGCCTCTGCCCAGCAACTGCCCTTGCTGGTGCCTCTGTACCCAAAGGTTCCTGGTCATTCTTAAGGCCCTACTCTCAGTCCATCTCTGACAGCAGTGGCTGAAACTCCTACCACCCAAGTTCCCATGGCTGTGGCCGGCAGGCAGGAGGGGGCTTGTTATGTCCTTCTGGCTAAATGCTCTCTGGAAATGGGAGTTCAGAAGCAGTATTAGTCAGTCTGTATTGAAGGGAAGCCTGGACTGCCTATTTCCAGCAAGAAGTCTGGAAATATGAAGTAGCTTTGGCTACTTTCTCCACCATGAGAAGACACACACAGATATAGAAGTGCCCTGAACAACAATGTTTAAGAAAGGATCAATCCACAAACTATCCAAACTCATCTTTACCTGTGAGCCATTTGCAAGGGATGGAAACATGCCGGCACTGACACAGAAACTAAACTGTAAACCACAAGAAGACAGAATGTACAATTCTCCTCAGTTTGTACCTACAAGACTTCCCAAGACATGGGCAGTTGCCCAGCATTGGCACCGATCTGGCCAACCCCAGTGACCAAGTCTGAAGCAAGCTGTCCCTTTGGTTTTGTCTGGTCCAGCAACAGCCCAGCTCCTTCGCTCTTGAAGCCAGGCATGTGCCAAAGTGGCTCTGCAGACGGGATCCTGGGACAGCAGGCAGAAAAGGACCATGTCCTCTGTACAGGACAAGCAGAAAAGGACTCTGAGGAGGACTACTGGAGACAACTTGTCAGTGCAAAGGTGCAAGGTGACGGCTCGGAGCAGATCTCTGCAGCAGGGCTCCAACTTTCGTGCTGGGAAGATGACATCAGGTTCTCTACAGCAGTGCCTGGTGGTAGAATGAGAGGCAGCAGGCCTCACCTGACATGAGAGAAGCTCATACTAGAGAGGAAGGGCAACCTTCTCCCCTGTGGAGACTTTCCAGGGTACAGCAGTGTGCCTACAGAGGATGTGCTGTCTGGGGGGTTTTCAAGAGCAGGATGGGGAAAGCCACCAACTGCATCATCACACCTTCTGGCTGAGCAGGGGGCTTCACTGTGGACCTCCTGGAATCCTTTCCAACCTGAATTTTACAATGAGCCTATGATTTCCCTTTTCCCCTTTCATTCTGCTCCTCCCACATCTGGTTGGAACCAGACGGCGATAGTTAAAAAAATTTTTATTTAACTCATAACACAAGTAAGCAAAAATAGATGTGGTGGTTCAGATCAACATATACATCTAGCCAAGACTTCATTTTCAACAGTGTTCACTATTAATTTTCCAGGGAATAAGAAAAATCAACATGATATTTATCCCTCAAATTTTCCAGACTTCAATTTTTGTCTGCTGTGGAGATTTTTGAAACATGATTTGTTACTCAGTAACTCCACAACAGGTCCCTCTGACAAATATTTTTCCAGAATTCCTGTAGGCTCTTGTAAAAATTCTGGCAATAATAATATAAATAATTTGAAGAAAAACTATTTTGGTTTTTTTAATCTGCCCAAAATTATATTTTTGGTGGCCTCATTTCTACATCAAAATACATTGTTATAAGCTGATTCCTATATTTGATCTCAAACTGTTTGTGCCCCACCCTAATGCTTACTAAATGTATTTACTCTAGGTGTATTTATTTGAATTAACAACTAGTGAAGAACTGTACATTTTATTTTCAGGAGCAGCTGAGGGAGCAGGGGTTGTTTAGCCTGGAACAAAGAAGGCTCTTGGGAGACTTTATAGCTCTTTACAACTACCTGAAAGGAGGCTGTACCCAGGAACAGGTTGGCCTCTTCTGCCAGCCAACTGGTGACAGGATTAGAGGACATGGCACCAGGGGAGGTTTATGTTGGATATAAGGAAGAATTTCTTAATGGATAAGGTTAAGAATTTCTTAATGGATAAGCGTTGGGATGGACTTCAAGGGAGGTGGTGGAGTCACCATATTTGGAGGTGTTCTGAGACATGACTGGACATGGCACTTAGTGCTATGGTCTGTTTGACGTGGCAGTGATTGGTAAAAGGTTGGATTCAGTGGCCTTGGACATCTTTTCCATCCTAAATGATTCTGTGATTTCTACCAATTAGCAACTGATACAAATAAGGGGGAAAAAGAAATGTTTTCTGTTTACTAAAAAAAAGGTGTCTTCAGAATATTGCAAGAGAAATATTTCATCATTTTACTGTCTACTTACTGCAGGGTCTGCCAGAGAGTAACAGAGAAGACATCCTCTTTCTTAAAAAGTCACATTTTATGATGCATAGATTTGAGAGAATCAGACCTGCAAATATGGATAAATTACACTAAATATGTTTTTACTTTTGTCAGCATAAAAAGTTGTACTAGAGTGTATGGTTTCAACAGTGCTACTGCCAATTCAAACCTCAGTAGCGATTTGGACTTGTTAATAATGTTGCAGAACCACAGATAGGTATTTCATGTGATTTCAAAGTTGTGTTAACACATATCTCACCCTCTAAGTTTACTGACTAATGCATAGTTGGAAGTGGATTTGATCAAATATATCATCAAAAAGGTTACATGTCATTTCTTGTATAAGAAATCTCTTAACAAAAAGTAATTTTGCCAAAATCTTTAACAAAAAAGTGCTAAGGTCTACAAAAGAAATATCAGCCCACTATTGGTTTTTACGGTCAGAGCTGAGAGTATATAAGCTTATTATCCAGGGAAAATATTTTTTTAGAGTTGTTTCTAACAATTTTAAAATTTGAGATTATAACCTGAAAAACCCCACAAACAAATAAACTCACCCAAACAAAAATTATGCTTCTCTAAACAGTATTAACCTGGAAATGGATTGCATTTTGGTTTTTTGTGTGTAGCTATAGAAAGGAAGAGGAAATTTAATTTTAATTAAAATTGAAATGTTTGTACTTGTACCCACACATACTACATAAGACAGTAGACTCCCAGTGATACAATAAACATATTGTGATAACATGCTCTGCCTTGATAAAAATGCTCAAATGACTTCTTTTCACATGTGATCATTAAGAGTACTGGTATTTTGTGTACAGGTCTCTCCATATGCAACAGGTTGACTAACAGTTAAAATGCTATTAGTCATATGAAGGAGCTTGTAGAGACCTTGTTTCTCACCTTTTCATTATTATTTCATTTAGAAAACAGGGGAAAATCTTTAGAGAAGAGAGAGCTTCATAGTTGAAAAACACCAAGAAAAAAATCAGCTTAGATTATATACAAATCTGTTAACAGAATGACAGTATAGCCCAGGTTGGAAGGCTTCTGGAAATATCATCTGCTCCAATCTTTTGTGTGAAAGGGAGACTAGAAGAGTTTATTTAGCACCCCCTGAGGAGGTTGTTCCAGTGAATGGTTGTTCTCACTATAAAAAACCTCTCCCAGTTCAACTTGTACCCATTGCCTTTGTTTTCTCTGCACGGCTCCTTGTGAAGAGAGACCCTTCTCTTTGTAGCTGCCCCTTGAGTCCTGGAATATTGTGATGACATCCCTCATGAGCCTTCTCCACTGAGATGTGATCTAGGTCCTTCAGTGTTTCCTCATAGGTCAGGTTGTCCGGATGGTTGATCATCTTTGTGACTCTCCTTCGGGCGTCCTCCAGTCTGTCTGCGTTTTAATTCAGTTGTGAAAGCCAGAACCGAACACAATACTCCAGATGAGGCCTGACGAGCTCTGAGTGGAAAGATAACAACTTTAACTCTGCTGGTAATGCCCCTGTGAATGCAGCCTGGGAGATGGTTTTTTGACCTGACCCATCAATTTAGCCCCAAAAAATCCACCAAATTAACAATCAAATAATAGTTTTCTTTCTCTTATGTTAGAAAACAGATATAGAGTTAGCAATTTTAGTCCAGCTACCTTTCTTACTATGCTAACTTCTTTTATTCCTTTCATTTATCTGAGATACTCAAATTATAAATACAGGTTCTGTCACTATGCTAAAAGGTCTAGGCAGGTCTTCTGCATTATGATTATTCTTACTATTTCAAACCTGGCCAGAACAGCTGTGACTAAAAGTAATTTTATAAAAGCCAAAATGTTTCCTGAGAGGCACATTGGTTTCAATGAATTTTTCCAAGGAAGGTTTTCTGCAGTCAAGAGTTTCCTGGCCACCTCTAATGAGAAAGAGTGAGGAAAGGAGATGAATTAAAAACCTCAGGTATTATATTCAAAAAAATCAATTTTTGACAGAATTCCATTGTCAAAAGAACATTTGTGGCCATTCCAATATGGAATAGAAACAAAGTTTGAGGTTTTTAAAGTTCTTTTTCTGCCAAGATCTCTACCACATGTGGTGACACTTACTGAGAACCATCGTTTCCAGAACATCCAGTTGTGGTTCAGTAAAACCACTCTCTTATGCTGTGGGTTGTCTCAATACACAAAGAATTACCTATACTTTGATAATAGTAACTTAAAACTATAAAATAACTGAAAGTGAATACAGGAAATAAACTATGAATTTCATATTAAGGGTTCTTTATATACTGTCTTTTAAGGAAAACAGCACAATAATCCTCAGTCATTGCTCCATTCTGGGATTCACTTCAAGCTATAATAAAAAAAAAAAAAAATAAAAGGCAAAGCTTCACAGGACAAGATATATGCCCATTGTTACCTAGCAAAGTGATATGATTTAACAATTCTGAGAAAATATTCATAAGGATATTTCCACTAAAATTCTGAGAAAACATTCAGAAAAATATTTCCACTTTAATATTATAATAAATGCTTTTGATGTACAGATTCACATGGAACCTTACAGGTGTAGGAGATTTGATGGACTGCAACTAAGTAAACTGAGGGAATTGAACAAGGTCCTTGCAAAAGCACTCCATACTTTTTGAAAGAACAAGGCTCTGCTGACTGAAGAAAGGCAGATGCTTCACCCACCATCATAAAAGGGGCAAATTCACCAGTCTGGGAAATCTGAGATGAGTCCGTTTTATTCAGCCCAGCAGTAAATTGCCTCTGATCAACCTGGTTGTCTTCCACGATAAACAGATTGGAAACATAATAGAAGAGAGAGAAGGGGATATCATTTACCTTATGTGACTGAAGGGAAAGTAGGGGATATCATTTACCCCAACTTTGTTACTCTTTCAACAGTGACTCCTATAATATTGTTGTATCCAAGTCAGGAAGGCCCATTCGAGGTTTAGATTGATGGACCAGATGGCTACACAACCCATCTGTTTGGATGACTGGACTCAGGGTGGTGGTTAATGAGTTCTACTCTACCCAGAGACCAGCAGCAGGTGGAGGAGTACAGAAATCTACCCTGCAGGACCAGTCCCATCTAACAACTTCATAATTGATGAGGTGACAGAGTGCAGTCTCATCAAGCTTGCAAATTACACCAAACTGGGGTAGCTAGTCCGTATGCCCAGGGTAGGGCAAAGGGACCTACACACGCTGGAAGAATGGGCCACAAGGAATTTCACAAAGTATAAGCACAAATTAAAAATGCTACACCTGGGAAGGAAGAGCTCCTTGAAGTGACACAAACAGAGAACTGAGGACAGCTTTGGCAGACAGCAAGCAGTGCATGAGCAAGCAGTGAGAGAGCCAGCAGTCTCCTAAGGAGACATAAGCAAGCAGTGAGAGAGCCAGCAGTCTGCTAAGCTCTATTTACAGGAGCTGAGACAGCATATAGAGGGACTGATATTGAGTTTTGGTCAGTCCAGTGCAAGTAATACATTGCTAAACAGGAAGAAGCTCGAAGGTAGACAAAAATCTAAGCGTCGTTTACCTTATAAAGGTTCATAAAGGGCCAAAGTGTAATCTGCACAACATGGCTGGTCAGTCAGCATGAAGGATAGCACCACATGCTGTGCTTGACTAACTCTTATTATCCTATACTCACTGATTTATAGTGAGAGTGTAAAGCCCCCAAATTGATAAGGGTAAAAAAATTGTTCCATAAAAATTATATTACTGTAAAAGCTAACTTTGTCTGGGAAATGGCACTAATGGGATTAATGACAGAAAAGCTGTGAGAAATTCTTTGTGCTTCATTTCTAGCAGGCAACTGGGACTTGATTGATTCTTGTGGCACCACTGCACAGACTCCCCTAGAGCACCTCATGGAAGTGTGACAGAGGTCTCCTCCAGCGTGGGGTCTGTAGCAGCATCTGCAGGGAGTCAGGCAATGGCACAGCTGGCACATGAAATGCTGCAGCCAGGCATGGAAGGGAGGCAGGAGGGAAGGAAGGAGGAAGAAGGGAGGAAGGGAGGGAGGGAG
>VZRF01001862.1:1382930-1425082 GCA_013396875.1 Vireo altiloquus
AAAAAAAAAGGTAGCTGATACTAGACTGTCAGCCAGAAACTGATTTTGCTGCTAATGCAAACAGTTTTATTATCTCAACTAAGCAGACATGTGTCATTAATTCAAAGAAAAACATTCCAACAATCCTCTACCTCATGATGCTTTTATTGTGCACTGGGATGGGGGGTATTACTGAAATAATATAACAGGACTTCAGTTGACAAGATACAAAAAATCAAAATTAGAACACACTGTGGCATTTTATTTCTTCCTTCTTACAGAGAAAATAAAAAACCAAATAGAAAAAAAATCCCAAATAGAGTTTCAAACACTTGACTCTTAAGGTGAAGCCAGAAGTACAGCATGCCTGCAATATCCTTATAGCTGTTAGAGGGAATTCAAGGCACAGAGAGAGGCAATGAAGATTTTCTTAATGTTATTGTAAAGGGATCTTTTCACCAGGATGAAATGGTTAAAACAATCCTAATTGCACTGATTGATATAAGCTCTGCATCTTGTCTGTTAAGGAGAATTTTAATCTTTTGAAGCTGTATGGCTTGGATTCTCTTTACAAAAACAAAGAAATAAACAAAATAGTATTTTTAACAAATTTATGAAACAGTTCTACTTACAAGAAAATACATCGAAAATTTTCTAGGTATTTTCTAACTTTACGGTAGTGACATAATCCATATTCTAAAGGAAAAAAGATAAATTTAATCATATTACGCAGCTTCTTGCCTATAAAAACAATGGATTTTTAGATCTGCTACATAGTTTTTAGCAACTTTTTAGCAACTTGATATTTGCAAATATATGTGGCTGATATGGACAAGTTAGTATGAAGCTCTATAAAACATAAAAATCTATGATTTTTACTATCAAGAAAATTCTAATCATCCTTCAAAGGACGTCTTTCAGGTTTTCTTCATTTTCTCCTGCTGGTGTTTGTAGTTTCTAATAACATTAAAAAAAAAAAAAACAACCAAAAACGAAGCTCCATCATTGGTTCTCAGAAGAAGTAGTCTACAGAAAGAAAATATTTTTACCTGTATGTACCTATATTATGAAAGCATATAGGATCATCTCTAGGTGCACAAAAAGAAATTTATCCTATTGTTGGTCACAAAAGAAGTCTTTTGCTTTATTGAAAGTATCAAATAAATCTGGAAAGATTTTAATGTTTACTGAAATATGTAAATTGCTAATAGTGTTTAGTGTTTTAAATTATTGGATAAATTACAGGTCATGGGTGTAAGCAAGGAAATATATGGAATGGCTGATATCAAATAACAAACAAGCACTAACTGTGAATGGATCTTTGTGTGGGAGTTCAGAAATAGGAAAGAAAAGCTACAAAAGCCAGCAGTCTCCAAAGAATTTCACAAAAGAAGGGAAAATAAAATCTCTTAATATTCTTTTGTAGGGGAGAGTGAGTTCTTGATGAAAAAAAAAATTCTTTTCTTTCAATGAAAAATTACCAGAGAGTAGAAGGAAGATAGATTCTAGTAGCACCATGTGGCCCAAATCTGTCAGAATTAAATGAATTTGTAGTGGTTAATTATTGCACTATATTCAGTTTTTTATACAAGAAAAATATGACCAAATGCATTTCAAGCAGATATTTTCAGGTGAACCAGGAGCATAATGTGCTTGTAAAGTGTCAATTCAGAATGCCTTTTCTTACTAAGCATGTCAAAACCAGGTAGTTGTATTTGGTAGTATTGTTTTTCAACTTGCTTGTCATTTAATCTATATTTTTTTAATGGCTTAGACAAATTGTTTCTATCAAAAGTTAAATTTTCATTTCTTGAGGCAGATTTTGCTCACATCATTCTTGTTAGCACAAATATTTAAAAAAAAATTATATAAGGTCTCTTGTAAACTGAATACAAATAGAATGTACAAAGAACAAAAATAGAAATGTCCAAGTTCCTACAATGAAGTAAAGAGGAAAAATTTCCTGATTGTAAAGTTATTTTAGATCTTGAGAAATACAAAAATGTCCTGCTACTCTTTTAAATTTGGACATACATGAGACAAGTTGGAACAGAAATAAGATGTGACCTAGCCATTTAAGTCTCTTCTCTTCATGGTGCAAAACAGATCAATGCATCAGTGTCAAGATTTTCATGGGAAGAAAAGAATGCTTCAAAACTGAAGCCCAAAATATCTGGCTCATATGTGAGAAGCTCGAGCTGGATATTGGCAAAAAGTAATCCTGTCATGTTGAGACACGACTGGTTGCTCAGAATCATACGGGACTCGTAATTTACAGTATTAGTCTACTTTTCTTTCAAAAGTGAACCAAAGATCACTGTTTTCTTTAAAATAAGCTTTACTTTAAGTATGTTTTTCTGACTATATGTATATTTAGACCACTACTCCACAGCATAGGCAACCAGGGGATTCTGTAGTTTGATGCCCTCACTAATGACTCTGGGCTGTAAAATTTATTTCTAGCAGAGAGGAATTACGTTCAGTTCATATCCTTTAATCCTTCCAGACTGAAGTTGGAAGGATTTGTGTTGATTTATTAATGGTCAATAATTAACATGTAATCAAAAAACTATGTACTTATGAGAAAAATGAAAAATATCAACTGGACACTTGCAATGCTGATACAGACTTGCAAATTTGTTAACACCCTTTGCTAGCCGGTCTCAAATGGCTGGCTCACACACAAAGCTGCACATGCACACAGACAGGCTTGCATGTAGCCGACAGCACCCACCTGCCTCGCCCATCACTTTCCCTCCTCAGGGGCCCCGAGGTTTCTCTGCACTGTGTTACTGCAGGGGGCCCGACGGGACCACAGATAAACCCTTTTACTTGCAATAGTTACTTAACAGTTACTAGATCTGCCCCCAGCTCTCAGGACTGTTATGTATTTTATATTAATCTCTGTCAGACCAGAATAAAAATAATTACTCCAACAAACTGTTTTGAGAGTACATGCAATTATTATGAGTCTCTCAGCATGAGAGTTTAGCTTGGACACTCTTGTAAAATAAAAACACATGGTTTCAAGGACCTTAACATACAGAACAGATTTCAGCCTGTGTTCTCAAAATCCTCACTAACAGCTTTATGATTTGAGCTACTTAGAAAGAAAAGCAGAGATCCTTTCACTCATACTGTGAAAAAAAATTAGAATGTCTTACTGAATTCTGTGCAGAGCACAGTCTCTAAGACATGCTTGAAGAATGCCTGCATAAATTAATTATCTTGAGCATGCCCAAGAGCAGGACCTAGTGACTGTGCGACTGAGCTGCCAAGAGCTACAGTGCCAATGGAACTTTGTTCATTGAGAATTAGACCGTATATGAGTACTTTAGCAATGCAATGAAATTCTGGTTAAAATTAGTTTTACGACAGATGTTAGGAGTCTTCTTCTTTTGTTTTCTGTTTCACAAATGTGGTCTTCGGCGTCTCTGTCATTTAGGGAACCTTCTTGAAAATACCATGTGTTTTGAAAATCTAAATAATTTTGATTTCTGTAAATACAGTAGAAATATCCTCCCATACTTTTGGGAGACAATATAGTTATTTCAAAGAGAAATAAAAGGACATAAATAAAATGATATAATAAAATTAACTGGTTTGGGTTTTTTGTTTGTTTTCATTAAGTAAAGACCGTCTCCTGAGGCTATTTCAATATAATGTACTTAGCAGTGTAATAGCCATCTATTTGCATTGCCTTATTATAACTGAGATTTGCAGTAATATTCTTAAAAGATATTTATCTGTAGTTGAGAGCTAAATAACTGTACAGTTTAAAGAGTTATAAAATACACTTTCATTTCTGTTTAGATCAAAGATCATATATTTGCTAAGTGATTTTTGTTTGGTTAGGAAATGAGACACCAAGCAATAAGAGATGAAGTAGAATTAGCATATCCACAAAGATATCTGCGTTGTTTCGCAGGAGCTGGATATGTACAAACAGCATTAAGGAGGACTCAGGAATAAAGAGTTATTATAAGTTTGCCTTCTGACAACAAGCAAGTCTGTCTCCTTTCCTGAAGGTGTTTTCTTAGCTCCAGCCATATTTCCACATGTAGCCCACATCCACCCACATTTCATTGTCAAATTGTAAACCTGCCTAGCTTTGCTTGAATTTGCTGTGTTCACATTCACATATTCAAACTACGCAAGATTAATCCATTTAAGCTATAATAGCTTATTTTTTAAAAAACACAGACAGGTCACAACAATATGCAGGTTAACTTTTTTTTTGATGCAATTAAAAAATTTGTGGGATAGGTAGCCTACAGTAACAGATTATAATGGCATCTTGGAATGAAAATGAAGCAGAAAACTCTTTTTCCTATGATCTATTTTACTGTGAGATAAGTGCACACAGTTCCTGTAGACTGGGTGATGTGTTGTGAGCTCCTACACCTCTCATCACAATGTCTTTTATGTGCCCATTCCTTTAATGACGCTTGGAATATAGTCAGTGTAAGTCAGGCTGTTTCTGCCAAAAATGAAGAGAACAGGCTGCTTCTGAGTGAGAACATTCTTATTAATTTTTTAACTGTTGCCCTTGAGACTTTCTGACATAGCTGTTGGCACAAGAAATGAAGTTAAAACTGAGCCAGGGAAAGAGAAATATGGCACTGCCAGTGGCACATCACTTCCTCAATATATGACTCATTCACCAAGGAAAGGATTCCTAGGTAATTTTTTTTTTTTTTTTNTTTTTTTTTTTTTTGCTACTCTAACTGATTTTAACTTTCTACTCTAACATTAACTCATTTTTTTCTTGACTGCATTCTTCCTCATTAAAGTTAGCTGAGAAGATCTTTTAAACAGTTCTGCAATGCCAAATAAGAGTTACAGTCTGTTACTTGTAGATGTCCAGAAAAACACCAGATGGTTGATTCTGGTCATTCCAGTTGGGTATTATATCACACCTGAACTGTTTTACTACAGACATGCCTTAAGATCTTTTTTACTCATTACTGTTTTATTGAATAAACAGATGTTTCACTTCCAATAACTCCAAATAAAAATCCAAGAAACTCGAATAAATCAAGTCATCAATAGAAGTCTTCTGGCACTAACTGCAAAAATATCTGAGCTTTAACCCAGTCAACTTTTTTCATGCCAAATAAGTGTAAATATTTAAAAGCATTCTGTTACCTTTATGTCTTGACAAGAGAATCCTCAGATTTAACTCAATCCTTTCCTTTTCCATAACTTTGCTAAATAAAATTTCCATAATCAAAACAATTAACAAACTATCTAAAAATCAATCAGAAACATTCACTTCAAAGGAGAAAATCTGGAATCAGATTACAGCACTAAAAGCCATATACTTAAATCCTATAGATAACATTTTCTACCTGCAATAATCCACTAGAATCCCTTTACTTAAAGAACACTTCTTGCCTACAATTTTGGGGATGTAAAGTGTAAAAACAATTTTCAATACAGGTGGATTAGAAAGATAAACCCATCTTAAAGTCCCACTGGTTTTCAAATTCTTATCCTAGAACAAGTCTCCTATCTTGACTCAGAGGCATTACCAGTTGCAAAACCAGATTGTACCTATGTCTCCAGCAATAACTCAGTGACTAATTACAGGTAAAGATGGAGTAGGGGTGAATGATCACATGTTTTATGTTACCTAATGATGAATATTTCTAACTTTTTTATTGGCCTGGCCATTATTATTCCATATATTACCATTGCTAACTCTTCTCACTTACCCTTCTCTGCCTCTCCCTTTATTTTTCCTTTTTTAATCCCTGCACTAATGATTCCAAGGCAAGGTTGTGTTTGTTACAATTTTTTCTTTAATTTATTGAATTGATCTTTTGTCAAGTTGGGTAAAAATCAACTACACAGACAAAAAAGATAACTCTTTAAGGTATGATCATTGTATATGTCCCTCATGTATATTTTAATTTTAAAAGAGAAGTGTTACTTTAATGCTTTTCCAAGTTTTTTGCAGGAACTTAAATTATGTATTTAAGATACTTTTTCCCTTCAGGTTAAGAAGTTTCTCAAGCTATTATCCACAAAAGTTTATGGTTTTTATTTTTACAAGAACTTATAACAAAGCACCAAAATCACTAAAGCACTCTGGACAACAACAGTCCATAGGTTCTTTCCAAGCCTGAAAAGCAAACTGCACAGAGATCAATAGCAAAGAAAGCACGTATTGTCTGAACTCTTTCATTAAAATTCCAGTTTCTAAGCATCAGTTGGTGCGCATGCATCTGGCCAGCCTAAATACAAAGTGTGCTTGAATGAGAGAAGTTAGTTGTTGCGGCCCTTACAGAATCCCTGACTTTACAACCATATTATAAAGGACGCCCTAAGGAGAGAGCTCAAGGGCAAGTTGTCCTTGTGCGTGCTAATTAAGAAAAACAGCGTAGAGAAGCTGCATGTTATGCCTAAGAAACTAAAACTACAGGCATTGAGGCGCCAAGCTGCTTCGATAACGAAATGTTATGGAATTCCATTCCTACTCCCCACGCTAGAAATAACCTACCAATTATTAATCGTGTACTAATTGATTCTCATGTGTTAGCCAATCTCTGTCCTTGTTACAAACTCCTATGCTTCGCAGAAAATGTATAAGAACTAGGCTTGAACGCATTAAAGATGGTCTTCGCTTTCCTTTCTGAAAACCCTGTGTGTGTGTGTGTGTGTCCTTTCGACAAGAAGACCCGACAGTTAGTATAACTCAGAAAACTGAAAATCTGTGTTCTCATCTGTGCAAGACTACAAAATATATCTCTGTTCTAAAATGTGCTTCGCAAAGATTTTTCTTATTGATGATAGAGAGTTCATATGAAGAGTTTATTGATCTGTTCATTAGGAACAACACAATTAATAGACTTTCAGCTCTCCACCACTTACCATGCTTAATGCCATTATGTTAACTGGTTCATAAGCTGTACTGTATGAAAGTTTTTAGCTGCATTTGGGTCCTTTGGGTTTTCTGTTAAGGTGTCCATACCAAAAAGGTTATTTCTAAAAGATCCTAAAGTAAAACTTTGGTCTTGACTGGTCAACAACACCTCAAATCAAGATTTCACCTGCAGTTTGGAAATTGGCATTTGATATTAATGGCAGACTGATCTAATATTTATGCTCTGATTTTAATTCTGAAGCCAAGGTTTAATACTTTTTCAAGCAAGAGAAATATACAAAAGATTTTATGATTATCTTAAAAATTCTTGAGTATTATGGGAATACATACAGCAGCAGTGACCAGATGATTTAGGGCTGCCTGGAACAGGTGGTTTGCTTGTTTCTTTCTGTTCTTATATAAATAATTTACAATTTATAAATAAAAGAAATATGAAAAAAATATGGAACTGGTGAAGAGGGATAGGAAAATTGCTTGAGATCCAACAATTTTATTTTCTATGTAGCATACAATATGATAGAATATTGAAAGAAAGAAAAAAGTAATGAAAATTATACTATATTATTGTATCAGTGAAAAATATGCAAAAAAAAGAGGATAAACTGAGGGAAACATTTTTCCAAATGGCTAAAATAAGGTTTGCTGGTTTTTCCTTTTTCTCTTGATCATACTTTTGATCAGTTTTACTTTCTGAAAGATATAATCTCAAAATCTCTACACTTATGTGAGTGTTTGGGGAGAATCATCACTTTCTGACAGGAAAAGAATTCTCTCTGACCTGCCCTTTGGGTAATTTTTGCCCCAGTCATGTCTATCATCTTCACAGTGATTTTCACTCTCTCATGGCATCTCTTATCTATCTTGTCTCTCTTCAGCCTGAGTATTCCCTATTGGGAGGGCTCATGTTTTGAATCTCTTGGATGATGGGTATTTTCAGAGCATCAGTAGTGAAAAACCTTCACTTAGATCAGTCATACACCTCTGGGTACACGTTTGTGTTGTTACAGTCTGACTGCCCCTTCTTTTCTCAACATCTGACCATAATACAACTTTTTACCTCATATTACAGTATGTGTGTGTGCAGTGACTCAGAGCAGAGGGATCTTCCCTTCTGCAGCTATTATTTTTCACTGCTCTTGATGCTTAGTGACACCTTATCTGCACCCAGCTCTTTTTTTTTACAGAATACTTAGAGCCAATATACAAAGGAATGTCTGACCAACATTTAGAAGAAAAGTTTTTAGAAGAAAAATATTTATTTGTGCATAGTTCTGTTGTTAATAAAATTCACCAATTTATACAGATCTAAGTTTTCTGAAAAATAAAAAAGTAAACAAGAACTAAAGGCCCACAGACTTTGGGTTGCACTATCAGGGAAATTTCCTGAAGTCCCTGTTTAGGGTAGGTAACTTAGACATTTACTTAGTTACTGTGTTATCAAGGCCATGAAACATTTTTTTCCTATTCTCATCGTGTTTGCTGAAAATATTTTACCTTTTCATCCAACAAAGTAATGTTCTTTCTGATAGCATTCAGATGCAGTATTGTACTGATTTATTGAAGCATCTTCTGAATTAAAAGTCTTACTTATGTCATTAAGGAAATGAGTTTATGATAAACTAAGGTGCTTGTGACATGGATCATTGTGATAATGATCAATATCTCAGTCTTGTAGAAATTGCTGCTCCTGCAGAAGGCATTTACAGATGCCAATTACAAGCTATTAAGTTGTCATTTCAAGCTAGTTTATTGCAAATTCATTAATGTTAGCCGTTTCAGACATTTTAGTGTAAAAGGAGAGATAAATTAATTTGAAAAAGTCATATACTGAATCATGAGTGAAACAACATACGTGCAACACAGTGTTAAACAAAATTGAAAAACTCACCTGCATATTTTCACTGATGGCTAAACAACAATTTTTGTAAAAATCATGAGGCATATGCAACATAGTTACCAAGAATACATAACATAGGCTGTGTTAAGTTTGTGGAGATAAAAAATATTGGCTTTTAAACTGAAGATGTCTTTCCCTTTCATAGGTCTAATTAGTGTGCTTTGGTTCTTTGGAGAAAGGTCATGTTCAGACAAAAGCCAGTTGTCAGATTAGGTAATGGAAGCATCTGTGATGGCAGAGTTTAGCATATGTGACCATTTTCACAATGTCTAATAAAGTATTTTACAGAGTGATTTCAAAGAGAATGTGGGGTGGATTAATGAATTTTATAAACTTGAGAAATACTTTTATAAGGTCATCCTGTGATGCTGTTTTCCTTCTGTTACAACAGATATAAAATAACACAGTTTAAATACAATCACATAGAACTAACTACATTAATAACAATGGGGCATATTGTTCCAAAATTTTAATTTCTTTTACCTTCAGAATAATGCAATTTGACCATAAGCAGAAGACAGAGACTGGTTTCTAGTTTGTATAGAATTAATACTTATTGTTTCAAGCAATGAAAATTTGCATCCAGCTGGCGGCCAGTCACTAGTCGTGTCCCTCAGAGGTTTGTTCTGGGACCAGTTCTGTTCAGTATTTTTATTAATGACATGGATGAGGGTATTGAGTCTTTCATTAGTAAATTTGCAGACAACACTAAGCTGGGAGTGTGTGTCGATCAATTGGACAGAAGGAGGGCTCTGTAGAGAGACCTGGAATGATTGGATGGATGGGCAGAGTCCAATAGGATGAAGTTTAATAAATCCAAGCGTCAAGTCCTGCATTTTTGCCACAAAACCCCCCTGCAACATTACAATCTGGGGACAGTGTGGCTGGACAGTGCCCAGGCAGAAAGGGACCCAGAGGTACTGATCAGCAGCCACACATGAGCCATCAGTGTGCCCAGGTGGCCGAGAAGGCCAATGGCATCCTGGCCTGCATCAGAAATAGTGTGGCCAGCAGGTGCAGGGAGGTCATTCTTCCCCTGTACTCAGCACCAGTGAGGTCTCACCTTGAGTGCTGTGTCCAGTTCTGGGCCTCTCAGTTTAGGAAGGTGTCAGAGACTGAAATATTATAGTTTTATGAGTTAAACATTTTCCCCTGCTTTTTGGAGGGAACAAAAAGTTGTTCCCTGTTACAAAAAGTTGCAAAGAGGAGCTCCCCTCCCCTCAGAGGGGACAGAGGCACCCAACTGCCCGCTGATGGAGATAAGATAACAACACAGAGCCAAGGGACTTTCAAAGGACACACAACTTAACACCTCCCTAGGTGGACACTGCTATCAGCTGCTCGCATGAAGGGGAGGGGGAGAGAGAAGGCCTTGGGTGTGTTGGGTGTATCCACAGCAGAAGGGGAAACATACCCAACACAGAGGCCCCCCAAAAAGGAGCCCCCAGAGCACCAGAGCTGATGCAACAGACCCTCAGTGTTGCAAGGGACAGTGTCTGCAAAAGGGAGGTACATGGGTGTTTTCTGCCTGGCGCAAAAAGTATATTAACCCACGAAATTCTCTACTCGACCTGGCTTCTCGGCACCCCGGCTTCCCGCCTTCCCGGCGGCCCAGGGCGGCCCGGCGTGGCCTGGCCCGGCCTGGCCCGGCCCGGCCCGGCAGCCCAGCATGGCGTGGCGGCGTGGACATGGCACCAACAGGGGACCTTCACCACCAGCAGAAGATCAGACGGAGGAGAGCGACCATCAGGAGCCTCGGATGGGTGATATGCTGCCATCTAACCCTGGTCTCCCCTCTTCCTGTCTCCCCCAGNAGGATGCTGGAACCCTCCAAAGGAGGGCAACGAGGCTGGTGAGGGGTTTGGAACACAAGGAGTGTGAGGAACGACTGAGGGATCTGGGGTTGTTTAGCCTGGAGAAAAGGAGACTCAGAAGTGACCTTATCACTCTCTACAACTTCCTGAAAGGTGGCTGTTGTTAGGTGGGGGTTGGTCTCTTTCTCCAAGCAGCAACTGACAGAACAAGCGGACATATTCTTAAACTGTGCCAAGGAAAATAGAGGTTGAATATTAGGAGAAGGTTTTTTATGGAAAGAGTGATAAAGTACTGGAATGGTCTGCCTGGGGAGGTGGTGGAGTCACCATCCCTAGAGATGTTTAAAAAAAATTGGATGTGGCACTTGGTGCCATGATTTAGTTGAGGTGTTAAGGCATGGGTTGGACTCAATGGCCTTGAAAGTCTCTTCCAACCTAGTGATTATGTGATTCTGTGAAATTTATATTTTAAGTCAGAAAACTTTTCTATTCAATCATAACAGGGAATAGAACAAAGTAGATGGTGACAGAATTAAAAAAAAAGGTCATCCTTTTATAGTACATACTTGTTATTTAAGAATAAATTTAAATTTTAAAATCCATCCATCCAGCCACAAAATTTAATTACTATTTTTATTTCATGCTTTTCTTTTATTACTTAAATACAGCTATTATCCAAGCAAGTCACTCATCCACCTGTTAGCAGAGATAATAGTACTCTCCGAAAAAGAGTTATGTATTGACTGGTTTTGTCTTTGCAATACTAAGACTGAAGACCACAGGAATATTTTAACTGCTAATATCTGTAGGAGACAGGCCTGAGATAAAAGAAAAAAAACAAACACACTCATTGCAGGCAGAGACATAATGCTTGGATTTTGGAGAACAGAGACTGGCAGTAAACAATGGTTGACTAATCAGGGTGGTCCCATATTGCATTTTTGTTTCCAAGCTATTTTTCAGGTTGATTTTACAATTTTATGGAGTGCCTTTATGGCTTGCTATGCATTATCCCTGTTAGACCAATATTTCCAGCTACATATGTTCCATACAGGCATGTCTTGACATAAGTGCCTCTCAAAAGTCCTTTGTAATGTCTTCTTTCATTTCTCGAAGCTGAATTTTTATCTACTTCAGAAATCTTCAAACTCACTTTCTCATAGGCCTAATTTGGTCTGAAGTTTTTCTATAATTTCCCCTAAAGCTAAGTTGTATTTCTGTGGCTGGTTTTATTGATAGGATTTTTAAACATCTTAGGATACTTGGATATCTAAAGTGCTATCTAAAAATTACTGTATAGCATTGAAAAATTAACATTAGATACTAGAGCAGGTTTTATTGTTGATTTCTTCCTCCATTTTCTGCTGGTTTTTTTTTTTTTTTTTTTTTTGTGGTTGGTTTTTGGGGTGGGTTTTTTTTTTTTTTTTTTTTTTTTTTTTGTTTTTTGTTTTTTTTTTTTTTGTTNGTTCTGGTTTTTGGTTTGTTTTTTTATGGGGCATTAATTCCTCAAAATCCCATTTCTGGCTAAACAGCAAATACCTGCTTCAACATTTCTGTGTCAGATAAGTACAGAAACATGAAAAAGACTACAGATTACAGAACAAGTACAGATTCCCATTGCCTTAGGGTGGGCTGAGAGAAGAAATCCATCAGAAATTGAAACAGAATTTGCAGCACAGACTTTGGAAATCTTTTCATGTTCATTGCTTTCTCTTTTATTTTCTCCTAATTCTATGACTTTCCTCATTCCTTCAATGGAAGTTTTACTGTGCGGAATAACAATAAAAGAGTATTTAATAAAATTTCAGAAGTCTTTGGAAGTGATGCATCAGCAGCCTGACTTACTCTACTAAAAATGCTGACCCCAAAATAAAGAGAATGAGAGCTAAAATTAAAAACTACTGCTATTCAACTTTAGTCCTATTAAATATACCATTGTTCTTCCTTTCTTCTATGCAAACAGTATCATTTAATTAAGTAATTCAAGTGTAAGACTGTATTAGTGATCAATTTAAAGAAACATTTACAAAGACACACTCCACCATCTAAATGTTTTCTTCACATACTCTTGTTTTTATAAAACATCAAAAGGTTTAACAAAGATTTTTCCCAATAATAACAGGTGTGATGCTTGTAGTTTAAACTGACTCATTTCTTGTGTTGGCTGCCAAAATGTAGGAAATAAATCTGAGGTTCAATTGTTTCTCTTGACCAGTAAAGAATAATGAAGTTATATCAATTATCTTTTTTAAATGTAATATGAAACTTTCTAATGAGTTGTAATTAATAAATAAAGAATAAATCAGTTCTACTCTTAAAGATGCCATAAAACAAACTCCAATGGTATCTTGCTATGTCAAGAATATTAAGTAGATAAATCTAAAATAGATAAGGGTTAGGAGGAAAATTCTGTTTTGAGAAGTCAGAAGAACACACAGAGGTTTGAAGACACATACATGGGCATTGTATACACTTAGGAGTGCTTTGAGAGTGATACTGTCTTTCAGTTTAAAACCATTTCCCCTTGTTCTGTCACTATGGGCCTTGGCAAAAAGTCCTATGTTTTTAATATTATCCATCTTTAAATACTGAAAGGCCATAATAAGACCTTCCTGGAACTCCTTCTTGTCCATGCTGAGCAGTTCCATCTTTCTCAGCCTTTCTTAAAAGGAGCAGTGTTCCATCCCTCTGAATCATTCCCCTTAAGTCTGACTCTCTAATCATTCATGCCCTCTTGTCCAAGTATATATTTTGAAGACACTGTGCTTGTAACAGAACATCTTTTGGAGATTTCCTCACTGGTGTGAAGTGCCACCATGCTTTTCCCTTCAGGAGCTTCTGAACTAGAAAAAATCATTTTGATAGCAGTTATCTGTTCTGGATTGTATTTGGTTTACCATTAGTTCTTTTCTAGTGAACAATCTGGAAAAAAGGTGGACACATACTGTGTGGAACAATATAAATACACTAATTTTCTCAGATTTATTAATTTATAAGACAGTTGTGTTTTATAAGTGTTTATTAGTCAGTAACTGAGGAAGGATAGTAGATATTCTTTTATTTTTGTAATAAGACTATTAAATGTCTGCATGAAGGAGACAAATGCAGCACATATAAGAAAAAGAAATAGAACAACACAAGCCAACTTCTAAGAAATCCTGAAAACCTGAGAGTCAACCCCTTGAGAATCATAAGCAGATCTTTACACACATATGGTAGCAGATTTTTGAGGTGTTTTGACTAACTCAAGAGCAATATTTGTTTGAAGGACCTTTGGTACCTTCTGAAGCGATATAAGAAGAACATCTTTGACAGCTGGGATATATGGCTGTCTGTCACACAAACAACATAACTCCAAAAAACTGCTAGGATAAATGCAGATGTGACATAAGCAAGGCTGTGATGAAAGGAGAAAGGACAATTTTAGGTTATTGTCAGACATGGATGTGAGATAAGTTAAAGTAGTCAGAAATACAGTCTAGGTTGAAGAGTGGTATAGAAATACCATGTGAGAATAAATCAGAGGTTTAGAATAAATCTTAGGAAAGGAGCATGTGAATACTGCAATTCAATAATATGGAAAAAGACAAAGCTAAATAAATAATTTGGGCTATACTTGTTCCAGTACCCTTAGAAAACTCTCTAGGCAGCAAACTATATTCTAGAATCAATGATCAGTGATAAGCCGTTTGGAAAATTCACACATAAACACAATAAATTCAGATTTATATGGGACAAAAACATTTTAGTGGTGATGACATTAACATTTTATCCAAAATGCTAATGACTTACTTAATGAAAGTCTAAAACTGAAAAGTAGTTTAAAGTAGATTATGGTATTAGTGTTAGCCTTATGTTAACATTACGTTCCTCTGCATAAAAAATGGAAATCCATAGAAAATAAGGGTATAATGGGGGTATGAAATATGTCTTCATTAAGTTCATTACAGTTGCTACTAAAATAATTTCTTGTGCAGAGGAGGAAAGATAAATCTTTCCTGTTGAAATCTGATTAGTCTAGATAAAACTGTCTCATCCTGTTGGAGGTTATCTTTGCATGTTCTGAACAAAATTAGCTTTCACATTGCCTAACTAAAAGTCTCTGAAAATCAGGAAGCAAGGATACTCCTTTTAGTCTAACTGGATTAAAATGTGCACATTGACAAAGGGGTTCACTTCGCTTTCTTCTGGCACAATCACTCTTTATATAATAAAATTTACTCCCTCTGTAATTTAGATTTAGCAGGAATTGTGATAAGGGACACTCATTTCTTCATCACTGTATAGCAAGAAAGTAGGACTCAGAGTCCCATGAGCAAGGAATTAGACTGTATCTGATATTGAACCAAGTCTAGCTAAAAACTTTGTGATTTAGGGGAAACCATTTAGTGATATGCATCCCACTTAATGATTACCATTTAAAAGTAAGGCATCTAATCAAGGTTGTCTAGAATTAATGGAGAGAGAAAAGCATCTGAAAAGGGGATTCATTATTTCCATATCAAACCTTGCCATTTTTTTTTCTCCTCAACTTTAGCTCAAAGAAGTTAAATAGGAATGACAATTCCTCCCAATTTTTTGCTTCACCTTCTTCTGCTAGTTAAACATTTTAAACTTTGTGGAGAGATAACTGTTGGCATCTTGTCAATGCTTTATACTGTGTATCAAAAATTAACTGGTAAATATGAGGATTTCATGAAGTAACTTCACCCCCAGTTTTCTACAGCATCAATTTAGCAGATTAGAAAAATACAAAAAATATCATTTCAAAAATTACAGAGTATGATTGATTAATTTGAGAAATAGCATCTGGTAATTTAATTACAGAGCATGTTTATCGTAAAACCTTCTATAGTCTGCTGCATAGTGTGATAAAATGTTTATAATAATCAGAATATAATGTATTCTAAATTATTAGTTTTCTCAATAGTAGCAAAAAAGCAAAACAGTTTATCTCATATTTTCAGGATTAACAATGGTATTACTAGACTTATTTATTGAGTCAGTCTTTAAAGAATATTTTTTAAAAAGGTAGGTGTCACTTCTTCCTACATCTTGCAGTCTAGCATCAATATATAATGTCAACCAGCACACTCTGCATGACCTGTACTACTTCCTTGGACACCAGTAGTTTATAACTGTGACTTGTTCTCTTATATGGTGCTCAGACACATAAAGCAAAAGTGGGTTTTTAGTGTGTTGCTCGCAAGACAGCCCAAAAGTTCAAAAGATAACAAGAAATTCTTGCTATTAAGGAATTAGAAAATGTATTTGCAAATATGTGTCTAATGGCAGTTGTCAGAAGCAATTAGTTTCAAATGCATTTCACAGTTTAATCATGCTGTGAAATGCTTCTGAACTTTAAGGACTCAGACTTAATATTATGATACAGTTTCCTATTAAAGAGCATGAAAAATACTGGAGGAAGATTAATTGCCACAGATTAAACCAGTATACGATATTTAGGTCTCATTCATTAGTTTATAAACTCTGAGTCCTCAAAAGAATACCAAGTAGTCATATAATGACCCCAAGTCCTGGAATTTTAATTTAGCTTCAATTTAATGGAAGACATCTAAAATGTTCTTTGTTTAGCTTTTCTTTTGAAGATTCAGATGGATCATGGGTCAGCTAGTAAATGATCAGACAGAAATTACCATTTACATGAGAGTTCATGATGAGGATTCTATGACACGATTGCCTTTATTGATTTGTCCTTATTCAGCATCCTGGCTGTTAAGAGTCACAAAGAACAAATCCTGAAGAAATATATAGATTATCTGAGTTTCATGAGAGAAAAATATGTTTTTATTTGAAAAATACAATTCAGGGAAGCTGCTAACAGCAAATGAAGACAAAAGAGTGATTTTGGAGATGAGAGATATTCTGAAATGAATGTGTAAAATAAGAAAGGAAGTATTTTAAACAGTCAGGTAATGGAATGGGCCTAGTATTGATAGGAATGGATATAAAAACAAGAGAAGAAAAGAAAAATAAAAGGAGAAATGAAAATGTACCTCATACTTAAAATCAGACTATATATATATATAATATATATAAATATAAACTACAAAGAAATATAAATTATATATTTCTTAATATATAAAAATATATATAAACTACACAGAAAATAGTATAATCAAGATTTATATGACTTGTGTTGGTTAACTGTAATATATGTTTTGTAATGTGAATGCATGGGACAGTGTGCCCTAAGAAACTAAAGAAGATTTCTTCTTGCCTTATATTCACTCAAACCATCAGGTCATGATGGCAGTTGTTTCTTTAGAGGACTTTTTTCCCGTTGCAGAGCCTGGGAACTGTATGTAAGCAAAAGATGAAAACTGCTGGAGATTATGATTTGTTAATGGCTGCTTAAAAAACTGCTCAAGAGAGATTATTGAGCCACATGAGAGACTCCAATGAAGGCCTGTCACAGTGACCAAAGAATTGGGGCATCACTTACAAAAGGAAAAGTTGAGAGAACTGGAGTTGTTTAACGTAGAGAAGGGAAGGTTTAGGGGGTATCTCATAAATATGTACAAATACTTGGCGGAAAGGTGTAACGGAGATAGAGCCAGGCTCTTTCCAGTGATGCCCAGTATGGATAAGAGCAGATGGGTGCAAACTGAAACACAGTGTGTTTCCTATGAACATCACAAAAAATGTTTTTACTGTGAGGCTGACTGAGAACAGGCATAATTTGCCCAGAAAAGTTGTGGATGGAGTCTCCATCCTTAGAGATATATGAAAGCCATCTGCACCTGGTCTTGAGCAAATGCCTGAAGGTGACTCTGCTGGAGCAGAGGGGTTGGACCACATGATCTCCAGAGATGCCTCTCAATTTCAGTCATTCTCTGGCTCTCTGATTGTGTGATACAGGTTAATTTACAAAAAATCACCTTTTCTTTTACAGTCAGGAACGTCGGTGGCCATAAAGCATTTTTAACTCTTAGTATATTGTGATAGTTTGACTTTTTTTGGACTCCAGATGTCCACAAAGCAGTTGTATCGCTCCCATCCTCAACAAGAACAAGGGGAGAACACATGACAAAAAAGCTCATGGATTGTATTAAGGATGGGGAGCTCACTGACTAATCACGATCACAGGCAAAATAGACTTGGCTTGGGAAAATTAATTTGATTTATTGCAACTTAAAAAGAGCAGGATAATGGGAAATAGGAACAAAGCTAAAAGCAACTTTCACACACTCCTCTCTTCTTCCCAGGCTCAACTTCGGTCCCTGCTTCTTTCCCTCCTTTTCCCAAGCAGCCCAGGGGAATGGGGAATTGGTGTTGGAGCCTGCTCCTCATACAGTCTCTGTTATTTCTTCCCTTTCACACTCTTCCCTTTCCCTAGTATGGTGTGCCTCTTGTAGAATATCCCTCCACAAACTTCTCCAGTTTGGGTTCTTTAGAAACTTGCTCCACGGTGGTTCCGTTCCAAGAGGTGCAGTCCCTCAGTCCCTCAGTGCCTCAGCTTTGAGGGTCCTGCAGGACCACAGTTTCTTACACAAATCTGTTTCTGTGTGGGATCTTCTCCTTGCGGGCCTGCCAGAAGCTTGCTCCAGTGCAGGCTCTTCACAGGCCACAGTTCCTTCAAGGCTTTTCTAACTGCTGCAGTATGAGACCCTTCACAGGCTCCAGGTGAGTTTCTCCTTCCCTGTGGGCCTGCGTGGATAACCTGTGTCACAATGTCTTCCACCATTCTCCTCAGGGAAATCTTTGCTTTGGTGCCTGGAGGACCTCCTCCCCCTCCTACTTCTCTGAACTTGGTGCCTTTAGAGCTGTTTCTCATATTTTCTCACACCTCCCTCCCAGATGTTTTGCAGCAGATTTACCTTTTCTTAAATACCTTGTCATAGAGGTGCTAGCAACATCACTGGTGGGCTCAGCTTTGGCCAACAGAGGGTCCACATTGAAACCAATTGGAACTGTCTCTGTTGGACATGGGGGCAACTTCTGGTGTCTTCTCACTGAAGCCATGCCTGCAGACCCTCCACCACCTAAACGTTGCCACATAAGCCCAATAAATATATGTATATGAAAAGGTATAGAATACAAAGCTGAGTATGGGGACCACAAAATGAACGAGGCATAAGATGGACTCCATAATGAAGAATTAAGAAGTGTGTTCTATTCATCTCACAAAATAGAAGAAAGTTAATAGAACTGATCATGGCAATTACTTAAAATGGAGAAAATGTTTGACACTGGAAATATGGATGTCAAGCAGGAAACTCATTTGAGGATCAGCGGTGGTAATGTACTTGAGCTCCAAAAGAATTCATCTACTCAGTCTACAGTTTCTTCTCCTTTTTCCAACTTGTCTGATGTTTTGTATGCCTGCTAAGAGATGATTTACCTGCTGATGTTTGCATAGAGAACAATGGGAAAGGACTTCAGGCAGAAAAATAAAAAGGCAAGAAGATATAGGAAAGAAAGAGGCTGATCTGAGATGATGTAAATGGAAACACAAATTTTGCATCTGTTTTGTGACAGATTAAAGCCCTTTTTTGATTTTAAGGACTATTGAAGAAGGATTACAAAGGTAATCTCAGGGACTTCTAAAAGAGACTAGAAATATTCAACTGCAAGACAAAATTTACCTTCCTAGAGAGAAAGCTAGTTTAAAGAGCTAAAAACTGAAATAACATGTAAGGATGGCTTGATTAGACATATACTTTAGAAATAGAAAGGACTTTGAACCAACTTCTGGAATCAATTTTTGAATCTCCTTGTGCAATGCAGATGGCTAGAAAAGCTGACTCACAAGCTTTGAATTCCACTGTGTGTTGTCTTGCCTTTTGAACCTGGTCATACTAACAATATTTGCAACTGTCTCCAAAATCTGTGGTTAAGCGATGTCATTTTAGGGCTTCAGCTGGTCAAATGCAGCTGTTGGGAGATCTTTGCTGTACAATTTAGCTTTGACTACTTGGATTTTTTTTTTTGCTTTACTTCTTCTTGTATAGTGAATATATGATGAACCTATAGAAATATGCTATTGAAAAGGTGTCTCAAAAGATTCCTGTGAATCCCTTCGGATTTCTAGCACATGCATCTTGCTTACTAAAATTGAATTCAAAAGAGCACTGAGATCAAAAGGAGGTGCAAAGAAAGCATTAGTATTAACCATATCCACATTTTCTCAGACTCAGGATTTCTAACAGTCTTCTCGATTACATATCTGATTATATCACATACTGAAAGGGTAGACAGAAGACATGGGTAATTAACTCATATCTTCATATACAATTAATATAAAACCTCCTTCTTGGAAAAGTTCTTTCCACAAAAGCAACTAGCACATAACTCAGTAGGAGTAATTTATCTCAAAGCACAACCAGTTTCATTTATGACTTTAAAATTTCACCAAGTTAGTCCCTAATGTGGCCAGTTCCATCACACTGACAGGGTTGATGGGACAAGTCAATGACTGTACTCATTTACCTAGGAAACATAATTTGGAATAGAAGTGTAGATAATTTATCTGCCATCAAAAATCTACATCATCCATCATATTCATATTTCCTTAGGCAGTCTAAGGTCTTGGTGGCCTGTTATGGATGTATGGGTTTATTTTTCACCTTAGAGTTCTCCCGATTTGCTTGTGTGTAAATATAGAAGTGCTAAAAGCACAGCTGATACCATCACATTCTCTGGTATTAACTTTGTTCCTGTATTTGGATCTGCTGGCACAAACTGAAGGATTTATCTGGGATTATATTAACAAGAGCTCTCATTTCCACCTGGAAGTATATTTATACTAGTACTTAATGCATTTCAAAATATTTTCCCCTTATCTTTTAAGAAAAAATATTTATTTTCCTGACTGTGTAGCTCTAAATCTAATGAATGGAAATACAGTTTCCTAAGAGTTCCCTAAAGAGTTCCCTAAATTTGCACAAGAAGGTTGGGATTCATATCTTCTAACTTTAGCTAGAAGGTGATTGATACCACTCTAAAACAGATACGCCTGTGACAGGGGGAATTTTTTTCCTGGATCTAAAGTCTAGACAGTTTGCTAGACTATAAAATTAAGTTTTAGATGCCTAAAGCTGGATAAGGTTAATCTTTTGAATGGTTGTGTCCTCGTCCCCGTACTGTCTTGTTATCCATCCCTGGTTGCTGGTTGCCGCCAGTAGGGCACAAATCAGTTGATATTTTTACTCTGTTTATATATATTATCTTAGAATGTTTGCCTTCATCTTCATTATCAAAGTATTACTTTGAAATAAGAATTCTTGCCATAGGGGAATAATAGTCCAGGATTCATATGTCTTCTCTATCTGTGAGGTATATTTTTCTAGGAGAGAATATAATCTCTTTAAAGAAAGAACTTAGTAACATTCATAAGACTAAGCTATTCTTGTTGATATTAAATTATTTTTACAATTTTCACAAGCAAAACAAAGGATATTTGCATATATAATATATATGCTTAACATTCGTTGGATTATTTTATGCAATTTAAAAGATTTGAAATAGTAAGTTACAGGTGCCATTCATGTCATTTTTCTGGTGAAATAAGTAACACTTCACAATTGAAAAAGAGAAGCAGAAGATTCAGGTTTGGTCACATGCTATTTAACATGAAATCCACTATACATTTGGGGGTAATGGTTCATTCTTGTTCATTAATCCTCATCCTAAACTCCTTTTTCCAACCCTGTCTTCAAGAAAAAGAGGAGGACAAGAGAAATGATATGTTAGTAAACTCCATCTCACTCTCTGGGAAAGCAATACAGCAAATTGACCTGGGAGCAATTTCCAAACGTGGCAAGTAGAAGAAAGTGATTTGAGGTAGTTAACACAGATTTACAAAGGGGAAGTCATGCTTGACCAGTTTTCTGTAACAAAATTACTAACTTAGTCAAAGAGAAAGGAGTAGGAGATAGTGTTTATCTTGACACTAGACAGACTTTTGATACCTTTTTCTGTAACAACCTCGTCACTGACAAACTGAGAAGTACAAGCTAGAGTAGTGTACAGTCAGCTGGACTGAAAACTGGCTGAACTGCCAGTCTGACAGTGTTGTGGTCAGGAGAACAGTGCCCAGGTGGAGGCAAGAGACTAACAGTGTCTTGTTACTGGGTCCAGTCATGTTTGACATCTTCATTACTTACCTTTCCCCTCGATCAGCACACAGAACATCCACAGAAGCTTTTCGGATGATATTACTGGGATGAGTGGCTGAGAGACCAGGTGGTTGTGCTGGTTCAGAGGTACCCTAACATGCTGGAGAATTGGGCTGGCAAGAGCCTTGTGAAGCAGATCAAAGTCCTGCACCTGCAGAGGAATTGGACTACACAATCTCCAGAGGACCTTTCCAGTCTCCAAAATTTTGTGATTCTGTGATTCTTCTAGGCTGTTTTCTGAGTGGGGTATTTGCCAAAGCATACAAGCATGGGCAGGGTAAAAAAACTCCCTCAGTTTTCAGAGCAGTCAACAGAGATTTAAATAGTTTTTAAAGATCAATGTAGTAGTGGAGAACATTGAATAGAACATTTTTTAGCTTTGGACTATATGATTTGGCATAGCCCATCCTAGCATGGCTTCAGTGCCCAGATTCCATAATGTCCTAGTGCAGTTAGGCTGCTTTTAGTCCCAGGATACTTTATGTAAACTCATTACTCTGCAATAAATTTCTGCTACTGGGACAAGTTCACATATTGCCAAGGCAGGAGTTGTCTGTGCCAAAAGCATACACACTAGAACATGACAATTAAGCTGAAATCTATTGTCCATTTGAATTGGTGAAACCTTTGTTATTAATCTCAGAAGAGTCAGTATATTAATCAAAAAGGCACACTACCACATATTAGAAGTGAAGACTTATAAAGGCATTCTCTCCCATTGTTTCCTGAGCACCTTAATTAATCTCCTCTCAAAGACAAAAGTTTATGTTTTGCACACTATTATATTACAAAATCCCAGAATATGCTGAGTTGGAATGGACCCACAAGGATCATTGAGTCCAGCTCCTGGCCCTGCACAGAACCATCCTCAAGAGTCACATCGTGTTCCTGAGAGCATTGTACACACATATCCTGAACTCTGTCAGGCTGGTGCTGTGATCACTTCCCTGGGGAGCTGTTCCAGTGCCCAAACAACATCTACGTGAAGAGCCTTTTTCTAATATTCAACATAAAACTCCCTTGACAAAACTTCAGGCCATTCCCTGAGGTCCTGCCACTGATCACCACAAAAAGATTAGTGTCTACCCCTCCTCTTCCCCTCACAAGGATGTTGTAGACTGCAATGAGGTTTCCTCACGGCCTCTTCTCTGAGGAGACCAAGTGACCTCAGCCACTCCTTGCATGGCTTGCCCTCAAGACCCTTCATCATGTTTGCTTCCCTGTTTTGGATGCTCTCCAGCAGTTTATATCCTTATTTTGTGGCACCCAAAACTGCCCCCAGCACTTGAGGTGAGGGAGCCCCAGTGCAGAGCAGAGCAGGACAATCCCCTCCCTTGCCTGGCTGTGCCTGATGCACCCCAGGACACGGCTGGCCCTCCTGGCTGCCAGGGCACTGCTGACTGATATTTGAATTTCTATCAAACAGGACCCCTGGGTCCCTTTTGGCAGCACTACTTTCCAACATCTCTGAGGCAAGCCCTTTGCATTGCTATAAGATTCATCACTGGTTTGTTATTTCTTTTCATAAAACTACTGAGGAAAGATTATTTAAAAGAGTTGATTATAACTAAAAAGTTTACAGTCCTAAAAAAGACCAAACATTGAAATAAGGTCAGTGCAATAATCTGGATTTTTTTGTTTTCTTTTAGAAACTGAGTCCTTTAGAGTAATATTTTCAAAGAAATAAATTACATTATGGTTTTTAAAAGAAGAGAAAAGTCTCCATTAAAGGATATATTAAAGGAATATATTTTGCTTTGATATTTTTCAATTTAGTATTTTCCATAGTTTAGGCTAAGGTTCTGGCCATTTGCAACAGAAAGTCACATAAATGAAGAGGAAAACCAGGCATTTTTATATTGGAAATAAAAACAAAAATAAAATTGAAAAATCAAAACAAAATCTTATAATCAAGGTCAGATGGCCAGATCTCCATTTTTTACAGTTTGGCCCAAGAAAATATTTAACTGATTTTAAAATTAGTATTTTCAGGAAAGCTCCAAAGAGTAACTGCTTGTATGTGCTCCTTTGCAACCTTCACAACTTCTTCATTTAGGTTTAGAGGTAGTTATATTATCTCAAAATACGATATCTTTGTACCCCATGTATTGGATTTCACACATTAGGTCAGAGAAAAATTTCAGTTAACATAGTATCTTCCTTCATCTGGAAAAGCAGACAGTGATACTTCTCTGGCACAACCTCACAGCTTTAAGCTGTCTGAATTCTTGAGTCAGAATTGATATCTTTGTGCTTAATAGCCCTTGATATATTTGTCTTTCATGAATTCATCTAATTTACATCACTTTCATATCTACATCCATCTTTGGGACCACAATGACTTCATAAATATCTTGTCAAAATTCTTCAGCATCATGGTGACCTTAAAAATATTCAATTATAATCATTGGTGTCAAAAAACCACAACCTCATAAATATTTTATCAAAATCCCCTTATCACTCACTGTCAAAACAGCATTATTACTTACAACATTCACACTCTAATCCAATAAATTACCATATGAAAAAATCTTGTTTTTGTCTAGTAGAATGAGTAGAATTTGCTGTTGTTAGATTTATAACTTTCTTCCCCTATCTCTCCCTTTCATAAATGTGTTCTCAAGTTAGCACATTTAGATTACAAAATCCTTATATTTATCAAAGGAAATTAAAGTAAAATTACATACTCAACATGGACACAGAAGTAACATATCTCCCAGTACGTGATAGGGCACTACTGCTCAGTCCCCCTGAAGGTGTCTTCTCCAGAGCCCAGCCTCTCCTCATGGGCCAAGTACTCCAACACCAAGCCCTTATGGTGGCCCTACACTGAACTCTGTCCTGTTAACTGTCTGATACTGGGAGCTCAAAACTGGATGCGATATTGGAGACACCATCCAAAGTGTGCTGAGTAGAGGAGTTTAATCTAGTCCTTTATTCAGCATACTGTCTGCCAGAGCCCTGGGGACTTTTTTGCAGAGCTGCTCCCCAGTCAGTCAAGACACAGACTGTAGATGTTGCAAGGGGCTCCTCCACCCCTGGTCCAGTGATGTGCATCTGACCCTCCTGAATTTTATGAGCTTCCTATTAGCCTTTTCCTCCAGGCTGCCTAGGCCCCTCTGGATGGCAGCACCACCTTCCCACATACCAGATGCTTCCTCCAATTTGGTGCCATTGGCAGATCTGATGAATGTGCTCCATCACCTCCTCCACTGGTAAAGATGTTAAGCAGGACAGTTGCCAGGACAGATTCCTGCATTACTGTATCTGTTACTGGCCTTCAGGTAGATGATGAACACTTAGCCATGAGCCCCTGAGCACACTCATCGAACCAGTTTTTACCCATGCAGTTGTTGATCCACCCCGACAGTTGTGCTCTAACTTGGATACAAGACTATTGTGTGGGTCAGTGTTGAAAGCATTGCTGAAATTAAGGTGAATAGCATCTCCTGCATCTCTTAAAGGTGGGTACAACATTTGCTTTCCCCAGTTACCCAGGAACTTTCCTGATCTTCATGACCTTTTCCAAGATGTCAGAAAGCAGCCTTGCAAGAATCATTTCTCTCAGCTTCCCTGAATAGAGCATGTGGATTGGTATGGGTCAAAGAACTGATCTTAATCCGTGCTGTGTATTCTCCCCCTTGAACTCTGCTTCTAAGTAAATACAGAAGCTTCGGACACCTTGCTGGTGAAGAGACAAAGGGGGCAAGGAGTACATGAGGCTTACCTGTGCCTGCTGTCACTGTCTACTCTGATGTTGCCTTGCTTTCATCTTGAAATTAAAATAGAATATTCAAATTTGTTACATCTGAGATGACCTTCCCTGAACTATGTAATGTTGAATCACATGTCAAATTATTTCTATTGAGAGTACATGGATTCATAAAAAAAAAGAAAATATTTTCATCTCTACTGCTGAGTATTCCTAATTTGTTTAGGACTGAAGTTTATTTGGACTTTTCACAACTTACAGATTAATAATGAAATATAGCTTTTATCAGGAGACAATCTTCTTTCATAGCAGACTTTTTCTGTGAAGGCTTTTAGTGTAATTTATTTTCCTGTGAAAAAGCTTTTTGAGAAGCAATTAAGAATTCAGCGATATTCACTTGGCCTTTAGTGCTTTGTAGCTACAAAATCTGTTTTCTCATATGATTTCTTCTGAGTGCAGTATTGCAACAATTTTTTCCACTGATGCTGGCAGTCCCAGTATAGAGTAAATTTCTTCAATGCTACTACCTTCGCTATTACTTTCACAGTTAGGAGAGAGGTACTGGTTGTCCTGAAAAATAACACTTAAAAATCTCTCTCAACATTCATTCAGCTTTTATATTGAAGTGATTTGAAAGATGAAAAATGTTTGCTTGATAAGTTCCCATTAGGCAGAGGAGACTGTACAAACATGTTGACATGCTCCATTATAACTTTGCCTGTTTAATTCTTTTATGTATTAGCAGATGCTGGGTACTAAGTAATCTAGGAGCCTGTTGGAGAACTGGGACATCACTATACACCATTATTTACAG
This sequence comes from Vireo altiloquus, assembly GCA_013396875.1. Classification (NCBI taxonomy): domain Eukaryota; kingdom Metazoa; phylum Chordata; class Aves; order Passeriformes; family Vireonidae; genus Vireo; species Vireo altiloquus. The sequence goes on from VZRF01001862.1 coordinate 1,409,177, forward strand.
TAATTTGCAATAAATTTCAGGGTTCTCTGTGCTATCCAGGCTGGCAAAACTCACATTCCCAATCACCTTGGTAACATCATCAAAGAGCTATTTTCAGACAGCCAAGGTCTTGTGCTGTAGTTCAGCAGAGCCTGGCAATGTCCATGCTGCAGCCCACAGGATTACATCTTTACAGTAAGAGGTTCTGTAATCAGGAAACTGTGAAACAATCTCAAGTAGATGTGAAATCACAGCTTCAGGATGGATTTCGAGAGTTAGCCTTTCAGCCTACAGCTTTGTAGGTGTGACTGTGCTCTGCTGTGTAGTCTCTTGTAGGTGACAAGGCTATTAAGTACCATTCTAGTCTAGGCCTGTACGTAAATGAGCACTTCTCATAAATGTGGAGCTCGGTCACTACAATGATTCTCCAGAAGGACTGACTTACAGTAAAGTCTCTCCGCCTTTTGTGTATTTAACAATCTTAAGCTTTTTGTGTATTTAGAATTATTATCATCCCCCGCCTTCCTCCCCATGTGACTGGCTTTGAAGATCCCTAGAAGAAAATTCAGAAGTTGATCTTCTGGAATAAATTTGCCTAAATGATTTGTTGGACCTTCTACTGAGATGATGGATGTCTACTTTTCCCTTTTAGTCATTAGGGTCCAGCTTACTTGTTTAAAGACAATTTAGAGCAATAGGTATTTATGGATGCAGGGTATCAAGCTGTCAGCTCAATTTGAGCAAAGGAAAACCTGTCACCAAGAGGGAAGGAAAAGGGATTGGATCTAGGGTTGAATTGCTAAAAGCAGAGTAATGTTGCAACTGGGATGGACCTCCTCTTGTGGTAATGAAAACTGGAGCTGGGTTGGGTAAGCAGAAGGCTTTGGAATCTCAGGTTAAAGCAAGCAAGTAAAAAGAAGGCCTGACAGTTAATAAGATATGTAAGTCATTCATATAAATGAATGAAATGAAAAACAAATAATGTTACAAATAATGTTACATCTTACAAGTAGTAAGATGAAAAAAATGGAGAGGTCCATGAAGTAATGTTAATTATGCTGGAAGATTTTTCCTTTAACTGAGCTTGTACTTTGGCAGATAGGTTTAATATCCAATACAAGATTGTCTTTCCACTGTTTAAGCCTGTTACTGCTTTCCTGTTCTCCAATTAATGAGTTTTCTAGAGATATCCCTGTAAGTATTTTGAAGGATAGTTACCACATCTTCTGTCAGTTATCATTTTGGCAGTATGTTCTTGATTTTCTTATACTTTCTACTTCAAAGGTTTTATATTCTAATACCGTTAACTCTTTTTACCCCTGTACAGCAATTCTAGTTGCTGATTCAGTGTAAAGTTTCACTTCTGAGATGAAATAGAGCATGACAATTATTTCTGTACTTTGTATTCACTTCTATCAATACTAACCATTGTGGCAGGATCTTTTTCTGAGTTATAAAATTAACTCATACTCTGTCCTTAATCCACTTTAATTTCCACCATCTGAAACAACTGTGTCTTCTTCACGAACCACTTTGCATTTTGAAAAAGAAGTCACTAAACTTGTCTATCATTCCTTTACTGAAAAAAAATTTGAAGGAGAAAGAATGACTGATATGTAACTTCTTGTTCAGGAAATGAGCAGCAACAGACATTTTTTAAGGAGTAAGACCACTAATCTTTGCTGCAATTGATCAATAATAAATGCTTTCAATCCACTACTGACTGTTGTGTAGCCACAATTATTGTCAACAGAACATGGGAAGTTGGCTTCACTGTTCCTAACTCAGCTACTCAAGGTATGAACATGTATCATTGTCCCCTGAGTGACATAATTATGTTCAGTTCAAAATAAGGCATTGCTGGGTTTAATTCTAGGTTAGCCACACATAGGGAATGAAGAGTCCTAACCTATTTCCCCACATAGCTGCACCTAGACTAGGTATAGCCTAGCTTCAAAATTCCAGGGACTATTGCTTGAGTTGTGCTTGAATTTAGCCTCTTCAAGAATGCTGAAATCAGTGTGTAACTCTAAAATGAAGTATGAATAAATTGTTTGCAACTGTGTGAAACAAATAGGTGACAATGAAATATGAGCAAATTCTGAGTGCATAGGCAACACAGCTATTTATTGACTGTAACCTCTAGCATACTTTCTAGAAAAGGGAAAATTACTATGAATATTTTTAATTTAACTTTACCACCACGCAAACTAAAAAAGAAAGGAAGTTAAATTCAGGAATCCATATAACCACTAATTAGTTTTCTTGTGCAGGAACAGGACTTTAAATTCACAAAGTTAATTAGCTATTTCATGATTCCATAATGTTTCCTGTGCTTATTAGGCTCATAAACAAGTCTTTTTATTAGAAATTAATGTGTGTTGAAATAGCCACATAACAGAAGCAGACTACACCAGAAAAGTGAGAATCTGAATCATAGCTACAGCTAACCCAGGTATGCAGATGTCTTCATCATAAAACTAATTCATTTATGGAACTTCATCGTTGTTAGAAAAACAAATAATGTCACAAAGCAGCCAATGAATGGAATCACTGTTAATAGCTGTAGCACAAAATGGTTAAAAAATTTAAAAGACACAAACTAAAAAATGAATACTTAATCAGTGATTGACAGGTCATATTTTGAATGCAAATTCATATCATGTTTTAAATAAAACCCAAATTATATTGTATTTACAAGTCTTCAATGAAAGGGCTTAGCATATTTATTTGATCTACTTCTAAACTTTCACTAAATGGCTATATCCTGAAGAATCTGGTTACTTGGTCCCCCTATATCACAAGTATTCCATTTTAGTAGTCCTTCAAATGCACATTGTTAGGATTAGGCCACTGCATTATGGCTGTTCTTTTCCTTCTATTTTGCACCAAGTAACTGTCAGACAAACATCAGAATTGTGGTAGCAGAGACAAGAACCATTACTCTGCTTTGCAAACTGAACACACAAAGCTAGAGAATTATATTTCTGCTAATCCTCTTCCCTCTGAGTCCATAAATCCTAGAGTCATAGAATAGTTTGAGTTGGAAGGAACCTTTTAAAGGTCACATAATCTGACCCCCCTGCAATGAACAGAGACATCTTTAACTGGATCAGACTGCACAGAGCCCCATCCGACCTGGCCTTGAACATTTACAAGGATGGGGCATCTGTCTCTTTTCTGAGCAACCTGTGCCAATGCTTCACCATCCTCATTGCAAAAAACTACACATAATCTAATCTGGCCCTCCTTCAGTTTCAAACCATTACTCCTCGTCCCATCATACCAGACTGCTAAAAAGTTTGTCTCCATTTGTCTTACAGGTCCCCTTCAGGTACAGAAAGGCCACAGTAAGGCCTGTCTGGAGCCTTCTACTTCTCCAGGCTGAAAAACCCCAACTCTCCCAGCCTTTCCTCATGGGAGAGGTTGTGTTCCTTTCTAAGCAGCACACCAATTTTAGCAAGAAGGCTACACAGCTTGTTCTATTATTGTAAAATTTTAGGATGCTCTCTTCTCAGTAAGACATGAGGGTGAGTAGGACTTGGAATCCAACTCTCCAAGCTGCACTGAAGAAAGCTGCACTGAATCTGGTACTTACAGAAAGAGCAGAAAGAAGGCACTGACATAATTTCTTCTTGCAATGTTTTAGAAACAACCCAGTAGCTTTGACTAATCTTTTGTAAATATAGCTACTAGAAAACTTGTCAGTTTCTGTACTAAGTTATTACTGTCACATAGATGTAAGATATCATTTCAACTCTAAAAAAGTGGGGAGGGTTGCTACATGCAGTGCTTTGTTTGGACTTTATAATCATCCAAGGCCTTTTTTGGGTTTGTGTGCACTTACATATTTCTCAAAAACAAGCACAGCTATTTCAACAATAACCTTAGAAATCTTTTGCACAATCAGCACCCGACTACAGAAAACATGAGGCAGCTGTAAGAATAAAGTCATGATGTCTGTATATATTGGTTTTTTTCACAATATGCTACAGAAAAATAAAAAAGATTCTTAACACAAGCATGAGACCACAGCAAATGGGCAGCTCAGATTGGCCCAGTCTATTAAACAGAACTGTAATACCCAATACAGTCCTACATGAATGGGAATAGGTGCTCTTCGTGCTGTTGAAATTGCTCAAAGAACACTTAAAGTTACATCCTACAGGCAGCTGAATTTACTTTTTTATTTTTCCTTTGATGAAGCAGGTGTTTTCCTCCCACAGTGTGAGAATATCTTTAATGGCACAGAGCTATCATAACATCACATTTTCTTTTCTATTAAAGGAAGGGTATTGCAAAGCCAGGCAGCAGAATCAGAGGCTGAGCCTACACCTGCTGATCTTGCCAGGCAGCAAATTTCCTTGCATGATGTAATCCAAACATTCACAATACAAAGCAAAGGGTAGAGGGAGAGTTTGCACGAGCACTGCATCTTGTTTTGAAGATTACAACTGAGTATGGACACTTCCTGCTGCAATGACTGCGGTAAGCAGTCTGGTTAAGATACCCAAAGAAATCTAGAATCTTTACACCTGTTATTCCACTGCTAGTCAACATAGGAAGAAACAAAGAAATAAATATTACAATTGCCGCTGTGAAAATGTTGTGTTATTTAACATGGCAAGTCATTATATGTAAGATTTCAGTGACTCAGTGTTACTAGACTCAAAGATCTCTTTGTTCAAAGGGTTATATGCTTCAGGTTGAAATGCAATTGAATTTTATACCTGAATGATGTTATATTACAATGTTCTTGTTTTATTTTTCTAGCAGACAAGGAATGTCTTCTCAAAGCACATATAAATCTATGGTCTTTAAAAAACCTCTTACTCTGCACATGTTAATCCATAGTGTAAAATATGACTAGTTTCATGTCCAGAAATCTTGAGTTTTGAATTACTGGTGAATGTGAGTCAGCGCCTTCCTTGTTTAGTAGCAATGTCTGGACATGAAAGCATATTAACCACACATTAGCTGACAAAGCAGTTATTAAAAAGTGTGTTTTCCTTCTTGCCTAGCTTTTTGTATCACAATAGATATAGATGAGGAAAAACAGATAGTAAAGTTAAAAGATACTAAGTTATTAGAAAGCAAAAATTATCACTGTCACACATGAATAATTTCTTACATAACTTACCATAAAGTTCATTTTTAAAGAATATTTATATAAGAATCAGTGTTTTTTCCTTTCTCAAATGATTTTGTACATGTATATAACTAAATATATGCACATTTCATATGCATGTGTATGTATATCAAGAGATAAGCATCCAAAACACATGTACACACACATATTCACGGTCTTCTTATATGCTGTTATTGCATCTGGACTGCTGCTTCTTTTTTAAACTTTCTTATCAAAACACAGTGTAGTGCACAGGTACCCTTCAGCTTTGGCAAAGCACTAGAAATTTGATCCTACCAGCAGTGCTGTACTTGCTTATTTATAATTGAAGAAAAAAGCTGCCTCTGTTAGCACAAAAGGATGTTTCCTAACACATTTGGAGGAGCAGGTCTCCTTTGACAATTGTAGTTCAGCTTAATTAGGCACCAAGTCCAGAACACGCATCGGGGACACGTGAGTAGAATCAGGAGATGTTAAGAGGCTGCAGCCACAGAGGAATGTCAAACAGCCTCACTCAGAGAGCAAACTCAGATAAGCTCTAGCTTGCAACTCAGACCTGTGGCCAAATCTCACAAACAATGAGGGTGCTGACACCAGCACCCCAACACCATTTAACAGATTATGGGCTCTGTTCCAGGGACATTGTTACTGCTCAGACACTCACCCAGAGTGCATCCCCTCGGGAGGGGGCTTGCTCAGGGGTAACCAGAAGGTGGGTTTGGAGAATCCCAGAAGATAATGGGCTATTTTGCATGTCTCAAACACCAGCACTGGATGGCTGTGGAACCAAGCAAGGACTGTTGGCAACAACAGGCAAGAATTGTTGATAATAACCAAGGACTGTTGGTATCAACATGCTGTGAGAAATAGAAAAATTTGGCTGGAGAAGGGGGTCCATGAGAGATAGGACAGCACTTTTCTGAACTTGTTATAGTTCCAGGAGGTAAGCACAACACCATACAGCACCAGTAAAGGAGAGAGGCCAAGAAGTAGGCATGGACTACAAGGGGGATTAAGGCCACCAAGGACCCCTGAAGCCCTCAGAGCCATTTCCAGAAAGGTTGGCAAGAATGGACTGCACATGATAACTAGTTTGCATAGAATGTGGAAAACCTATCTTGGGGGCAGAGAAACCTATACACACCCTTTAAGCACAGGGGGCATCCCCAAGACCCTGAACATCTCATTAGCTGAACTGATGCAGCTGGATTCATGCTGAAACCAGGTGAACTCATCTGGATCGATGCTGCAACTAGCACTAGTGATTTCCTTTCCTTTCCTTTCCTCCCAATTAATATTATTTTTTTTTCTCTTCCTCTTCACCTTACCCCTTCATCCAAAACCCACTGCCGTGTGCTTGTATAGTACATCAGGGACTAATATCCCAATTTCCATGTCAGGTGTTTAATTCACTAACAAAACTTTCTGGTAGTTTGTGGATGCTCGGACTTTGGTGTTCCTTTCGACCATTTAGGAACCTTAGGTGCTCCCTTCTTAACGGTGAGTCGCCACAGGGTTTGCCACACCCAGAGGGCGCAAGGATCACTCACGGGTATCCAGGAGAGACAATAATAGTCACTCACGAGGGGGAAGGGGAGGGTGCCAGCAGGTGTCCCGGGAGGTGTTCCGGTGGGCAGGCAGGGCTTTCCCGCAGCCGCGGCTCCGTGCCGTGCTGGGGCAGCGCCGTGCCCACCCGGGATGTGCCGCGGGGGTGGCTGCGGGGGGACAGCAGCCCCCCGGACCGGCACAAGGGCCCCCTGTGATCGTCACCTCCCTCGGCGTGTTCAAGCGGTGCCTTCCTACTCGTGTGTCGTTCAGATAAATGTGTTATCCAAACAAGATAACAGGATCACAGAAGTGTGCAGAAATCCAGATTTTGGAGTGCTATGATATATTTGAAAGCTCCTGGATAACTAAACCTGACAGCTGCCTGCAGCGTCTTTATCTGCCCTTTCTTCAGTAGTTGCCACTTCTTTTTTTTTTCTCCTTTTATACTGTTTCAAGATGTGACATTTCCTTTGGTTATTTTTCACACATTTTTATGTTTTAGTTTGGGTGAAAAATCAGGAACCTAGTAGCTGTAAGATAAAATAATTAACCTTCATATTAGAAAAGAACCTTTATAAAACTTACAAAATAAATGTTTCTACAATCTTTATGATGTATAAGCATCATCGTGCCAGATAATAGGTTCATTGGCACCTGTTAGATACCTGAATGGCAGATCTGCCCTAATATTTATCATATTGCTGTTTATTACTGGCTAGCCATTTATAGATACATTATTCTTATTTAGAGTATTTCCTGCCTATTTTCCGTATTCAAGTACTATGAATATACATTTCATGTGATACGTATAAGAGTTCAACTGATGCAGATCAGCAAGACAACTTTCTAAGAGAACAGCAAATTCGCAAATAATAAGCTTTTGATGCAAAGAAAAAGGAAAGGTTGTGGCATAAAACATACAAGGAAGACAGAGTACAGCAATACCTCTGCCCATGCTCTAGGTCAGATATTACCCTAGTACAGTTCAAAAGCATTATAATCACTACTTAGCCATTGTTTGCTTGGATTTCCTTTGAAGTTGATAGATTTTTGTAACTTGAAGATTGGTGTCAGTTCCTGGGAGGTTGATTTAGAGCTCCAAAAGAAGAAACATTGCTGTCTGAATCCTTTCACAGAAGCATATCACCAGTAAACTAAATGCTTTAGAGGTTTTATAGCAATTGGTACGTTGGTGGAATCACAAATCTCGGACTTGCTGTGTTGGTAATGTCAGAGAAGAATGAGGTGGTTTTTAAAAAAAAAGTTGCCTTTTATGAAGAATGATAGAACTAACCAGTAGAGATTTATTAAGGGTGTTTAGAACAGAAACATTTCAATATGGTTGCAATCAATTGTGTCTATGCACATGACAGCAATATCCATAATCTATCTCATTTTCTCAAAATAAGTCCCTTTACAATTTCACTGAGCAACTACATGCTGCTCATGCTTTTCATCTGAGTTCATAGCTGAATAGGAGAAACAGTGTCCCTGGCCAGTTTTTATATAGTCCTTTAGCTGTTATAGCTTTAATTTCAAATATAGCTTTGCCAGGATAAGAGGCTTAAAACATACATATTTTACTTTTCTGGGTAGACTAAATCACCAGTGGCAGACCATTCTATGTGACAGAACCCTTCCAATCTCCTGTTGACTATAGGCCACGCTCCAGAAATAATGAAATGAGTGTCAGAAAAACGTTCTAGAGGGAAAGTGTTCTAAACTTAATGACTAGCACACTGAAAGGAGGGTATAATTTTTCATTCTTCCAAATGAGACCTGGGGGTGCTGGTCAACAGCTGGCACTGTGCCCAGGTGGCCAAGAAGGCAAATGGCATCTTGACCTGTATCAAAAATAATAAGGCCAGAAGGACCAGGGCAATGATTGTCTGCCTGTAATCAGCCCTGGTGAGGCCACACCTGGAATCCTGTGCAGAGTTCTGGGCCCTGCACTACAAGAAAGTCATTGATGGGCTGGAGCATGCCCAGAGAAGGGCGATGGAAATGCTGAAGGGTGTGGAGCACAAGTCTTTTAAGGATCAGCTGAGGGAGCTGGGATTGTTTAGGCTGGAGGAAAGAGGCTCAAGGGGGCCCTATTGTTCACTACAACTACCTGAAAGGAGGCTGTAGCCAGTCAGTCTGTTCTGCTCCTGAGGGAAGTGGCCACAGCACCAGCCTGACAGAGTTCAGGAAGCGTTTGGACAATGCTCTCAGGCACATGGTGTGACTCTTGGGGGTGGTGCTGTGCAGGGTAGGAGTTGGACTGGATGATCCCTGTGACTCCGTTCCAATTCATCATGTTCTGTGACTCTGTGATTCATTATCCAGATAACACTAACAAACATGAAAATAGATAGTTTCGGTACATACGAAATTGAAAAAAAATTTATTGCAAAGAACCTTGTAACTTTGTGAACTTTCTTTCATCATCTTGAATTGCCAAATGCCTGTGGGAAATGCTTAGCAAAATTACATCTGAATTATAGCTTGTAGTAAGATATACTTTGCAATAAATTTACATAGGTTTTTTTGGTAATGTGGTTTGGTTTGGTTTTTACCAACACATGAACATATCACAGGGTTCTTTCAAGCTCCCAAGGTGCCGTAGACCTCTGTAGTGAGTTTGGTAGCTATCTCCAAGTATAACACTTGTATGAATACATGTAAGAACACAGGCAGATGTATCACAATACTTACATATATGTCCATTACAAAATTAAATTTTTGTCTATTACAAAATTAATTATTAAATGTTGAGATCTCCACTAGCTAGAAAGTATTTGAGCTGTCACTGTTCAAGTGTATGAGTGCCTAAATAAACCATGAACCTCATAGTAAAGGTGCTTATTTAGATAAGTGGTTTAATATTAAATCTGTTTCTCCCATTAAAAGGCAAAGAATGCACAAAAGTTTTTAAAAATAAGTGATAAAGCATTGCCAAAGAACTTCCAAGTATTGATCTCAATATGATGTCTTTAGTATACCTTAACAATTTAATAAGCAAAGACACAATGAAGTCAGACAAGCCACAGAACACCATTTATGTCGTGGCCTGAGCTTGCTCTTACTGCATTTCTCAACAAATCCAGGCTGGTGTGGTTCTGAAAATGCAAAGGACTCTCTCTAGGAGCAGAAAATTGAAAAAATAGTTCAGATGTTTTCACAGAAATCTCAGAATACTGATGTTGGCAGACACCTCTGGAGGTCCTCTAGTCCAGCCTCCCTGTTCAGAGTGGAAGACTGACCCTTTGCAGATTGCTGAGATGTTCATCCAGTTATGTTTTGAATAGCTGTGAATAAGGAGATTGCCAAATCCAAAGTCCCCAAAAGAGCCTCTAAGCAACCTGTTACATTTGACCACTCTTATTTGAAGTTTTTTTACTCATTGCCTCCTGTTCTTTCATTGGGCACCACTGAGAAATTCTGACCCCATCTTCTTTGCTACCCCCTAATCAGGCATCCATGTAGATAGATGTCACTTCCACTGTTGCTGTCAACCCCACCCACCTTGCCCCCATCTTCTCGAGGTTAAACAGCTCCACTTTAAGAACTTCGGTTGCTTCTCTAGTTTAGCCATTTCTTTTTGCACAATATTTATCTATTAAACTATTTTTGTTGCCACAAAACTTAACATTATTTATCTCTCCCAAAGACCAAATATAAGACCAAATGGCAAGATAAATTCTCCTCTGGTATCCACTGATACAATTATTTTCTATATATGCTCTCACATCACACACTTAGGAGGCATGTGGTAGTTTTATTTCCCTTGCAGAAGGTAAGAACAAGAGATTGCAATTGAATAAAATTATCTTCATCTGCAGAGTAAAGGTTTCTTTCCATTCTTGTGTGTCCACATGAACTATTGCTCTGCTTTCAAAACCTCTTGATTTTGAGCAAACCTTTTTTATATTTTTAACTTTCAGTTGTGAAATCAATATAGTCTATTTGTCCATCTCAATTTAACAAGCTCAGTAATCCTTCACACTAATCCCGATGAAATTGCTCCTGTGTTTCAGCAATGAATTAAAAAAGAGAGAAGAAAAAAAAATCATTCTGAATGCTCAGATCATATCAGGTCTGTACAGTGAAGCTAGACAGCTGCTGCCAAAAGCATTGGCAGAAATACTAACTGCTTAAAAGCTCAGTCCCAGACTGAATTTGTGCCATTCTAATTTCACCACTAAACATGAAGTTATTCCACATTACTTCTGTGAAAACCACTTCTGTCAGAAATACTGATAGGAGGAATAAAATGTTTTGTTAATTTAATTTTGCATTTATATAAAGACGTGATTTATAGTTTATATTGAATCTCTTTACTTATAGATGAGTTTTTAAAAGAGAAAGCATTGTGATAAACTATTAAGATTACATGTTAGAAAGCAGAAAGCGAGGCTCAAAGTTTGGCATATAATGACAGAAATTAAGAACTCAGAATCCCAACAAAAGGTTAAATATCTTAAGCTAAGCAGTTGATATAGTAGCAGGTATTAATGTCACAAAAAGAATAAAAATGTGGACAAATCAAGAAGTATTAGATTCTTTTGGAGTCTAACTTCATTGCAAAGTATGTGAAAAATTGTAGTCAAGTTATTACTACTTCTTAACATAAAACCTAAAATTTTTAGTTTGCAGTACTGCAACTTACAGTACCAGTGAAGAAAAACTGCCAAAATTTCAGTGATTATATCCACCTTTGGACGGGCTGGGGAGAATTACCCCAGCTTTTCATTTTCTTCCTGTGTGAGTCTGCCATACACTTCATCTTCTTTCAAACTGATTCTTTTGGATCAGAGCCAAATCCCCTCATGCTCCCTGTAAATCTGTGACTAGAAGTTCTAATTCAGGTCAAGGTGCAGCAGTCAGACATTCAGAGATAGCCTGTTATTGTTCAGAAATACAGTGAAAGTAATGTGCTACTGCAGTGTGATGTAGGAGGTCAAAAAACTGCTTCAAATATTCCCCTGTAACAAGGAAATATAACTATGACTTGTCTTTCCCAAATGGAACTGTCTGGAAACTCTTCAAGAAATCAGATATTCTTTGATACTGTAAGTTTTCATGAAAGTGAATCTGTTTCAACTGTTTTTTTCCTGTCCACAACCAATCTGTGTGTGAAAGAGCAGAAGCCCCTTTGCCAGTTAAGAAACAGACCCAAGCTTTCTGGCTCTCAGCATCTTCCCCAGGCTGCCAGACTACAGTTTCTGCAGTTCCTATCACTCCTTCAGAAGCCAGGAACATTCCTGTCTGCCCCAAATGGCTGGTCAAGCTGTGGTTAGCTCAGCCTTCTGGTAACCTAGGTTCCTCTTTTAACTTTGGTTTAATGCATTATTTACCAACTCCTGTTTCTCTCACTTGTGTAATGCTGTTACTCAAAGAGTGCCCGAGTACATTTTGGCAGGATGAATTGGACCTCAGAACAAAAGGAGGGTGAGATTCATGCATACTTGGCACTGACTCTTTCCCTTATCCAGAGGGATAGCTGAAGATCAGCTGAACACAGAGTGCACTTTTCCATCACTTTTTAAAAACACAAATAAAGAGTGAATTACGTGAGTGGCTGTGCAATCATCCTTTATTCATTGTATATTTCTGTTTAAACTACAAGGTACAGAAAGAGATATAGAGATACATATTGAGAAATGCAATTAAAAATTAAGATAAAGAGTGTAGAAATTGGTAAAATTAGTTTTTCCTCTTCAGAGGAAATATTCTTGAATGTAGTAAATTACATGAGCATTTTCTCTCTCAGATCAATGAGGACAAAAACAAACTGTAAGGATCTAATTTTTTTCTCTTCTGATAGGCTTAGGTTCTCTTTAGTCTGTGTTGGGACCTTTGTATGGCTCGGGTAGTTTTTTCCCCACACCTGAGAGAAGGTTCCTATGTGTCTTTGTGGTGTACAAGATCAAGGCATTAATGAAGCATCCTCTTCCTACAATTCCACTGTTAATTCTATAGAAGATGCAGTCAAGTCCTGATGACATATTTTAGGTAGAACTGTTTTTCATTGAAAAAATGCAGTTTTGTCTGTAGAAATATCTAACAGGAACATAGTTTGGTAAATTTTTTTCGACAGGAGAATCTGGATTTGTTATTTTAATAATATTTTCACTCTTTTTATTGAGACATTTCCATTACAGAAATATGAAAAAATAAACATAAGACTAGCATTATGCATGTAGGTAGTTTTCTTTTCCTATTTTATCATATGATGTATATTTAACTTTCTCAGGGAATTTTGAATTTATCTTCATGGTCAAGTTTCAGTTTATTTTGGGGTGGGGGGTGGATTTGAGTTTTTTTTAAATATTAAGGCTTTTCATGAAAGGAAAATGTTCACTCCTGCCCATCTTTCTAAACTAATTGGTAAAATACAGAAGCAGAATAAGAGGAATAATTGAGCATTCAGATTTGTTAACAAGTTGTAAATATTCCCAAGCACAATAAAACTTGTTTTTAAAATTTAGGTAAAACCACAATAACATTTTCCTAGCTTCATTCTCTGCATACTTGTAAATAACTAAGACTAAAACTGTAGCTGAAAAGTATTTTCTTTCCAGCAGAGGGACTGTAAGAGCTAAACATGAAGGTGTTAACTGAACTATCTCCATTAAAATAGAGCTGATCAGATGGAAAATAACCATTAAAGTAACGGAATTAAAACATTTAGAGAGTAGATTAGGTGCTTGGATTTATGCCCTTAGCAAATATAGCAGGTAAGGTAACACTAATGAGGATATTCAGAGATTGCCTTGTGCTATTATGGGAGGAAAAGGTAAGCTTTGTGTTTTTTACATTATATTGCCATGATAATGCCAAGGGTCAGCACTTTGTGTTGTAAACTGACTGCCACACACCCTGTAAAATGGGCAGGTTATGCAAGTGATACTGCAGTGGTTCACCTTATGGTTAAGTGAGCACATTTTTTTACACAGATATGATCATTAAATAACAGCATGAGTCTAAGTCAGTAGAACAATGCAGCCCACTTCATTCATGAGCATGACCAGAGGTGATTCTCCCCTCTATTCTGTTCTTGTGAGACCTCACCCAGAGTACTGCATCCACTTCTGGTGTCCCCACATAACAAGGACATGGAACTGTTGGAGCAAGTCCAAAAAAGAAGTACCACAGCTGTTCAGCTTGGAGAAGAGAAACTTGTGTGGAGACCTCGTAGCAACCTTCCAGTATTTGGAGTCCTACAGGGAGTCTAGAGAGAGACTCTTTGTCAAGAACCGTAGTGATAAGAAATAATGGGTACAAACCAAAAGAGGGGAAATTTAGCTGAGATATTAGGAAGAAATTCTTTACTTTGAGGGTAGTGGGACACTAGAACAGTTTGCCCAGAGGTGTGGATGCCCCATCCCAGGCAATGTTCAAGGCCAGTGTGGAAAAGGTCCTGAGCCACCTGGTCTGGTGGGATGTGCCCCTGCCCATGGCAGAGGGGTTGGAACTAGATGATCTTTCAGGTCCCTTCCAACCCTTAACATTCTATGATTCTGTGATTCTATGTTTCCATGATTTATTTCAATAAATGCTTCTGGAAGACAGTGCTATGTCTTTCATCCTTTTTCTCCTTCTTGGAATGTCTTCCTTCTTGGTGGTATCCTAAGCAAAAAGCAAAAGTCTCTGGGTTCAAAAATGATAATGAAAGTACAGTTTTCCTTCCCTTCATACTTCTAGGAAATTGCATTCTCTTTTACGTCATCATGAATGCAGACCTTTCAGTGCTCAGGGAAGTGATATTATTTAAAAACAGGGTGTAGACATTTTCATCCAGATTATGGAAATGAGGATTTAGTATTGATATAGCTAGTCATTTTCTTCACATTGTTTGTTATGAGAAGGCGTTTTGTCCTACTTAGAGTGATGTAAAACCACTGTATACAAAGGAAGAAATGTGGGGATCTTATTGAATAACTATAACTGCATCTTCTCATACCATAGTATGCTGAGATAAATTCTCATATGCTTGATTTCTCTAGACAGTATGGATCCAAGCCCTCTGGATTTATTCAGAGCACTTAGGAATCTGCTGAAAAGGGAAAAGCGAAAAAAAGAAAAGGACACTTTTATTCTCCCAGGGAGAGAAAAGAGCATTTCTTTTTATTGTACCTCGATCAAGAACACTGCATCCAGCTGAGCCTAATCAAACAGAGAGAAATATGTGGCAGTGTTTGTGTGCAGAATGCACACACACTCCAAGACACCATATGAGGCATAATGCCTGCTGTCATACTTTCTCCCCCCTGCAGCATATTATGCTTTAAAACCCATTTTATCTCGTACGGATTCTGTTAGTGATTTTTTAATTTATTTTTAAAAACTCAATGCATCTACTAATGTTTTAGAGATCCTTTAAAGAGTCAAGGCTTTCTTTCTATCTCAGAGATGAAGCACTAAGATGACAGTCAGAAGACAGTTCTTTCTTTCCCTATCTCTGATGTTGATTGAGTGTGTTACATTGGAGGATTCAACTTCTCTCTCTGAGACTCAGTTTCTAACATCAAAAACTGAATAAATACCAAAACTTCAACGTGGATATTGGTAGATATTTATGTGAGATTTTGAAAAGAACACGAAAACACATGAAAACTGCCTCCTGCAGTTTCCAATGATGTGCAGTGCTCAATGACAGGAGATGGCTAGGCCTGTTTTGAAGAAGATGGAAATCTGGTTTCAGTACTCCACAGTTTGTTTTTTTTTGATTCTGTGGATTCACACACTCCATGTTTGAACTCATGCAAATTTTAGCATCAATAATATTCTGTACAGAAGATGCACTGAATGAAGAAGTTGTTTATATGCTACCAAAAATTTTGCTGACCAGGCTTGGCCCCTCCTTGGAACCGAGTCAGGTGATTGGGGGGTGAGTCAGGCTCGTTAGCGGGTGCTAGAGGAGGCTATATAAGAGCCTCCAAGAGCGTGAGCGAAGGTCGCTCACCCACCCAACAGGAGTGAACAGGCAGAGGCGTCACGCAGCATTTTGCACGGCATTTTGTGCAGGCAGGGCACAAAGAGCTCCCACTTTTTGTAGGTGAGCCTGCTTTTTAGAGTAAGATATGGTTTCCAGAAAAACAAAAGCCATTACTGCTGTTAGCACGAAGTGTGTGTCTACACAGGGACTCCCCTTCACGAGGGATGCATCCACTCAGGCCTCTGGCTGTGCAGAGTGTCTGAGCCTGTCATTGGTACCAGAGGGTGGTACGGGAGGCACTTGTGTACGATGCAAGCAGGTGAATGAC
>VZRF01001863.1:0-12486 GCA_013396875.1 Vireo altiloquus
TAGAACTGGTTACCCAGAGAGTTGCAGAGTCTCCCTCATAAGAGGGGTTCAAGAAATATGTAGACACAATTCTGTGCCTTGTGCTCTGGGATAGCTCTTGAGCAGGGTTGGGCCAGATGACCTTGCTAGCAGTCCCTTCCTACTTTAATAATTCTGTGATTTTGTGAACGTATGAATATAAAGTGCACTTCTGCTGCCTGATTTTGCTCTCGATGATGACATTATTTTGCCATAGGTTTGATAAAATCATCCTTATTACACTCTACTTTAAAGCATAGTTTTGACAAGCACAGTCGATGTGGGAAGACCATAACTGGTCAGCATTCCCTTTGATCTCTCTGGTAAAAGTACAAGCACTGGAATATATCTGTATCTACAGGAAAGTGGGAGATCCTTATATGAATCAGAAATACATGAACGCATACGTCTCACTTTCCAAGAGAAAAAACACCTCAAACCCCACATAATACTAACCAATATAATAATTTCTGATGCCACCAAAGATGGATTTTATTTTCGCGCAGAAAGCTAATGCAAAGACAGACTGGGAAGCTTTCAGATCTCAAGCACCCACATATGGAGCTATACAATACTCAGGAGAGCATCCAGGATCCACAGCCGTGNAAATCCTGTGATCTTTGCTATAACTCCAGGAGAGTTGCACTTGACAAATTCACAGGTTTCTGAGGGAGAAAAAGAAGAATTCAGCCTAAGTAGAGAAATACAGAGGCACAAAATATATTTTACGCTCTAAAAGAGACATTTGAGTGACTAATTAAAATAAATGTTTCCTTTAACTTCTTTTATGCAAGACCATAAAGAGTATTTTAATTTTTTTACTTAAATATTCCCTAAATGTTCTTTTATATAACTTCCTCCAAATATAATGGCAATATCCCTGAAATATAAATTTTTTATAATATTCTTTTTCAAATCATACAGACAAAACACAATCTTCCCCACTATATTTGGGGGAAAAAGAAATATAAGAAAATAATTAGAATGTGTACAGGGCTAAGTAAGTGAATTTTTCAACATTTTCCAGACTCTCATATCAAACTTATTTATTTGTAAAATACTGGCAGAAATAGATTATATGAAGGTTTGCCATGACAAAACAGATTGTTTCCTGAAAGGTTGATTGACCATTTGAGGAGGAAAATGCTCCTTTCTCAGTGTGGACTTGGAAAATTCACTGCCTGAGATTTGAATCATGATAAAATCAAACAAAAAGTGAGTGCAAGTGTGCAGAAAATTTTTAGTTACACATATGTTTGTTCCTGAGACATCATTTCTGAAACTCTATAAGATTTCTTGTGTCTGCAATAAATCCAACTTGAGTTTGCTAAGTGTCAACTCATTTTTTTTCAGCTGCAAAGCCAGCCTTTCCTTCAAACTCTGAATTAGCCTCTGTTTTATTAAATAAGTGTGTAAGAAATAAAATGAGGGAAAGAAAAGAGTTGAGACAAACACTCAGAAGTATTTCATAAAATACTGATTTGATCCTCTAAGAAAGCAAATCCTAAGGCCTTGCGTTGTACTTTTCGGTGTGGAATATGAAACTGAAATAACTGGGATCTTTTCTGTGTATTTTTGTTTGTATCAACTTGTTTCATGCTTCAAGAAATAAGAACCTTATGTTAAATTTTACTAGAATGCCATTAGGTTTATGACCTGCAGACATTTGCCCATCTGTTGGGTAAATTAGCTTTCAGTGAATGAAACAATAGCAATGCAGGCATAAATTAGTGTATTTTAATTAACCTACTTGGTGTACCCTGAAATTATATCACTCTTGTAGCACTTTTGTAAGGTTATGCTTTTATACATGCTAGTGAAAAAACTAAACTTTTCTAAACTAAAAGTCTTTTGAGGAAAAAGGTGATAATTTTTTTTAAATTAGTAGTATTATTTTAACAGCTGAAGGGTTAATAGGTGCCACAGAATGTGAATTTCAATACAAATTTAATGACAAAATTCTGGACATACAGGAAGTAAAGAGGATCATGATCAGCAATGAAAAAGGTCTTAATTTACCATCTTTGCCTTAAAGTAGGTGATGCTGAGTAGTCATAGATTAAGAGACGAGGACTGATACTTAAATCATGGTAAATATACTTGTATGAATATGGGTCCCTACAGAAGTAGAGTTGGAGCTATCTGAATTTCCTTATCTTCCTCAGAGCTGCAAAACTCGGTCTCTGAGGTTAGAGCAATTTTCCATTCTGTTGCCAGAGACTTTCAATTCTTAATGCTTTTAAGATGAGTGGATGATAAGCTGAATGTGAATTACACTGAAATCATGAGCAAACTGCCTATTTCTTTATCCAGTGTGAACACTGGCATACCCAAGGTAATATGAGATTCTTCTTTCACCATTACTGTAAAGTTTTCTCTTTCAAAATAGAGGTTATTTTTAATTCCAGATCGATCCCAAAATGACTCTTTAACAATTCACACAAAAGATGGGGCAGTTAATTTCAAATAACCAGACGTTACAATTCTGACCCAAATTAAAAAACAAACAAAAAAAAATCCCATTTTCGCTCTCTCCCAACCAAATAATTTTATAAAATAGTGACCTTCACCCACTGACTTGTGTACCAAGTTTCAAGTGAGCCTTATCCATATGGATTCTTACCCAGGAGTTAAGGTCTACGATGGCACAAACAAGGTGAAGCTTCCAGGCAGCCTCCACTGAAATCAGAATCTGACATGTACCTGTGCCTCTTTTCTTGTCGAAAGGGTTTGAAAGAGACTTAGGAAGATTCAGCTTTTGTCAGATTGAGGCACAGTGCAGGTGATTCTATATGGACTGTCTTCAAACACTGAATTCTCATACACTGAAGTAAACAAAAATCTTGGACTGGACATCAAAATAACCACTCGTAAAAAACCTTGAAGTGGTCAGTGAGCATCTATTTCTGAGTTTTCTCAGTGCATGGACCACTCACCATCCAACCAGGCTCGGAGGCTGCTGCATGGTTTCTTTGAGCTTCTGTGCTTGATTTCTATGTTTTCCTATTATTTATCAGTGTGGTAAAAGTTGGGATTAACATTTTCAATTTTGTTTTTAAAACCAAATATATTGATAGTGTCTGATTCAAAATTTCACATTTGGAAGAACAAAGAAAATCTCATTTTAAAGGAAAAATTCTTGCAGATTCATTGTTGCAAATTCCAATTTGCAAGGTTCAACCTCAGTAGGTAGCTCGGTCTCACATAGCCACTTGCTCACTTTCCCCTGGTGGGATGGGGGACAGAATTGGAAGGGCAAAAGTGAGAAATCCCAAGGGTTTTGATGAAGATAGTATAGGTAAAGCAAAAACTGCCAATGTAAGTAAAAGAAAATAGGAATTAATTCACTTTTCCCCATAGGTAGGAAAATGCTCTGCCATCCCAGGAAAGTAGGATTCCATCGTGCATATCGGTGACTTGGGAAGACTCATTTTATCACTCCAAATGGGTGTCTCTTCTCCTTCCCCAGCTCTATACACTGCTCATAAGGCCATATGGTCTAGGACATCCTTTCGGTCAGTCTGGGTCAGCTGTCCCAGCTCTGCCCCTTCCCAAATTCTCTGTCTGGGCAGCATAAGAAATAGAAAAGACCTTGGTTCTGTGTAAGCAGTGCTCAGCAGCAGCTAAAATTCCCCTCTATAATCAATGCTCTGTTCATCACAGGTCCAAAACCTATCAACATACAGGCTGCTGTGAAAAAAGTTAACTCTATCATAGCAAAAACTGGTATAATAAACTGCAGTATTTTTTCATAAGTATGTGTTAATAACTACAGAAAATTAATTATAATTTTCAATGGAATGTATGCAGGGTATATTTATTCTCAGTGATCTCAACTAAGCAATTTTACAGAAAATGTAACTTTTTTTTCTGGTGCTTGAAGAAATAAATATTCTATGTCTTCTCCACTGACAACGTACTATACAAATGAGAAAGACAATCTTGGAAGTATTACTGTGCATTGTCAAAACTATCATCAATGTGGTACAGATGTGGCTATTTTTCAATTCCTCCTCCTATTTTTCCTCGAAGCTCACTTTTTTTGAACATTACTTACTTTCAAATACTGTAAAGTGTCTTTCAATAGTTGTACCATTGTTATTTAGGTCAGAGTCAAAGAGAGAAATTGTTCTGCTGCAGAACTTGTACGGAATTAGAACCAGACTCATTGCCTCCAAATTGTAAGAGGAAATGTTGCACTGTCTTTGACTGGACCATTGATAATACACAATTGGAGCTGAAATAAATTCTGAAGAAGCTGAAAAAAGAGATCAGTCATTTGGAATGACCTTTATTTACTTTCATTCTCAGTGTTGGGGACATCACTCAAGACTTAGAAAACATTTTTCGCTTTGTCTCTTCACAGACATTTATTAATGCTCCAATTCTACTTTAATGATGTAACTCTCTATCCTTAACCCACCCCAAAATATGTCCTTTTCTGCTCTTCTATTTATTTTTTTCCTCATAGTTAGTGGCTTGTGCAATTAGGATTAATGATCAAATTAAAAGGTATCCCAGTGGGTGACTTAAGTTAAATATTCGTGCTATACCAGTAGTGTCTTGTTATATCTAATAGATCTGGAAAACTTAATTAAATCTTTATTTGAAGAAGGCTGCTGAAGTTTTCCCCAGATTCTTTACAAGACTGACTTAAATCAGAGGAATTCTACTTTAAGTGAACTCTTTTTCTCACATAATTCCTATCTCCCCTGATGAAACTTATTAGGCGTTTGGACATTATTCTTAATTTAGTATTCCACTAACCTTAGTTAAGTATTTAGTATTACCGAATTTGGGAGCAGAAGGGTGTCTAAATTATTGATGAAAATCCGCTTGATTATTACTCAGAAACCCTTCAAATATGGGGAATATTATGTAAATACTTATAGATTTCTTTTAGTTTGAATGGCAATCAACATCCTGAGGTCTGAACTAAGCCCTTAGGACAACTTTTGGTACTACCACATAGCAGAAAGCTAAAGAAATCTAGCAAGTATCATGTGTTCAATGAGTTTGGTAAACCTAATGCATTTTTTTACTATTTTATCCATCACTAAATTTCTGGGGAGAATTAGATTCATTCATTTACTTCATTTTTAGAAATATGAGTGTGTAAAATTCTCCCTTCTGTTAAGGGATTGTATATAAAAGTAAATTTTAAATGTATCTGGTTTTAAATCTTGCAAGGAGTATGAGGGACTCCATACATGTCCCTTAGGCTTACAGGTAGTATTGATTACTTCTTAGTAATCTAAGAAGTTTTATTCTAATGATCAAGATTTATTGAAACAGGACTTTGTGATTTACCTTCTTGAAGATCACATCAGCCGTAGATACTTTCCCAAACATCAACTGCATATTATAAGTAAGATGAGAGATGCCCATGATTTTATGTACTCATGTACACCCAAGTGGCTTGTATGTCTAGTAATGGTGATTTTTTTATACCATAGATGAAGGAGAGGGAGACAACGTCATAAATAATTGAGTCTGTTAAAAAAAAAAATTCAGTGGCACAAAGTAAGGAATATACATGACAAGGGGTGAAGAGAATGGATTTCTCCATCTCTAAGGGGTTTAGGAGATGAAAGTAGAGATGTGGCTTTGAAAGAAAGCTTTGAAAGAAAGAAGTATGGATGTGGGAGATTTGAGGAGATACACTGAGAGAGGAGCCTTAGTTTCAAGAGAAGCTGAGCTGGAAGGATGGAGAGTGAGAATGTATTAAGTTTATAAGTATTAAGTGTATTAGTTTCCTATTAAGAAAACAGGAAATTAAGTTGAGTGTTAGCAGTGAGGATGAAAACAGAGAGCACAACTGGAGTTGTAGACAGTGCAGAAGCTTCAGGGTTCGGATATGAATGTTCTGCAAATGAAAACAATGAGGATATCAGCAATAAAAGGCTGATATCATCAAACAAGTAATAGGGAAATGTGATATTACTCACGTTGAGTCAGATTCTCTACAAGTTAAATGGTCTTCACCAGAGTTTGCCTACCAGGTGCACTACTAAGAGATCTTGAGGAACAATGATATCAGAAAAATATAGACATTTTAGATGCAACAGGATCTGTAGAAGATGGGGAGACAAACTTTCAGGATATGGCAGAGGAAGTCACTTCAGAGACAGAGAGAGGTAATTGGTGTGGGGGAATTTATCTGAGAGAAAGTCAAATGAAAAGCTTCAGAATGTAACCTGAGAAATGTTACTGGTTTTTAAAAGTTCTGCCTTTCCTAAAGATTTATAAAATACGTTTATTGCACCAAGGAGTTGCTACTGTGCTAGTGGACTACAGATACAGGAGCAGAAAGTTTGGGGCTTTAAACAAATGAAATTGTCTCTTGGGAAAAGTGGGTGACAGTCTGCATTTTTAATTTAGTTTTTAAATGTTGATTAAATCTATTTGCACCTTCCATTAAAGTGGAAACAAGCTGAATCCTTATCTCATTTTTTCAATGCTCTAGGATTTTGGAAAAAAAAATTTGATTTTGCCTGAACTCTCCTTTGAAGAATCAGCATGAATTTTGAGAAACTTCATATTTAGACACACAGGGCTGCATCTTTGGGTTTTTTAAGAAGTGTGTTTGTGGTAAATATGTTCAATTAGTCTTTTAAACCACCACACTTCAGTGAGTGATCTAATATAAAGACCAGAGCTTCTATTCTCCTCTGCATTTTATAAATAGGAAAATAACTTTGATTTCTTGTGAAAGGAGTGCTTTGATTTCCTAAAAATGGCTAGAGAGTAAAGATACTTAAAAGGCAGATTGGTGTTTGGTACCTTTTGGCCATCTAGGGGTGTCCTGTGCAGGACCAGACATTGGACTTGATGATCCTGATAGATCCTTTCCAGCTCTGCATTTTCTGTTCTATCTGTGATAGTGGATGGGTTAGCAAACTGGGATGTTTTTTGTTTGATTGCTTAAATAGAGAATATACTTCTGGCTAGATTTCATGGCCACTTCTTGAAAATCAAGGTGTGACTCTACCTGGTGATTCTTAAAATTTCTATGAGAGGAATAGCCCATGACCATGGATGCTGTGGGGGAAAATGGGTTAGCAGTGCTTCTCTTCACTCCTGGGAAGTAGAACCATTGTGGCAAAGAGATGTTAGTGGTCAAGGGTGTAAATGGATGTCATTGAAGTCAAATATATATCTGAGTTCAGAGAAGGAAAAAAATCAGGCATAATATCTCTGGGTAAGGAGCCCGTATTAAAGGCAGAAGACCAAAAAAAAGAGTAAAACTTTCAACCACAGAAGTATGGGTGGTTAATTAGAAAACAAAGGGCAGCTACCAAACACATTTGGAAAGGATTTATGTTAAAAAGAATAAATTGATCAAAACAGGATTTTGGAATTTTGCCTTGGAAAGAAAAAAAAAAGTGTTTTCTCTTTAACTGTAACATAGCGCTGTAATGTGATATGCTAATTTGATATATTAAGATGCATTGAGGGAATAAGGAAGGTACCTCATCTTTTCAGATTTCTGAGGCTGAGATATTTTTACATGAAGAATGTTGGTTTGGTATTTGAAAGCGATTCTTTTGCTTACTAATGGAAAGAAGAAAAAGGGCAAAAGTATGATTATAAATAAATGGATAGATAAATAGCCTGAATTATAAGGACCCTACCTGAGGAACGATTCTTGGTGACTATTATCTCTAGCATGCCTTTTAAGGTCTTTGTTCACCATGTTTTGCTAAGATGAGCATAGACAGAGGCAATGGCATAAATAAGAATAGCAAAGTAAAAAGAGATGGACAAGTTTTGCTTTACATTCTTTTGGTTTTTTCAGGCAATAGAGAATACCTTTTAATTGTGTTGCTACAATAACTTAAATATTTTTGGCTGAAGTAAAATCTTACAGAAATGCAAAATGTTAACTGGGCACTACACAACCTTACTATAAACTGATGCATAGTAAAATGTATTAGTGTGCTTGAAGACCATGTTAAGTTAAATTCTAGACGTGTTTTGAGATAAATGGCAATGCAAGACTTAACAGCAGAATGGAAACTTCACTATAGTTTTTTCTTTTGCTGTTTTTTCTTTATAAGTATTTGAGAAGACATCAAGTGTTGTTTAAGGATGCCTTGGAAGCAATTTCAAAGCTGTAACCAGATCTACTGTGAAATAACATATAGATCATACAAAGAAAATTTATGAAACACTAAATACCTCCTCTTTGATAATACTATATCTAACTTTTCCCTTTGTTATCCTCAGGTTTGTCCTTGGCAAAATGCTCTCCAGATGCAGAGTGCACATGCAGAAATTAACCCACAAGGTACTCCATTTAAGTCACACCAAAACCGATGAGAATAAATTGAGTGCTTCTTTAAACACAAGCATTACCAATATTTATAATTTATGTGATGGTGGCTCGATAAATCTACTTTAGAGTCTGCATAATCTACTCAGTTTAAAATACTTCCATGGACCTCAGCTGGATTTTTTGAGTGGACTGGAAGAAGCAATACAAGATAAACAGGCAAAATTGTAACAGCAAAGTATTTAGCAAATCCGGATACAAATCTCAAGATACAGAAAGGAGAATTTCCCGGACAGTTACAAAGTTACATTAGCACTTCTTTGGAAACATACATAGGTGCTTTTGATCGCATAGTCCTGCAAACCATTCTTTTTCCATCAGAATTCAGACAGCTTATTATTCCCTTGCTTCTACGGTGGCAGGATACTCTCCAGATGAATAAAGAACCAGAAAGTTTCTTGGACTCTGAGGCGAAAAAGATACTTTTCTTTGAAAATACCAGTAAGTAATACTGGGCTAACAACAAAATCACCAATCACTTCTGCTGAACATATGTAATCATAGAGTTTTTATTTGAAAATACTTAGTCAAATGGATGGATACATTAAAAACTGGAGAAAGGAACACTGATCTTGGGATTACACTTGTTCAGAAATACATTCCTTCAAAAGTCCCATAAGTTTATAAATAAATAGATAGATAGATAGATAAAATAAGAACAGAACAAAAGTAGACTAGAGCTTCAGTTTATAGAAATAAATTTATGTGAATTCCTCAGTCTAAATGCTGCTGTCTTGCTGTGAGTTTTTATTCTCATCTGTAGTGGAAAGCTTCTGCCACCAAAGATGGGGAAATCAATGCGAACTCAACTCTGATTTATGATTAGTTAACTCTTAAGCCTCTTGCAAATCTCTGCAGCCTAAGCAATCTTTTTAACTGTAAAGACATGACATTCATAATAAAAAAAATCTCAGTGCTTGGGAATCAAAAATGTCCTTTCTATCCTTTCTTCATTTATGGTATTATAGTGTTACTTTGGCAACCAACTGATAAGCACTAATTTCCTCTAAAAACCATGGAATGGATCCTAGCAGCTCTGAAAGCCTTCTGTGCTTAGACAGAAACCTTATTAAATCGACATATGCTATATGGTATCCATAAGCTTCATTTTCAATGACATATTCTTGATATACATTCTGATATGTTACTGTTTTCCATATTGTTTCCCTTTCAAGCGACATGTGAAGAGACTGTGAAAAGCAGTTAATTATAGCCTAGTTCTAAATTTCACTTACTAAAAAATTACTTCCCACAGGCTGACTGTAAACATTCAGTCAACTATTTCTTTTCCCCTCTGCTGCATTCTGAGCTGTACAATTAAAATCCTCAGAATTGAGTGATAGTTTAGCTCAGGTGAAATCTGAACAGAAAGAGTGTTTGATGTGCCTTATATTTCTCTAGTGCTTTTGAAAATAGTAAAACCAGAAAGTTTATTCATTTAAGCAAATGTTAATCAAAGCCCATATAAATTTGAATCAATACAAATGCTAATAAATTCAAAGAGAATGGAGGAATTGTTTATCTTCTAAAAATGATGAGATATTTATCCAATCACATATTTAACAGGAATCGCTCAAGAAGTGTTTTAATAATGTATTCTGAATTTGTGAGTTACTATAAATATTATCCTTAAAGG
This sequence comes from Vireo altiloquus, assembly GCA_013396875.1. Classification (NCBI taxonomy): domain Eukaryota; kingdom Metazoa; phylum Chordata; class Aves; order Passeriformes; family Vireonidae; genus Vireo; species Vireo altiloquus. The sequence continues at coordinate 9,990 of VZRF01001863.1, forward strand.
AGATTCACTCATTTAAATAAACTGAGCAACAAAATTTTTGCCAAGAGCCACAGCACTCATTTTTCCCCACATTTTCTTCTGAATTCACCCAGAATGCAGCATTTGCTGTTCAAAGTGTTGGAGTCACCCCCTAACAGAGAGGAGTCCCTAAGATAATGCTGGGAGCACCATGGTTTAAGGAAGAAGCAGTTCAATTACCTCAGTAAGCTGCCACTCTTAGGTCACAGCCAAAGCAATTTCCTCATGGGTATTAATAATTTTGTACATGTAGATAGTGGGTGGAAGAGGAAAAGCAGATTATTTCATCACGAAGGAACTTGAAAGAAATGTGAGAACGGTGTTTGGGTTTTTGTGAAAAAGTGCAGTTTTTTAGCTCAGATCTGTTTAGGGAGGGCTACCATGACACTCTGATCATTCCAAACCAGGCACCCAGGAGTGTAATTATGATTGTGAGTTTGCATCATACCTCCTGTGAACAGAGGAAAAAATTTCAAATCCATAACAAATCTGCATTCGTGTTTTTGTTTTCCTTGACAAGCTGAAATAATTAAGATAGAAAGTATTTTGCACCTCATTAACTCCTAATAATTCCCTAGAATTGCTGTTTTGCTTTGTGTTTGGATTTTTAAAATTATTATTATCTTATTGAGTTTTCATTTCATTATCCTAGGTGTCATATTTTGACAAGCAACATCAAAGTTATGGTCTAATCTAAATCAAATTGGTTTTCCTGTATTGCATTGTTCAAAATACTTAAATATCAGAAGTTATTCTTAAATATTTTCAACCTAGAAAGAGAAGCATACATCCTGTCCATTCTGTATGTGCCTGTGATTGTCTATCAAGAACATTGAATCAGTACCTGCATCCATAAAAACAAAGAACTCAAATAACTCTTCTAGACTGAAATTGTTTAATGAATTATTTATAAAAATGTTATACTCGTGATTATTGGAATAACTTTAATATTTAAAGTTTGCCCCTGATATCCACTTTGAGGATTCCTAAACCTACTTACGTACAGATGTATAGTAGGTTCTTTATCTAAAGTACCAAAAGTAATATTTGATACACCAGAGACAGTGTCTTTCAACATATTTTAACAATTATTCATTTATTTGTTTGTGTCATCCTTGATTCATTTTGAATTTATAAAGCGAATGCTTAATAGAATAGAAAACAAAATATTTTGAAAACTCAACTTGTTTGAAATTGTTTTCAAACAGGAAATATATTGCTCTCGGGTTTTCCTAGTCTCAGAAGGTCAGAGATGATTACTATAGTTTTTCCATGTAGAAAGGACAGGGCAAAATTCCAAAATTCCAAAATTTCAATGCCCAAAATTCCTAAGCTGCATAAATTATTTATTTGTAGAACCACACATATGTTGGGAAGATGAGCCTTAAGAGCTGATTGCCAATTGACAGCCTTTTTTTGGCAGATGCATACTCAAACCCATTTCAGAGTTCTCCCTAATTTGCCCAGGGTATTTGTATGAAATTATCACATCACTGCATTCCCTTGCAGGTCTTGGAGGCAGCTCAAATATGTGATAGTTGTGTGTAACAGCCTGAGCAGGCTCTTCTAACCAGAGCAAAGCAACCAATATGGAATCATTGCTGCATGGGGAAATCACACTGCATAAAAAAGCAGAGATTAACAAAAAGCTGAGCTGAACAAATCTGAATAAACTAATAAGAAATCAGCTATTTTGTGCTCTTATGTTTATCCTTGTTCTTTGTAAAATACTTAGGAAAAAAGTTTAAAAGCCAAATAAATGTATATGTTGTTCACATAGTTTAGCTTGGAACTGTATAATACTTTCACTTAGTCTACCAATCAGGTCTCACAATCAGGTGAGCTGATTGTGACATTCCAGCTGTGCCTTTGCCCATGTGAAACTTCCCAGCCATGGTACACAGTGTGTGACCATAGGTCTAGTTCAATAAAGGTTTCCCTGTTTCCATGTGTATATGATGTTTGTCTGAAGTGCCTGGATATAAAACAACTCTTAATTCTGCTTTAAAAAGTTCCAGGGATGGAATGAAAACCTTGAAATATCTCATATCTTCCATGTTTGGTAGGATGTCTGTGGCAAATAACATTGAGGCAATTATAAAGTTGAAGAATGGTACCATTTTATCATAATAACATCAGGTGTATTTATTAAGGAAAATGTAATAATTGTAAATTGCAAATCCCCCTCTCTACTATGTCATCTAAATGGTTATTTTCTAAGCCATCTAGACCAATGCATCTTCAAGTCTGGAAAATAAATTTAGAATAATTGAACTTGATGCTCATTCACCATGTTTTTTTTTTTAAATCAGATATTTTTGATGGCAGCTTTGCAAGTCTTGGAACGCTTTCTTCATAGGAAAAAAAAAAAAAAGAAGAAGAAGAAGTATGTTTGAAGAATTCTTGACCCCAGAAAGTTCTTCCCAAGTGTATTTAAATTGCTGCACTTCCCCTTGCTGATATGAGTGGAGGGAAGGGA